>PVKU01001019.1:0-355207 GCA_004027475.1 Anoura caudifer | reverse complement strand
GATTGTACCTGGACCATAATGGTTTATTGTCCAATTTAGGCTTAAAAAAGTTTTTTTTCTAACCTAGCAAACATTCATTGTATATTTTAGTGTATTTCATTTCTTAAATGTGCTGAGATGCTGAAAAGAACATATCCTGTTCACTACTTAGGAATTATAAAATTTTTCAGGTTGTGATGTTTTTCTTCTTAAATGGAAAGGACAACAGGGAAATTGTTTCAAAGAAGTAAATTAACGTATCTATAAACAGATGGTTGATATTAAAACATTATAAAATGAATAAAACTCTTTACACTTATGAATTTTCTTCTTTAACAGCATATATAAAATGATACTGCACTTGATAAGTAAACTTTGTGAAAAATCTTTATCCTTACAAGTCTAATATTTTTCTTATTTTGCACAATGATTTGACCATTCATACAACTTTGATTTTCCCACCAAATTAATTCTTGCTGATGTAATTAACATCTAAACTGTTTTACATATGAAAAACTAAAATTTCAATGTTACTTTTAAATAGTCTACATGCAAATTCATTTTGTCTTCTGACAACAGATATTAAATACTTGTAATTGATATAATTTTAAATAAAAATCAAATATTTTATATAGCTATAACAGTATTTATAGAATCTGGTCTTAAATGGTAAATGTTATGTTCAATACTATGTGACTACTGAAATGCAAAGCATCAATAGTGATTAAATTTAAATACTATGATAAAAAAATAAAATATGTTATTGTCTTCTAAGGGCTAAAATATACTTATATGTTCTTCCTGATTGATTCTCTATTTTTGAGGAAGGAAGAGACAAACATGGAACTACAGTAATCACCAGGGGCCCAAAAGCGTAACTTGAAACCAAATCAATACTTAATTTTAAAACATCCACGAGGAAAGTTTTAGAAATACAGCAAAACTTTCTATACTAGTCCCTAGAGAAAACCACATACATGGATGTCCTTGTTTTAACTTAAAATCAATTTCATCTGATTTAAGTACTTTTCCACTTTTCATTATTACAATCACCCCAAACTATTAACTCATTATATCTCTCTGCTCACGGAGAACAGCAGCACAAGATCTTATTACTTCTCATTTGTTAACTATGCATTTATTCAGTGCACTGCAGAATTGAAAGGTTTTATTTACCTTTGTAGAACTTAGTCACTTTAGCATATAATTAAATTTGACTTATTGAAACCACATTAATATTAAATGCAATTTATTGATATGTTCCCTTTTGGCCTGGTTTCCATCAAATATATACATAGACATTTCTAAAGTCTTTGTTTGTTTTTAATTTAGAATTGCTTGCTGTGTGTTTTATATGACATGGAGTCTCATCTACCAAGGATGAAATGAGCTAAGACTTAACCATCAAGTTTTTACAGTTATAATCAATCCCGCTGGATGTTTTTATTAGACTGCCTGAGCTGCCATAACAAAATAGTACAGACTGGATGACTCAAACAACAGAATTAATTTTTCTGTTAGAGAGGCTAGAAGTCCATGATCAAGGCGCTGGCAAATTCGGTTTCTGATAAAGACTCTCTTCCCGACTTGCAGCTGGCCACCAAGCTCTCATGCCTTTCCTCTGCACACCTATGGAGAGAGCGCCAGCATCTCTCTCTTTAGAAGGACACTAATACTATCACACCAGAGCCCCACCCTCCTGACTTAGTTCAACCCATTGCCTCCCAAAAGCCTAATTTTGTATTAATCAATTCATTGAGTTTAACATTACAGTGCTATTTTATATTTTTTTCTGTAGGACTCATACTCCCAATTTTTTCTTTGTTTTAAATTTTATTTTAATTGTTGTTCAAGTACTGTTTTCTGTCCTTTACTCCATTCCCAGCCCACCCACCCATCCCTCCCCACCTCCCTCCCATTTCCACCCCCTCCCCCCTAGTTTTTATCCATGTGTCCTTTATATTTGTTCCTAAACCCTTCCTCTTTCCCCCTGAAACTCCTCTGAAATTCCCTCCCCTCTCTCCTCTGGTCACTGTCAGTCTGTTCTCTATTTCAGTGTCTTTGGTTATATTTTGCTTGTTTGTTTGTTTTGTTGTTTAGGGTCCTGTTAAAGGTGAGACCATATGGAATTTGTCTTTCACTGCCTTGCTTATTTCACTACAGTGCTACTCTAAATATAGGTGAGGTGTTTACATATGTTTCCATAGCCATCTGATCATCTGTCCATCCATTTCTTCATTTCTTATCTAGTCCTAAGGCACACATCCAAAAATGTGCTCATATCCAAATGTTGTAGTGCTAAGCAGCATTTGACCCCTAGGGGCCAAAAGTCCCCAGAAATGAGTTGCTCTAGAGAAAATAAAAACACACTTAGATTACTCAACAACTCTCAATAAAGTGTGTCTTACAAAGAACAATATAGATAATTCAAGAAAGAAGCATACTTACAAAAAGTCCTATTAGTGTGATGCAAAAAGTTTGTGTATTATGATGAGTTAGGGGACCTAGATGGTATTTCAATCCCCCACCCCACTGTTCAGACAATTCAATTTACACTCTAAAAATTCAGAAGCCTTACAGGAAGAAGCCTCCACAGTCTTTATGAATGTGACCTTTGAAATTAAAATGTTAAATTCTAAAAAGTACCAATTTGCATAAAAGTTACATTCTTGTTATTTTATAAGGAACTCAGCTATAGGAAATATTTTATGGTACAACTGTAAGCTCGCACCTATAAAATAGAAGAAAATAGTATTTAAGTGCAATGAACTACTTACATTTGGAAGACACTAAAATCGGACCAGGTGTATAAACACAGTAGCTACATAACTTTCTTCTAATGAAGCTGTAACTGAAAAGCTTTTAAAGTAAGGTTTTTGCTAGTTGACTCCTTCCCAAAACAAACTGATGTGTCACATCTCATTATTCAACAAAGCAATAAAATGTTATGTACCAATATATATTCACACATATATTTTACATTAATATTTAAAATTATGGATATATTTACATTTACTTATATAGTAATTTTCCCTAGTTATTGCTCATTTTATTGGTGAAGCAATAATATAGAAAATCAAATACATCCACACCTGAATAAATACTGGAAATATTAAAAGGCAAGCCATTTCAGCATCAGACCCATTGTATGAAATAATTTTTCAAAAGACAAATTTTGCTATGTTTGCTGAATGCCAGTTGCTTTCAATTTGAAATAAAGTGAACAGATAAGGGTGAAAAGGGACATAAGTAACCACTCCTTAATCCTTTCTTGTTCTCCTTATACAGTGCTCACCATTGCTTGCAATTATTTTTATTTTTTATCTTCCCCTTATTAAAAGTGTTTTCCTTTAAACATACAACAGTGCACCATGTCTTTTTATGTTTGCTACAAAGTAAAATGAAGTTGTTAAAAAGCTCCTGTCATCATAGACACTTGGCTATTAGATATTGAAACTCCACAAGCTTATTTCTTATTTTGTACAGATGCCCTATTGAGTAAAGATACTTAATGAAGAGAATTTTTTTTAAACACTTTATTTATTTATCTTTAGAGGGGAAGGGAAGAAGAGAGGGAGAGAAATATCAAGGTGTCGCTGCTTCTTGTGCATCCCCTGCTGGGAACTGGTCTGCAACCCAGGCATATGCCCTGACTGGGAATCGAACTCTGAGCCTTTGGTTCACAGGCCTGTGCTCAATCCACTGAGCCACACCAGCCAGGGCATAATGAAGAGAAATTTAAATACATAGTCTTCCTTTCTCTTTTGGTCCAACCCTCCTCTCCTAATACAGTATACTGACATATCATATCTAATGACTTAATTAAAAACCAATGCACTATGCAATCAAAATACAGCTTCTATGTTCTGTTTCCCACCAAATCCTTTATTCTTTACGGAGAAAATCCTCCCCTGTTCATGGATGAAATATCCAGAATGCCCCATGACTTTTCTGCAAATTCACAGATAACAGACAATCATTGAGTCATCATCTTTAATTGCTAAGAATGTCAAGTCCAGAATATTGAATAATATTGTTTACTGATTTACTGTTAAGAGACCTCCTCCCTTGACTCAGACTCACTTCAAGCTGAAATTTCTGTAGTGGGACATGAGAGAATGGCTAGTTTCTCACTACTTTGCAGGTTAATATTCTCCCTCTTACATTCACACTCCATGCCACTCCTTGAAACCTTTGATGCAGCCCTCTGGTAAGGAGATGGGTGTGTAGAGGACTGACAATGAACTAGAAAAACTCCTAGTAGACTATTTTTTTAGGATAGTTTACTCTCTCTAGATCTAGCAGAAAACTATAAGTCAACAGGATATGATGCTATGATGATATTGTGAGTTAATTTAAAAAATCAGGAATACATTTTTAAAGAAATACCTTTGATTTTAAGTTATAACACACAGGAATGGGCAAAAGTACGTTAACAATAATTATTGCTAGTATGGTAATTAATAAGTAATAACATAAGAATAAATTTCGTATTTTGCATACTAACAACTTTTGCCCACCCCTGTTATGTGTGTTCTAGCAGAGGACTAAGCCCTTTGAGACTTGTGACCATGCTGTGAGAAATGACTTTGGGTCCTCCTTCCCTCTCTCCTTTCTTTCCTTCTTTGTTTCTTCCCTGGCTTTCTATAAACCACATCAAATGCCTCTCTTTTTTGTTTGGGAATTTGGGAATTTATCTTATTAGGCTCAATATAATTAATAGAGTCCCTGTACCGAAGGCAAGCAATCCAGAATCAGAGAAGGAGAGGTGACTATGGAAGCAGAGGTCCACATGTTGCCAAATGAAGATGGAACAAGGCCTTCATAAGTAAGGAATATGGATAACTTTTAAGGCTTGGAAAAGGCAAGGAGTAGATTCCACCCTTGAGGGTTCTGAAGGAACGTGGTGCTGCTGGAAACCTCACTGCCGCCGACTGAGGCTGATGATGGACTTCTGACCTCCAGAACCATAAAATAATAAATTTATTTTCTTTAAAGCTACTAATTTTTGGTAACATTATTTAACAATGCTAGAAAATTAATGCATTCATTTCCTCTAAATTATACAATTATCACATCCCCAATTAATCTGATAGAATTTTTAAAAGCCTTGCATTCCTTTCTTCTATCATTTTATTTAGCTTTATTAACATTTTATTGTTGACATTATTAGAGATGTCCCCCTTTCCTCCCTTTCTTTCCTCCACCAAGCCACTGCAACACCACCCCACCTTCCCCACGTTGTTGTCTGTGTCCACAGGTTTTGCTAGATGCATATGTGTCCTTTGGCTAATCTCTTCCAGCCCCTCCCACCCCGCCCCTCTGATTGGCTAATCTCTTCCAGCCCCTCCCACCCCGCCCCTCTGAGATCCGTCAGTCTGTTTTCTTTTGCCCTTCTATCTAATTGCTTAATACAATATTAAATTGTTTCCTAATTACAAAATAGTCATTTGTAAACAAACACAACTACTCTTTTAAGGATAATAAGTAGGAATAAAAAGTTCTGAGCTTATCAGAGTATCCTATCAGGGTAGGCTTTCATTGCGTGTCTGCATCACTCAGTATGTTTTCATTTATTATTTAATTTAATCTTTATTGTATTTTTTCCGTTACCCACTCCTTATATCCCCTTACACCACCCCAATTCGTACAAGGAATAGATTAAATGAAGATTTGTTGCAATACTTTTTGCTGTGAATGCATAATAATAAAGGGTATTCAAAGTTGTATATATCTCTCCATTTTTTTTTAATGTCTGAAGACAATAAATTCAGTCTTTCTCATCTCCAATCTGTTTCCCATGCTATATACACCCAGAATCATATTTAATTTTATGTCATCCCCATCTTTAAATTCAACTAATCTACTCTGAGGGTAAAAACTGGATTTCTTGGCATCAGCATACATGAATTTTTAAGATGCGGTCCTTCCTTCTCATTTAGCTTATCTTAGCCCCCATCCGCACCTCTTGCTAACACTGTATGCTTCAGCCTCACTGAATCTCTGGGGCTTTCAAAAATATCTTGGCTTACCATTTCCTTTTGTTTTATACATTTCTATGGCTAATATCTTACCATATTAGACATCACTTTTTCAGGGAACATTTCTGATTATTGCTAGAATCATTAGCAAGTATTGGCTTTATAACCATTTCTATCACTGCCTATTATTAGCTTCACAGTATTTCTGAACTTCCTCTCACGTTCAAATAAAGAGTGAATTAGGATGGAAACTGTGTTTTGTTTACATTTTCCCATTTTCCCTCAATGGCTGTCCAAGTGTTTACCACTCAATATTTTTTAAGAACTATTATATTAATAAGAATATGTTTACATTGATTTAACCTAAATATTACAAATTATGACAAATTACATTAAAATGTGTTAACCTAAATTAATATACACATGTTAGCCAGGCTTATTGATGAAAATCAGTATTAGCTGCTGATATTTTAAAAGTATAGCTTCTTAACACAAGTGTATTTGATATTTATCATCTCATATTTTGTTTCCAGGTAAGAAAAAGGGATATTTTGAACTGACAAGTTGACTTTTCCTTGAATTAGTGTTTAATTAATATACTTGTATTACCTGTAAAAATACATGCTCATTATATATCTATGGCTACACAGGACTTAATATACAGTAGTGGATAAATTTTAATATTAGGTATAGTAGTTTCTGTGCCTAAAAATATTTTCTTGTCAAAATATGTTATGCACTTAAGGGAGACAAGCACCAAAGCCCAGGCATCCCAGTCCTGAGAACAAAGCAAAATCTGTTTGCGCAGATATTGAATTGTTAAAGAAACAAAAACAAAAAACACTTACTCTGTTACAGAGAACTCGGATGTGTACATTCCCTGCTTCAGAGGTAGATACATTGACTATGTGAATAGTCCTTCCACAATGTAATTTTAACTTTTGAACCCCCCAAATATTGCATCAATTTGAATTTATATTACAGTACTTTTAATTAGTATTCTTAACTGTTCCTTGCTTAGTTTTTGTGTTGTTTCTTTTTTTTTTTAATTTATTGGTTTCTTGGTTTGATTTATGGCTGTTACATAATAGACTTTGGAACTGCACCAAGGTTTGACTCTATTGATACAATAAAATCCTTCATTTTCAATAAAGCAATTAACTTAGAATCATATATCTTAGATGTAGAATGAGCAAGATATTCATTCATGTTTCTTTATAACAACATTAAAACTATTTTAATACTTTAAAATTGGACTTTTTCAATTTAAAATGAAGCAACATAAAATTTTAATATACATACATATATGTATATACTTATATATATCATACACTTATATATCTATATTTTAGATGATTAGTCAGCATTGTTTTCATAGGACAAAAAGATATTGAGAGAGTTTTAAGAAAAGAAAGCATAGTTTGGGTTATTTAGTAGTTCAACCAAGTAGTAATAAGTCTTTGAATTATGTTGTGGGCAGCAGAAATCAAAAAGGAAGAGCAATGACAATTACTGTAGTCAACAAAGAAACAAGAAAGTGAAATTCAAGGAATTATTTGGTATTTATACAGTGGCATGTCTAGGATAAGAATGAATCCATTAATCACAATGTACTGAAGGGGTGGGGGAGTTATATACACCCAGCAGGTCAATACTGGAGAAGTAAAGTTGGATAAAAAGAGGTGGAAGTCCACTGGACAGAGGTGATAGTTAAATGATTTAGATTATGAATAAGAGTCAAGGGGACAACCTTAGAGAAGGCACACACTCAAAAGCTAGCTACAAGAAGAGTAATCACGCTGAAAGATATTGAGCAGGACTCTTGTGGCAGAAAAAGGGCATCTCACCAAACATTCTTCTGCCTTTCCAAACTTTTCCTTGAAGATAGGCAAGATCACAGGACTTCTTCTGGACAATGTGCTATGGAAGAAGTGACAAGTAATGATCCTGGTGTGCAGCATTAAAATGGTAGCAGTCAACATTTAGTATCTCTTCCCCTGAACCACTGAATGTTTCTGTGTGCTCCCCATGGTGTAGCCATACGATTATGAAGTCACCATCACCTGTATACCTTGATAACTATGAATAGCAGAGTCCTGCAAACTGAATATAGAATGAGAAAAAATAAGCCTTTGTTTTGTTCAAACTAATGAAATTCACTGGTATCTGTTACTGTACCTAACTTTTCCTAAAGAGTAGTGTATTGAAAAGGAGTCACAGAATTAAATGACAAAGAGTTTTAAGCAGAAGAAAATCACAATCAATGTTCAATGTTTTGAAAATGATGATTGAGCGTATATGGTGATTATGAAATCACTACTGATATTTATGAGAACTGTTTCAAAGCAAGGATGGAGTCTGACTGCAAGGAATGAGTGATGAGAAGAATACTTTGGCAGAAGACAGATGATTTTATCAAGGATGTTTTGAAGTGAAGAAAACAATTGGTAGAAAAATAAGAACAACTATAAGGATCAGCTGGGTTTGCTGATGTCTTCCTTAAGGTGTAAAAATCTTGAGATTACTTCTAAGTATAAAGAGGGAGAGAAAGAGTTACACAGGTAATAATAGCTAAAAAGAACTAGGGCATAGATGAAACCATGGGTTGGAAAAAGGAGGGAGGATGAAGGTAAAGCATACCCAAGAAAAGGGAAAGTTGATCAAGTTCATTTAAAGGTCTTTACCTTGGTAGAAAAAAGTTGCCTTAAGACCTAAGAAAAGGCATTGTTAAGTTGACTCAGAGTAGATTTTTGGAAATGATTAATGGAAAACAAATGGGAGATGCAAAAGAGATTCCAGAAGACAGTGAAAATCCAGAAATAACTAAGAAAAATATGTATCTACCCTTGAAAAAGTAGTATCTAAAGAAAGTTTCTGAGCAGAAACAGAATTAGATCACAGTTTTTCTAAAATTATTGCATTCAATTTAGGAAAATGTAAAGAACTATAAAGATGAGTAGTAGCTAATATTTTGAGTTTAAGATATAAGAAACAATAATGGCGAAGTTAAAGAACATTTGAGAAAGGTAACAACAGCAGAAATTCAAAAGACTCCTTACTTATAAACAGTATAAAAAAGTCACTGTTTTTGAGGCAAAAGGAATAGGAGTTCGATCTCAGTGATAGATTTGAAATTTCACAGTTAACTTTTCTGGAGAATGAAAAACTGAGAATTCTTAGAGCACTCAAATTTAATCTGAGGAAGCAGTGACCTCAGGACATGCAATGTGAAAATTTCATTGCCTTCTTCTCCAAAGTACCTTGTTCACAGGCATGCCTCATTATGTAGGAAGAATTCAATAGATATTACTAACTGTGTTAGTTTAAGTTACTCATATTAAATTTCAGATATGAGTTCTCTGTCCCAATTATGAAAAGAGAGTCAAGAAGAGAAAAAGAATGGATTTGAATAATAAGGTCCTGATTTTTACAATGATAGGATTTTGCCTCTAAAATAGCAGGCTATAAATTCATTCCCATTGCCTTGCAAGGAAAAGTAAAATAAAAATATGACTAAGGGAGACAGTAATGCATTTAAAATAAGAAACTCATCAAACTTTTAGACAAAGAGGAATCAAATGAATAAGATCAATGATAGTCTAGAGATTAATTTTACTACTTTGATATTCTAAATTTTGGATAAATCTTTAGACACAATTGTGAATGAAGTATAATTAGGAGTCAGTATTTTCAGTGTTCCCTCTCCATCAAAATCAAAACTGTCATTAAAATAGAGATATAAACATGGAGTTAGATATATGAACTGTTCCCATTTTCTTTCATAGGCTCAGTAAGAGGCATTCAGCTGCTTGATATAACAACCCAAGAAAATTCACATTATAAAAGATTCAAGCTTGATTTATACAGCTTGTTCAAGAAACCTTCTTTTGCAGATAAGAAAATTTCTCTTAAGTCAATGATTTGAGTGAAATACCATTAAGGTGGAAATAATCACACAACTTCAAAGTAGGTTACAATGAATCAACTGATTGCAGAACTGCTTTGCAATGACAACATAGGAAGGTAATTATATTAAGAACATTATAAATTTTATTACATAAAATTACCACACTAAAGATTTGTGAAACCATACCTATAAACTGAATTATCTATTTCAGAAACTTCATAAGTCCTACATGTATTTCAGCATGTCTGCCTGCTACAGAACAAGTCTTACACTTTGGAAAAAAATAATTGTTTTGAGAAATATGAAAAAAATGGACTGGGAAAAGTATGATACATATATAAATGTAATTTTAAGAACTTTTCACATTAAAATTTAAAATATGCTAAGTACTCTTACCTATTTAAACCCAAGAGTAATATGTTTCCTTTGGCTGGGTTTCTAGTTTCATTTCAAATAAAAGCTAAATTTAATATTTTTTAGGCAAAAGATGTCCTATTCATTGGGCTTTGGACTTGAAACATGTTTACTCACTCATAGCATTCTCTAAAACTAGTCTTTCTACTCTAAAGCTATTTTGCTTAGTTTATTTAAATATATAATTATTTTACTTGGTTTATTTAAACTAATTACTTAGTTTAGTTAAATACATAATTGGAATACATATGCATTTAATAATGGGCCATTTTTCCTCAATGGTAGCATTAGGCTGAGCCCTTTATACAATTTCATTATTTTCCTGGAATCTGTGGTCAGTCTGCTAACTATGTCTAGTATTGTGTCTCATAATTTTTAAAAGTACAATAGGGATTTCTAGAAAAGAAAGAGTATCAGTAAAAATCAAGGTTTTAAAAAAAATTAATTTTATAGCCAGATAATTGCTAGGACATCTTAATGGGTGAGTAAAATCAATGGATGTGTAATTACAAATAATATTTCTCTCTCATGCACTGATTCACTCAAAAGATCAGATATTATAACAAAGATTCAGAAAGATTTTCCTCAATTTCACAACTAATCATTGTATTCTTTCTTTATTTGAGTACTATTTTAATACTATGAACTGTTAACCTTCTTCTCTAAGTCCATCAGAGGCATTCTCAGTGAGATCTTCCTTCTCGTTGTAATTCACCACATTTTGTCGCGTAGTCCTTTGAATGCTTCCAGAAGCACAGTGTTCCATTGGTGAATATGACCTACGTGCAATACGACCTACTATCCTCAAACTAGATAAATAACATGCTGCTTACAGTTTATAAGTTAGGACTAGAGTCTGAGGATATATCAAAACAATTCATTATTTTACATGTAAAATGTTTACATTTTTTACATATAAAATGTTAGCTATAGGAGTATTTAATATTATTGAGAAGATATAAAGGTTGTTTACAAGAAGAAATAGATGATAATTTAGAGAAAACGTTTTATGAAATCAAGAATATGTAAAGAGTCATTTGCCAAGAAAAGCATAATTACGAGACCTGAGAGCTTGAGTAGATTTTAGAAGATAGATGATCACAACATCCTTAGAAACTCAGAGAGATGTCCAAAGCCCCAGCGGTAGATAGTGACAAAGCACAGACAGTGAACCGAGCCTCCAAATTCTTAGTAAATTGCTGCTTTCTATACCCCTGTCTGGCCTACTATGCTGGGTATTAGTTTTAATTCAATGTATGCCATAGTTAAGCAGCCACTTCTAGCTTTTTAAAATTACATTTAAAACCCAACAATAATTATAAGATTTTAATATTAGAGTCTTCTTCTCTTGGTTGTAATGAATGAATAACTTCCCAGGTAAGTGAGTGACATTATCAGAAAACTTTCTCATGGTATAGAAAGCAGCTGGCATTCTAGTACTTTGATAACATTTTCACATAAACACATTTTTAACTAAACAAAGTACAAACTAGTGTAATAACCTGATTGTCTGAACAAATTCCTTAATATCACAACAGCAAGTCTAGAAAAACAAGCATAGAAAAAAGTAGTAATAATATTGAATACATATTTAAGATTGTATTAAATATTAAAACAAATTCCAAGGAGATAAAAATCATAATCTATGCTATTATTTCACTCTGTTTTATCTGAATGTTGTCTTTTATTTCAAGAGAGAGCAAGGTTAATGGTTCAGGAAGAAAAAAAGGAAGTCATAAATAAAAATACTTCATCTAATTTTCAACATGTGATAAGTACAATGCACTCATACCCAATTATTTTTCTTTTAACCCCCACAGAGATGACTATTGTTAATGAAAAATTTTCTTGATAAGTGGCTGCAGAAACTTATTAACCTTCAGCTGATTCTATGTGGTCATTCTGAGACAAGTATTATAATCACTGTTTGTCTTATGGATTCCTTATGTTCCAAAATTATAAATGCATATTATTCTTCATCTCTCTACTCGCTTTGGAAATTTCATTATTCCTAATATGAAGGTAGCAAATGGGGAAATGTCTTTAATTCCTTCCTAGGACCAAATCCACAAAAAGAAAATGAAAACTCACTGAATTAAGTGGTCAGCTCCTAACTAGCTTAAACAATCCACCTAAAATTTGCATTAAAAATAATGGTTTTCAAGTTTTTTAAACAAGAAAAGGTGAGAATGAAGACAAAGGGAAAATGTTGAACTAGGTTATGTCTGTATGTAAATGCCCACATATATTATTAGAAATTCTGAAAAATGTAATTAGAAAACCATTACTTCCCAATTGTTTTCCAAGCAAGCTAATATATAAAAGAATGAAAACCCTGATGTTATTGCTTAGAAATCCACTGTATGGAATTTCCATTCCATCAGTTGAGAGGATGGAAAGGCTTAAAAAATGAAAGTTGTCCATTCTCTTGGCTGAGGAAACAAGTTAGATAATGAAACTTTTAAACACTAGAAGATTAATTTTCAGTTTGGTGTGAAGAGAAAAACATGGTATTTATGCACATAACTTCCATTAGCACTTTTAAGATCTGTGTATACAAAAATTATACACAAAGCACAAGAACTTTGTTTCCTGTGGTAAGAAAGATTCCACACGTCTCCCTTGTGACAGTTGGAATAATTATAGATGTGTAGTCACTAAATTAAATGCATTTGATAAACCAATATGCCTAGAGTGAAAACAAGATATTAAAGGAATGAAAAATTAAGAAAATATTTCTCAGACTTGTTTAATTTTTTTTATTATGGTAGTCATGCTTCCTCTGGGAAAAATATTTTTTATCATTATCCACCTTTTGATGATTAATATTTTTTAAAAATTTAGCTTATGCAGAATTTTTAAAATGCCAGATCAGAAATAGCTTTTTTCTCTAATCAAAAGCTACATAATCAGACCTGGCTGGTGTAGCTCAGTGGATTGAGTGCTGGCCTGTGAGCCAAAGGGTCACCTGTTCAATTCCCAGTCAGGGCACATGCCTGGGTTGCAGGCCAGGTCCCCAGTAAAGTGTGCACAAGAGGCAACCACACACTGAAGTTTCTCTCCCTCTCTTTCTCCCTCCCTTCCCCTCTCTCTATAAATAAACAAATAAAATCTTTTTTTAAAAAGGAAAAAACTACATAATCAACTCATACTTAAAAGACTGTTTCTATGAATTTGGAAACTTAAGGGTACTGTTTAATCTACATATAAATGTGTTAAGAAATAGGACACTACATACTTGGTTTTCACAATTTTTAATCCTGTTTTCATTTTATATCATAAATATTGATCCATGACTTTTCATTACATATGTTAACTCCAATAATTTATTAGTTGTGATTTCCACAATCAAGAGATAGTCAGTAAAAATATAGGTATTATCTTTGGAAATCTGAAAATAAATGGAAACACAATGTATGAATAAGTTATTCTATCATGTTGCATACATTATCTGGTTTTCTGGATCAGTTTTGACTTATTGAGTAGAAGCCAAAGTTAGTTTCGCAAATTTAGTAATTGTTTAAAGGAGCATCATGCAGACTTCTCGGGCTCCAGTGTACACTGAACATGGGTTGCAAGTACTTGGACTGGTTACTCAACTTTTCTGTTTCAGTTTTCTCATCTGTATTATAAAGGTAACAATAGTTTCTATCTTTGAATTGTTCTGAGGATTAAGTCATGTAACCCATGAAAAAAGCAGGTAGCATAGTGTCTGGCAGATAGTGGAGCTAAAAAGTATTAGCTATTATAATTATAATTATTAGACTTATTTTGGCTTCTCATACTAGGTTTTATAGAAATTAACCATTTGGCTCCATTTCTCACTTCTCAAAGCATAGCAGAACAAGAACCTAATATTATGAGAAAGATGATTCATTAATATAATTATACCAACATGCAGAAAGTACTGTTATTAAGTTAATTTATTTTAATAAGTATTAGGCACAGCATTAGACATAGTACAACCTGAAAAGATGAGTAAGATAAAACACGGGTGTACAAAGATAGCAGAGTTTAATGGAGACTAAAAGATAAAGGACAGTCATGAGAAATGAGTAACAACAAATATAAAAAAACTCATTTTCTTTTATAATCCGATCATGGAAGTTCTCAACATTTGCAGCCATGAAGACCTTTATTACATAAACTCTCCTATTGATATGAATAAAATAATAACTGATTTTGCAATGGAGCTTCTGAGAGTCAAGAAAAGATTTGCAGAGAATGGTAAAAATTTTTGTTCAAGTTCCTGAAACGTTTGTGGCAGGAATCCGCACATACTTATATCCCTGTGCTCTCCACTAGAGATCAGCACAAGGAGGTAATGGGCATTTCCTGAGCACTTACCACATGGTTTGCTGTTTTCATTTTGGTAATGATCATTAAATTTTCATAGTAATTCAGTGAACAGGCACTATTTACAGACAAGGTAATGAGATTCAGAGTTGTTAATATGAAAAATGCCACAGAGTGGCTAAGTAGCAAAGTGAAATTTAAAATTAATTTGTTTTATTCCACATCCATGGTCTATCCATAACACAAGGCAGTGTATTTCATTTCTCCACTTGCATTCTCTGACTTGAACACTAACAAAATAGACCTAATTTTTCACAGTTTTTTATTTATGTTAAGAATATTAATGGCTCTGAATCTTATTACTTTTTCCTTTTTATCTACCTCTTTTTTGTATATAATTATCTGAAAATACAAAGTGACAATGACTGTTCTATCTCAGTAATCTTCGTTATAGTTTATGCAGTCATTATTTTTTCCATAATCCATCACTTTTTCATTATATAACTACTGTTTTTATATTTTATTTTCTATTATCCTAGTTTTTTTCTTCTAAAGTCCCACTAAGTTATCTGATAATTAATTGATTTGAGTCAACATATTATTTGTATGGTGTAGCTAAGAACTATTTAAAGCACAGAGCCATTGATTTAAAGAGACATGGGTCTTGGTTACAAACATTAAGGGAGACAATTTTTCCTGACCAGAAAATAATTTTCTCCAAATTTTAAGCTATAAAATTTATCAGTTCTTAGGATCTACTGCATAGCACGGTGGCTATAATTAACAATGCCATATTAGATACTTGAAAGTTGTCATTACAGATCTTAAATGTCACCAGCATAAACTCACACAAAGCTACATACATTTGTTAAATAATCCTGTTGTACACAATTAAACTTACATATGTGTCAATAATATCTCACTATTAGTTGGAAAAAAAGATACTATTGTAATCTATTTAAAAAGACACTATTGCATTAAATAATTAAAAACCTGAACTATGGTGGTAGCAAAGGAAATGAGAAAATAGTGTGGATATGAAAAACAGTAACAACACTTTTATATATAAATACGAAGTAACAGGGGCTCTACAACCTCAATTGTACTGTTTGGAATCCAATTTGGTCCTTCTTCTGAGCAATGTCTAATTCTGTCATTTATGTAGATTCAAAGGGTAGCTGTAGACAGAGTAACATCCAAAAATGTTGTTTTTGTAAAGTTTAATTTATATCAGAACAGAAATAATTAGTAACAATTTTGAGGTCTGCTTAGTGAGTAATTCAATAGGAATGAGCACATACATATATGAAGTGACATACACAGACGAAGAGACATTTTCAGGGGAAAAGAACATGAAAAGAAAGTAGTCTGTAGATTACCAAAAAGAATGGATATTCCCAGAATCAGAAATAGCAGTGTGCAATGTCCCAACCATGAGAAAATGAATCTAATTCTCAATTTGTTGTCAATTACTCTTCCTGGGACCTGTGCCTGTTCCTCTCCATCCCCTGTTTCCTCTGTCTTTCACCTGAAAAAAAGCCCTCCAACTAGGAATGGTTTATTGGAAAAGATGTAATGGTTTTGGACCTCAGTTTTTGAGACTGCTTCTAGTACATTTGGGTGATTTATTTGTTAGTGATCTCCTCATTGAAAATCAACACCTTCCAACCCACTCTCTACTATCCTTGGCAAAGGCATCGTTTGTAGTTCTCTCAGCTCCCCTCTTAAATGTGTTTGTGTTGAACACTCTGGGGGTTCTCAAAAATGTCTGTATCCCCACTTTTTCTAGTGTTGCTTTCCTATTTTCCTTCTCCAGTTCTTTGTTTAGCACCAACTCCATGCCACATACCAATATTTTCTTTAATACTTCCTTCTTTTTGGCAAGAAGCTATCTAAGTTAATGTTTGAGAATATCTGACCTACTTCATTAAGTGATTTGAATTTTAATGTGTTTATTCTTCAGCAAACTGGGAAGTCAGAATTGCATATTCAGCCTTGCCCCATGTAGCATCTAGTAAGATTGGACCCCAGGGAAACATGCTGTGAGGTTGCCAGCCTGGCCCATGAGAGGCACAGAGAGCCACTAGATCCAAGGATTTCATGATAAACAGGGTTATGGACTTACCATTACCAGTAAACTGTGGGAACCCATGGCTTCAATCAGGGTGCTATGCAAGACTGAAACTGTGACTCAGCTTCAGAGTCTGGAAAGCCAGAAGCAAAACTGAGTTTACAGCCAACCCAAATGAATGGCGACTCAAAATCAGAAATTCCTATATACAGTGGAGAAAGTAAGCACCACTTAATTGGTGCAAATCTGATTTGATGAAGTAAGATTTATAACAACTATCCATAGCGAGAAGAGTTGAAAGTGGAAGTAGGCCGTTACAGGAAAAAGTGTGTGTGTGTGTGTGTGTGTGTGTGTGTGTGTGTGTGTGTGGCTGTGGGTGTTCAGAAAAGAAAGAATATGGGAAACAAAAGAAAATAGGCAGTAAGTAGAAAAATAAGAGCAAAAGAAAATAGAGCAAATAAGAGCAAAAGAAAATAGGCAGTAAGTAGAAAAATAAGCAAGAGCTTGGGGAAAGTGTGATGAAGGATGAGTAAAGCAGAGGAATTATATCTACTTTAGGAGGTATTTCATATTACTTTTTCTAAGAAGGTTCAGACTGTGATCTTTCCTTAATCCTGGATTTTCTACCCTCTCAAAGGTAGATGGCTTTCATTTTCCTCCAGTACCATCAGACTGTCAGTGAGTTTTTCAGTCAATACAACCTCTCACAATGCTCAAGACTGAGTATAACTCTGTGCACAACAGCACCACACAGATTTCTTTATCAGTCAGGGCACTATTGCTGTTGTACGAGGCTTACATCTTTACCCATTAACTCATGTAGTGATATCCTCTATTTTTTCTTTGTTAAAACATTTGCATAATTTTATGTTATCATGTAATAACCATAGAGCAAATATAATTTTATACTTGAAAGTTTCAGGATTGATCAACTCATTGAGTGCAATGGTTAATTTTATGTGTCAATTTGGTTGGGCCCTAGAACTCAGATATTTAGTTAAACATTATTTTAGACACTTCTCTGAAGGTGTTTTTCAAATGAGATTCACATTTCAATTAGTAGACTTTGAGTAAAGTAGATTATTATCCTCCGCAATATGGATGGGCACCATCCGATCAGTTGAATACCTTAAGAGAACAAAGAATAAGAAGGAATTCTCCAGCAAACTGCCTTTGGACTCAAACTTCAACTTTTCCCTGGGCCTACCCTGCCGATTTGAACCCACCAAGCATCCACAATCATGTGAGCCAATTCCTTAAAATCTCTCAATCTCTCAGTGTCTCTCTCTCTCTCTCTCTCTCTCTCTCTCACACACACACACACACACACACACCCCAAAATTATTTGGTCCAGTCTGACATTCTCTGTCACTTCAATACAGCATGCACATAGAAAAGAGTCATTTAGGCCAGAGCAGGGCTCCATGCTTCCCAAAGTCAGTAGGCCCATTTCCCTCCGGGACCTACGCCCAGAGACAAAATGAACACAAACAGACAAGCGCAGAAGAAGTCCACGGGGGGCCTCAACATGATTTCCACTCCACCTACAGCCCTTCCAACTTCTCAGCTGCAGTTTCTACCTTCCACGCCTCAAGTCAGGCCATATATATTTATGATATATGTATATCATGTATTTATATGATGTATAGATAGAGATGTAGAAATAGATCTACATGTCTGCTATTGATTTTGTTTCTTTCAATAGCCCTAATACCCTGAACTTTAAAAACACAAAAGTAAGCCTTGGAATAATTACATAAACAAAAATTGATTCTTCTTTGGAAGGAAGCTTTTCGGTTCCTTATAATATTTAAAATTGTGAGAAAACCTTCTAGAATATCTTGCTCCTTTTTGTATTTAAAGAGAGAAAACAGGAAGTTTTGGGAACATCATTTATTCTACCCCCAGCCATCCTCAGGCACAGAAACACAAATTCCTTTGGACAAAACTGATCACCTATGAGAGCTGCATTTTAATTCACTGAACTTGTAACGTATTAGTAAAGAGAATTTAGAGTACTTGTGAAAAGTTTGAGTTTTTGACCAAGTTAATTCTTGTACGAAGTTCGTATGTGTCACTATTGTTTGGATGCCAAAATGGGATCAGTAGCATCTTGAAAAAGCCGCCTTTCCAAACCTAGAAGCTGTTTTTTGTTTTATGGAAGATAGAGAGCGATCATACCTTTAGTTCAGAGTTGTGCTCTGTTAACCAAAGAACTTCCTCGGGAATAGAAGCCCTTGAGAAGCTCTGAATGATGCAATGCTTTTTGCCTTTTATATTTTTATGTGATTTTTTTTCATTGAGCATATAAAATGTCACACTGCTCTGGGTTGAAAATAATGGGAATTCCCACCATAAATCATAGATGAAAAATCAGTCAGGCAGCTGACTGATGGGGGGGACAGGATGAAAGATGGTGAAGGGATTAGCCAAAGAGTATTTATGCACAGCCCATGGACACAGACAACAATGTGAGGATTGGCTTGGGGAGGGGAGAGAGTGGGGCTAGATAAGGTGGGGAAAGGGAGAAAAGCAGGAACAATTTTAACAGCATAAACAATAAAATTTTTAAAAAATTAGTCAAGGAGACAGACATCCTGAATAGGCCCAAGAAAACATGGTTGGTAGTAAGTTTCATAATGCTGTTTAATAGCAAGTTTTAAGTTTATTCATATTAGAACTGCCTTTTCTTCCTTCGGTTGTATGAAAAGTTTTGTTCAAAGTTTCAGCCTGGCCTCAACAGTGTGGTCTTCAATCTAATAAGATTGAGGGGACATCAATCTAATAAGGCCCATGGGACATTAACATCAGTGACTCAAGAGATTATTACCGGTGCCAGTAAATCTGATACCTTCAAAGGCTTCTGGGCACAGCCGCCAGGAGCAGATTGCTGCCTGACAAAGTAGGCCAAGTACATTGTTCTCAAATGAGAACAACACCTGGAAGTGCATTTGTGGGTGATGTTTTTGACTGACTTAGCGGGAGAAGGCTGCAGGCATTGAGTGGGTGTGCCAGGGATAGAATTACTCCTGTCATATGGAGAAAGTACCACTAACTGACCTAAAATCAATTATGGGGCGCACACTAAAGGGAAGGGAACTAAGTTTGTATTATGAGAGTTGAAGGTGTAGGTCTTACTTCTTCTGCCATGACATCCCAAAGATGGGATGGGTGGCAAAGGAGCTCTGAAAATACAAATGTAGGCCCATAAAACCAAGACAGAAATATACGTTCAACCAGAAACAGGACATTACGTCAGAAGATCTGGGTTAAAGTTCACATGGTCTTTCATGTGTAGCCTAAATTTGAAATTAAGCAAAAGTTGATCAGTCTCTTTAAAACATAAGGAACTTATGAATCAGGGAAACAGTCCTGGATGATATTATGTTATGATTCTCAACTAAGTTTGGAGGGTTAGTAGAAGGGTAGTAGAGATTTCCATTTTCAAAACATACAGCAAATAAAAGTTTCACTTGGGAATGCAATGGAGGTGATGTGTTGCTGAAAGACATTTATTTATTTATTTTGTATAATACCATTCTATATATTTTTTATTTTTTAACTTGTGCACATTAAAATATATTGTGAAAGGTAAAGCCACAAACTTTAAGTGTATCTATATATCAAATTTCTTTCAAAAGTAACTATGATCTGTAAAGCAGCAAATGCATTAGTGATAGCATTTTAAATTAATTGCTTTGCAAAGCATAGATCTTTTTGAATTGTGAATAATAACATCCCATTTAGAACCTCAGATTTAGCATTTTGGCTTTCCTTAAAGGCATGTGCAACCTTAACAATTTGGATAGATAATCACTGGCATATTGTTGTGCTAGAAGATAATCAATACATAGTAAATGTTTGTGAAGTAAAATTAGTCAAAAGTGGTTTTAATTATAGTTAATTTAATCCCTACCTCATAGAAATAAAATATCCCAACATGATTTCCACCCTCCTGACACACCTGTGTGTCTGTGAGCTTGCATGAACACACACGTTTATTTGGTAACAACGTGTATTAACAACAAAAGCATATTTTAATTAGCTTGCTTTAAGTAGAATACTTATACTACACTGACTTTCCAATGCAGATTAACACTTAAAACATTTAAATTACATATGTAAAGATTAATGTAAATCTTCAATTGATTAAGCTTGTAAAAACGTTTATGTTAGTTATTTCCCCTCATTTCTTCAGAAGCAATTTGGTAACACTAACGTATCTTCCAATGTGCATACATTGGAAGTTTTCATAAAACTTTTTCCCTGATCTTGATAATAAGAATATTAATTGAAATATTTTAATAAAGAGCACATTAAATAAAATAGTTCACTCATCGCTTAGTTCCATATGCCTCTGAGAATGAATTTTATCTCAGCTTATTATTGCTGGTGTGAAAGAAAGCTCAAGTGAAAGCTTAATAGTTTTCTGTGAACTCTGACTCGAAAACCAATCGATGGCATTGCAAACCGTGTTGAGATTAATCCATTCCACCTTCTTACCTTCTGGTCTACTTAATGAGTTTCACTAACCGTCATTAAAATATGTGGAGTAATGAAGTTCCATTCTTTTCACTTGCTATAAGGCACATTTCTGGAATACTTTATGTAGTTTTTAAAGATGTATCTCATTATTTTTGTTACTTTTATTAGACCTAGAGATGTTTTGAGCAGCTTCCTTTTGTCCTCAGTGATCCCTAAAAAATGAAGTGACTTAGTGGCTACTTTTGTCACTCCATTATTCATATTAGCAGCACTCTGAAAACAGTAGGGAGTTACCTGTTGGAGAATATAGATTTAATGTTACTCAGAATTTAGCAACAATGACATATTTCTGTGCTTTAATCTACTAACACTCTAGGCACAGAGAAAACATCTACCAAGACATTTTTGGCTTTGTTCTCTGGGGGAATAAAAAGAAAATCCCATGGAGCCTAAACAGATACTGTCTCTAGCAGAAGAGTGGAATTTGGAACAGCCTGTCTGCTTGCACACACTATGTCCCTAACACTGCTCATCTTCCAAGAATATTCCTCTGTTCCCCGATCCGTAAAGCCTGAAATATATTCCCCAATGGTTTGTGAGCAGAATGCTTCCGCGGGGTGGACACCTGCTAGTTTAACATTCTTTATATAAGCCAGACTGTAAGCAGAGGGATGCTCACTTGCCTCAGGGTATTTTTGATTCTCAAGTGCCACCTGCTTGAGAAACTGCAGCCAAATGTTATCTAAGAGAAGTGGCGTGAAGTATGGCGAAGAAATCCTGTGACTACAGACGACTGTATAAACACTGCAGCTCCTACCTCCAGAAAGTCACCTGCACCACTTTGCTGCAGAAGAGATGGACAGAAGCCCGGGGCACTGCTAAGAAATCTCTCAGCCACAAACCACGTTCCTCCTCCTGGTTCTCAGAGCTAGGTACCATGTTTGAGGGCAGGGAATTTTTCCTGCGTGTGCCGCAAGACCTGTGTGCCCTTACTGCTCACAGCATTTCTGATACTCCTTTTCCACAAGACTCCAGCAGCGACTTAGGCTCTGCCAACCAGAATTAAAAAGTGAAAAGAGAGGTGGCAGACCATACTGTGCTCATTTGGGTAGTGAGGACTGAGCAAGAATTTTGTGACTTATGTGACAATAGTCTTGGCAGCAGCTAAGGTGGTATGTCCTTGGAGTAGGTATGAGAAAAGCTGTACCTTAATTTTCCCACTTTCTAATTGTGGTGAACTAAGGATTCTGCCATGTCTGTCCACGAGTCATTAAGGGAGAACCTGAGT
Source organism: Anoura caudifer (assembly GCA_004027475.1). Classification (NCBI taxonomy): domain Eukaryota; kingdom Metazoa; phylum Chordata; class Mammalia; order Chiroptera; family Phyllostomidae; genus Anoura; species Anoura caudifer. The sequence goes on along the minus strand of PVKU01001019.1, from coordinate 332,786 downwards.
AAGCCTGTTTCTCCAGTTCTTCTGGCAATTTTAAGTACCTGATTTCCTAAACTAAATCCCTTTCTGTTTTAAATGACTACAGTGGCTTCTGTAACCTTAGCTAAACCCTGAGAAAAATATATACTTATAAATATAAATTTACTTAAGTCACAATTTATATAAATAAATTATAATGTATGTATTATATATCACTATACATATGCACATGCATTTCTATATTTCCATTTTGATGTTGGAAACTATTTCCCTGTAAATTTTAAATAAATGTAGTTATGATAATTAAACAATTTTTAAGATACTGTTATAAAATTGGAGGCTACATATTAAGCACAATTGCATTTTTATGAATCTTGGTGAAAGTCTCAATTCAGAGATTATATTTTGGGATTTTATTGATTTTTGTTACAGCTAATCTACTCAAAGTTTCAACTAATCCTTAGGTTTAAAAAAAGTAAAGGTCACTTTATTTTTGTCCCCAATCCTGTCCATCAGGTTTCACACTTCGTCTATGACAATGACAATGACAATGATTTCTCTCACAACTACTATGTAGGGTATTAAGGTGGATATTTGCCATTTGACAATATTTAATCTTCAGTCAAAAAGTGAACATTGTATATGAATATTTTATTAAATGGATAAATAATTTGATTAGGATTTACTTTATTCTAGAAGGTGATATTCACAGTCACCTAATAAAGCAATAAATTACAATGCAATATGTAAATGCAATTGTAAATGCCTGAACAAAGTACAGGGGGAGCACATCCTCATCTCTAAAATGGGTTGTGAAAGGCTTCATCAGAATGAAAAGCAATGGGGTTTGGAAGGATGAAGAGGGGTTTCACACATGAATAAAAATGCTTCAAATGTAAATGTCCCTTTAAACAAAGTGCAATCAATGCAGAATAAATGGAAATAGATATATATTAAGTAAATGTACTGTTCTTAGTAAGTACCATTATTCTTGTTTTTGGTGAGAATAAGAGTGTAATAAATTTGTTAAATAGGCAAAAATGACTAAAGGTATTTAAATTAAAATTTATGAATATTTTTTAGGATACTGTGTGTTAGGTGATAGAAGCCCCACCCACCCCACCCTAAAGTGAAGAATAATATATGGGAAGACTGTAAGACTTAGATGCCTTAGTATAAAAATGGAGGAGGGATCATAAGAGTAAAACTCAAGTGAGGTAGAAGAAAACCATATTGTTTGTAAAAAAAAATAACTGCTCAGGTTTCCATATTGGGATAAACAGTTCAAAAGGTAAAATTTGTATTTTAAGTATCAAATATCTCAGTGGTTGTCAGTGAGGGATGAATTTATCTTCCATGTCCCGCCCCTCTTCCCCCGCCCCCTGCCACAGTGGACTTTTGGCAGTAGCTGGAGATATTTTAGGTTGTCACACCACCATGTAATGGGTATAGGATGTGAATGCTGTTAAATATACGGTTCCCAGAGAAATCCTAGAATATCTTCAAAGAGGGCTTTTCATAGTGAATAAGCAGAGAAATGTTTCAGTTGGTCATCTTCTAAAATGCTTAAATATGCTGGAGAAGAATAGCTCAGTTTAACTGGGTCTTATGGTGAGTTTAAAATAAATATGTACAAATGATTAACAAGAATTACTCAAATGGATATAAAATCCAGAGTCATAACCTGACAAGGTGAGAACTTTGGTTTCTACATAATTTAAATCAAATAGACCCATAGGTCATCTTGTAGCCAACCTACTGCCAGAGGAATACTGATGACAAATGCACAGAGTCTACATTGGTGACCCTTAGAGAAATATTGTGACTGTATTGTATATCTGAGAGTCACTGAGAGAGCAGATTTTAAAAGTTTTTAAGATTTCTTGAAGAGGCCACAATGATAATAACCATAAAAGAATAATAACATAATGAAGCTCCACTGAAAAAACTTTTTCCTCTATTACTGATATCATTGATAATATTATTAATAATATCAGTAATTAGAGGAAAGAGGAAGGTCATGGACTAGGATATTTTCACTTAGCTAACTATCATCTGTATCAAGGTTTATACTCAAAATACATTAACAACTCATAGAAATCCAAGACACATTTATTAGCGGTTCGTTTCAAGGGACAGGCCTGTCTGTGTAAGAGGCTCAGCTCTTTCCTGCTTGGTTTTGATGGCAGCTTTGTGTGCAAGCCCAGGCTGAGAGGGCCCTGATTCCCACTTTATGAACTGATCTCTTATCTTCTTGCTTTGCCACCTCAGTGAAAAAGGGCCCTAGGGACCAGTATATTTTGTCTCCCGGAGAAGAGCTCAAAATGGGACTTTTAGAGGTTCTTCTTTCTATCTTTGTCTTGTGGAAATTCATTCTGCAGAGGATTCTAGAGCCTGACCTGCCTGTTTTGCAGATCTTCCCCATTGGTAGTGCTTTCAATCTGGCAGGAGGGAAGGGCTGGGTGTAACCTTCCCTTCCCGGAGGTTAAACCTCCACCAGAGAAAGAGATCTGTCTGGCTGTAAACAACCTCAGGTGCTCATTTCCCACTTTTCCAATTCCCAGCCCACTGCCCTAACATCAAACAGAATTCAGAGCTCTTCACTTGGAGCAGCCTCCGCCCTGCCAGCTACGCTGGGCTGGGGCCCAGAAATGCCCTCGCTGTGCACCTTTCTGATCTTTCTGCCCAGCTGCACCCAGTGGAAGCAAACTGCGCCCTCAGTCCTTTCCCCTGACTGGCAGGGCAGCTGCGTACTGGGTCCCTGCCCGGCACACGTCAGCTCCGCTTCTAAGAAGTCTCTCTGGGCACCCCCGCCGCAGCACTGAGTCACTGTCTGGCTTTCCGTACACACCGCTTCTCCCAAAAGACCAGAGCCCCTCGCCATCTTGGCTGTCTGCATCCAGGCTCCTCCACCGGACTTGGGTGCAGACAGAATCCCTCTCTCTCTAGCACCCTTTAAACTCTAAAGTTGGGGGTGTTCAAAGACGTAATTTTTCACATGACAGTTATTTTCAAGCATTCCTTTATATATTTTATATATGAACAACTTTCATTACATGTTGCTATTATCTATGATAAATCAAATCTTTGTCCCATTTAAAAGTGAGTAAGTTCCAGTTTATGGTGACGTAACCAAAATTTCATTATTTTGCTGCAATACATTTCTTACACTGACATCTGCAACTACACACGCACACACACAGGCATACACACTTGTCCACACCACAGTCACACCTGCACTTCCACGTACCATAGCAAGGGTCAGTTTTATAAAATATCAAGTATGAAAACTTAGGTGTTATTTTTTAAACTGATAAAAATAAAAAATAATAATTGCATAAAACACTGAGCCCAAATTTTTAAAACAATTATACAACTATAAGTACTCCATAGCATATTCATGGCTTTACTTAAGATATGTACTAAAACTATAATAAGTATCATATCTAAGCACCTAGATTATCCTCATCTACCTATAAGAAAATGGAGAATAAAGCATATGTTTTTTCCTTAAAACATTGGTAATATCTCTTAAGCAGTGAAAGTGTGGGTTGGGATGGTAAAATAAGGAAAAATACGAAAGCAAAATATGTTGGCAGGCAATCTGGGTGGACTTTATTTTATCCTTCCCTCTTTCTAATTTAATTTTTAATGATAGTTGACATATATCCTCCCCTTTTTTCTGATAAATGATTATTATCTATACATTTACTAAGATAGCTAAATAGTAATAAGAAGAGTTTAGCAATTGATTTGTGATTATTAAAAGATTATTACTATTTTATCTTCTTTTTGTGGGGCAATTCACAGAATTTATAAGGTGCATATTCAAATAACTTTCTAGTACTTGATGTAAATATTATTTATCTCAATACTAAACTGAATACTAATTGCTTTCCAAAAAGGAAGTTTCCTATAAAGCATGAATAATTACTTTCTTTAGGAAGATTTTGTAATGATCAATAATACCACCACAAGAACATAATTTCTATGCTTTTTCAAAAAAATAAAGCCTCCCTATACATACTAAGCTCCTAACTGAATTACGCTACAAATATATCAGAACATGCTGTCTTCATCCATTTCCAGAAAACATTAAACTACTACTCTCAACAAGCTGTTCTCATTTATAATACAATGCATTTGTAGTATTGGCAAATGGGAAATCCCAGAGCTGGTGAATAAACAGGAAGTTTCATCTTGAGTTAATAATCCCCCAGGACTCTATTTGTAAAGAAATGACCTTTGCAACAACATGCACAAATATGTAGCTTGATATTTGGCAGAAATATTGTGAATTTTATTCCCAATGCATTTAGTAACTTTATGTTTTTTCACATACACAAGCATACACAAACTTGTGACCTTGAGCATGTTTATAAAAAATATATGCATACATTCATGCATATAACTATACATAGATGCATATATAGATTATATATCATTATGCATATATATATTATACATATGACTTAGTAGCAGTTCTTAGGGCTTGTACAATGAGCTCTTTAATTATAGAAAACATTAGCATGGCATAAAGTGGAGTGAAATTATTCTGGGTAGAGCGGTCTATTGTCATTAAAGAAATACTCAAAGGACATTATAATTTAAATACAGCTATAAATATCAGAAACTATTTGCAGAAGTAAATGTCATTAACCCTTAGCCTGTTGAAGTGCAGTTTTTCTCTGTAATTCCATAACCACCTTAACAGAAAGTAATGAATTCCAATAACAGTATTAAACCATGATTACACTGAAATACATATTTTAAAACAATCTGGCAACTTATTCATTCTAGACATTTTCTGAGTATGTCTAAATAATGTGAGACATAATTTGCAAACAGATGACACATCTTAGAATACATTCTTTAAAGATCTGTTAATTGTACATGATACGAAATAAGCTTCATGTCAGAAGATTGTTTTGAAGCATTATTCAATCTTTATGCAAAGGTCCTCAAATGAATAAAAATCTCTCTATGGAGCTATGCAGGCAGTCAAAGTTTGGGTCCAGAAACTTCTGGGAGCAGTTATTAGCAAAAGTGTATTTGTCATGAAACTCATGAAGCTTAATTGTCAAGGTTTCTAACTGCAAGGCCTTGGGAGGAGCCTTACAACTCTGTATAGATGGTCACATCTTTTTTTTTTTAAGATTTTATTTATTTACTTTTAGAGAAAGGGGAAAGGAGGGAGAAAGGCAGGGAAAGAAATATTGATGTGTGAGAGATACATCGATAGGTTGCCTCTCCCACATGCCTCCAACTGGAGTTTAAAATAGAACATTTAAATTTACTTTATATAATCCTGAAATTATGTTGTAGAATTCATACAGGTGTATATAACAAACAGTAACACCAAATTCCCCTAGAAGCACATAAACAGGCCCCAAAATACTTTTTGCTTCATATCACATAATACTAAGAACTTTAAAAAATGCTGTAGGATCATGATGATGATAAAGTTTAACTATAGGTGGCTACTCATGTGGAAATGAAGTCAAAGGTTTTGGGCAAAGATGAAGACTTCAACACTAGACAACAGATTAAGTTTCTCAAAGTTTATGAAGAAAAGGTAAAACTTCGAATATATAAAAAGTTTCTCACAGCTTACAAGCAATAGGAAAAGTCCTGCAGAGGAACATGATGAAGGCAAAGAGGTCATCTCTTGTTTGTATTCTCAGCCTAATGAAGTAGTCTTAAATATGATCAAATCATTATATAATGGGAGGAGGTAACATTTTTTGTATAATTGATTTAAAAGTTTGAATACAAAAGATTATTTTAATGACTGCATTTAAGGTTGTACTTGAACACCCATAGAAGCATAAGGAGAAGGTGGATTTATTTTGTATTATCTGCACATGCAAAATTACAGAAGTGAAAGACTAACAGCCTGGGGAATGTTTCAGCCTTGATTAGTACTGCTTCAGCCAATTTAAGAAATACATGTTCTTTTACTGTTATGTATTAATGATCTTTGCTTGAAACTAGGAATCAATCATTTATACATTTATATAATCTGAGATGGAACGTTCGAGGAATCAGAAAGGGAATGAAACATATTTCTCCATTCAAACACAGAAGCTGCTGGCTTGCAATTCTGTTGCCTTTAGGTTTATTGATGATTAACAGTAAGAAAGAAAGAAAATATGAGTATTTCTGAACCATCACCAGGGAAGTTTTCGCTCCCCCACCAGCCCCATGAACCCTCCCAAAATAAACATGCATTTGGTGAAAACACTGTGCCTTCTATTCCAACTATAGTTTCAAGACAAATTCTTTATGTTACTTCCTTTTGTCATTATGGTCATCCTAATTACCCTCCTTGCTTCACCAACATTCTGGGGGAACCCCTGGAGTACAGTTAAAAAGAACTGAGAAAAGAAGAGTAGCCAGAGCAAAACCTATGTCTTACAACCAGGATAGAAAAACAAAACAAAACATATAAACAAAATAAAATAGCAATCAAACCTTGAGAGATAGGGAAGATAAATACATTTACCTGGAAACCCAGTAATGAATAAGTCTATGTAAGTGGAAGGAACCAGATAGCTCACGGATTTAGGGTTAATTTTACAAAAATGGATCCAGTTCCCTGGACAGATGTAAAGATTACCTGAAACTCATTTCAATTGTCCCAAGTATGCCATATTACTAACTGCCTTTGTGAAAGCTAGTGTTAAAAATTATAGGGGTTAGCTCACTCTTGGCATTGGATGCTTTTTATTTTTAGAATTACATTGGGTTTTACAAAAGCATTACTAATGAATATATGTGGTTTAATGTGGAATTAATCTCAAATGAGCAATTTTCATTGATAAAATTATTGGCATAAATATTTGATTTGAAAATACAAAGTCACCTAAATGGTTAAGGGACTATAATTTCCTCATTGGTTAACATAAGTTATTTTCAAACTGAGAATTAATTTTTTCCTTAACTAAAAGATTTATTTATTTATTTTTAAACAATTACTTCATTGTTGTTCAATTACAGTTGTCTGCATTTTAACCCTGCCCCCATAAAAGATTTATTAATAATGGTAAATACATAAGGTTCATATTAAAGTTTGAAGTTACTCTAATTTCTTACCTGTCACTCAATAAAATGTCAGTAACAACCTCTGTGAACTGTTAGGTTACAGTGAGTGTCACCTGTATGAAAAAAAGGGTGATGCTAAATGAAGTCCTGTGATTGCATCTCACTCAAATTTCCCAGACAGAGGATCACTAGAGCATGTAAGCAGGGGCATATACATTTCAGTTACCTTCATCTGAAGATTAAAAATTTTATTTTAATATTTACTCATGGCCTCTAAAATAGCAATACTAATAAGAATAACACAATTTTCATAGTACTGTCATTAATATATATGCCAAAAAAGCAATTAAGCTATAAAGGCTGGTATAAAGTGTAGCCAAATAAAAATTTAAATTTAGTCCATAAACTATATGTTCAATTACATACACTGAATATTTATTAAGTTATTTATAAATCAATTATAAAATTTCAGTATTAAAATGCAATGTTATTTCATTATATTTCATGAAAATAGAAATGAAATAGTTACTATTACGGATATATACACATCAGAGATAGCGTACTCAAAAGACCAAATATAGCCCTGGCTGGTGTGACTCAGTAGACTGCGCCAGCCTGTGAACTGAAAGGTTGCTGGTTCGATTTCCGTTCAGGGCACATGCCTGGGTTGAGGACCAGGTCCCCAGTTAGCAGTGTGTAAGAGGCAATTTGATCAATGTTATTTCTCGATGTTTCTCTCTCTTTGTTTCTCCCTCCCTTCCCTTCTCTCTAAAAATAAATAAATAGAATCATTAATAAAAAAGATCCTCAATATTAAAAAAGATCAAATATAGCAGTGAATGCTTATTTTATTCAAAATACGTATAAAGTAATGTAATAGGATAACACACCTATGTCACTTTTGAAAGATTTCATATTTTTCCCCCAGAATCAAGAAAGTTTAACGTTAAAATTAAATAGTCTTATTGAATTTGTAGAAAATGATCTCCCTGTCATCCGCAGCACAACACAGTAAGTAGTATCGAAGTTGAGTGACAGACAGCGCTCACATAGGTGGTGACGCAGGTGGGGATAGAACTCGATGTCCCGACTTTGGATCCAGGACTTTAATTACATTTGTTGCTCCTCAAAGACAATTTTCCCAACTATGAAATAGTTCTAATTTATGATAGTATTTAGGATTAGTAAATCCCTAAGAAAAACTACTAGGACAACTTGGGATAGTCTACTACGTGATGTGATTCCCTCAGGTAAGCTGTTTGAAAATGCAATTATGTGTGTGAGTGAGACACAGAGAGAGGAAGGGAGATCATTTTGTGAAGAAAAAGCTGTGGTGGAAATTAGAGTGTTTGATTTTTATCTCCACAGTCCCTGATCTTTGCAAATTTCAGAAACATCTATTTAAAAATCTAACTACAATTTTAAAACCAAAGCTACACAAATCTGTAACAACAATTATTATATTTTTAAGTATGCTTTTTACATTAGTTTTATTGTAAGGTATAACTGAATTTTAATGACTCCATATTATTTTATTTATGCTAGATTAAGTTTTCACTATTATAATGAGTTGCCAGAATGAGTCCTGACCGTATTTAGGTTTAGCTATTTCCCAGGAGACCATAAATTTGAATAACCAGAGGGAAAGGAGTAGGGGGAGGTAGGAGAGGGTACGGGGGGAATAAATGGTGAAGAAAGGAGCCTTGGGGTGGGGAACCCACAATACCGATGATGTGTTACAGCATTGCACACCTAAAGCCTATATAATTTTATTAACCAATGTCTCTCAGTAAATTCAATTGAAATAAAAAAATGAATGTAGGATTCAACCATAAAAATAAAATAAAATACAAAGAAAATGTAAAAAAAAAATAAATAGATAGATAGGTAGACAGACAGATAATAAATTATGGGCAGAAAGTCCATTCCCTAGAAACAGCATCATGTCATGACATAAGCCTAGAACCAGAGTTCAAGTTGTACCTCTGACACTAATGGCTTCTAAGGCCTCATGCTAGCTTCTCACACTGCCTGAGCCCATTATTTCTTCTGTAAAATGATGGTAGTGTTAACAACTGTCAAAGATCAGGGATTTTATCCTACCTGTAAGCTAACATGTCAGCCTGCCACACTTTTATAAAGGCTGACAGTAGACATGAGACTCTTGGGTCAAAGAAAAAGAACTTTATCATCATTTTATGAGCTTTCTATCTCTCCAGTTCCTTTTCCATTCCATGAAACATGGAACCGTGTTACATGGCACAGGAGGATGCTGCAAAGTGAGCTTATGTCGTAGCGGAAGTTCCCTGAATTTAGGAAAGCCCCAATCTTACAAAAGGGCTTCCAGCAAGCCCACCCAGTATTTGCCCCAGGTGGATCTTATCTTGACTATAATAGACCCCCCAAAATCTGCTTTTTGCCCTGGAGGGAGATACCACTTCTCTCCTCCAAGTGTGTTTGCTTCAGAAATATTGTTACAAATATAGTCCAGGCCAAAAGTGGTCAAAAAATGTGTAGAAACACCCTGGAGAATTAGCTCTCAACAGGTAAGAGCACCATTGTGACTATAAGCAGACATGATGTATGAATAATGTTACTTAAAAGTGTAAAAATTACAATTTGTTATATAATGTTAATTTTCACCACTAGAAATTTTCTTTAAAAAATAGCTTCTGTGTAATGAAGCTAAAAATTAAAAGCTTCTGAAGGTAGGAAATTAGTCAAATGTTTAAAGTAGTCCTCAATAAAGCTTGGTATCTTGAACGTATGTATTTCATATATAAAATAAATAGAGCAACAATTAGCAGCGGAGTATTTTTAGCACACCCATGTCTTTGATAAAACAGCACCTGGAAGACATATAATCCATCACAACCAAGGAGTAACTGATGATGTTTTTATTTCTAAAAGGGAAAGGAAATATCTTTTCATACAATTATATATTTACAATTTTATATCATCTTTTTCAAAGTCCAGAAGATAAAGGGGAAGCAAACATTGTTACCTCCAACTGGTTGAAAGACAAAAACAGAACAACAAACTAGCTAACAAGCCTGCATTAGAGAGGTATTTTAGGAAGAAAGCAAATGGCATGAGGACACACACTTCTATCACTCGAATGAATATAAATAACTCCCAGGAAGAGTGATCTTACATGTGCTTAGTAGAATCTTACAGAACATTTAATATGACCTAAAAATCATCTGGATAAAGATCTTCTCTCTCTTTGATGACCACATTAAATAAGCATGAAATATGTCTTATTTGCTATAGGAAACAGATTGCTAAAAGCTCAAGAAGTATAAAAATATAACAAGCTAAGATTGCATTAAACAACATAATCCTACTGGATCATGATAGAGCATTACATTAAGGGTTTGCAAGGGTGTTAAATCCCTTTAAGAGAAACATATTTACAAAGAATAGGTGTGGAACATTTGGGCAATTGAGACAAAAGCATTATTAAAGTGCAGCAATAAATAATAAAAAGAGTATATCTGAAAAATGAATAGCTGCCCCCTGAGTGTGAAGTTTAATAAAGATAGGTGCCACAAAGTAGATATAACTATCAGTAATAATTTAAAATTGCGACAATAATAGCATTCATGATTTTCAGAGATATGAATACATATGGCAGTCATATATGTGACCATTCATGCTAAATCTAAAATAGTTTCAAAAAGTCTATATAGTTTTAAGTAAAATTATTTTACAAAAAGGTGGTAAGCACTTTATATTAACTTGCTATGATTTTGGTATGTTCAATATTTCAAATGTTATTGCTACACTTCTTGAATAGGGCTAAGAATTTCTAAAGTCACATTTATGTTGGTTGGTTAAGATATCAGATAGTCATTTGACCAGGATGTATTTATTTTTCTATATTTAATCATGCTAATAACAATGACTAACTAAAATAAAATATAACAGAACAAGTGAGTGAACCATATGACTGTATCAGTGTGCTTCCTTACACGGTTTCCAGGCTGTGGCACAGGGAGAGTAAACCAAGGCAGAGCTCAGCAAACTCCAGAGTTGAAGAGATAGAGCTACAGACCGGGGTTTTAGGGCAACATTTTCAGGGTAGTACCAGGGAAAGAAAACTGAATATATGCAGAATCTCCCTTAACTCTTCAGCAAAATGCTGATCTGTACACACACACATATATATATATATTTTATTATTTAACAGTCTTAAAAATAATTATTCACACAAAATAATAAAAATGTATGCATAGCATTTATAAATAAATGACATTTATAATATAAGTAAAATATAAGATGAAAATGATGTAAAGGCTAGGCAAGAGAAATGAAAGTATACTATCATAAGGTTCTTACAGTATATATTAAGAAGTATAATATCACATTACAGTTTTCACAGATTAAACTTATATATTATAAATCCCTAAACAGCTACCAAAATAATAAAATGGTGAGCTGTAACCTGTAAGTCCAAAACAAAAAGGATCCATAAAAATACTTCAATTCAAAAGAAGACAAAACATGAGTAAAAGGGGAATAAGAAACAAATAGTACAAATGAAAACACACAGTAAGGTCATGGACTTAAATAGAATTATATTAAAAATCATCACATTAAATAGCTAGTGTTCTAAACACCCAATTAAAAGGGAGATATGTCAAACTGGATGAAAAAGGAAGACCCAATTCTATGTTGTGAGGAAGAAATACACAAATACACTCTAAATATAAAGAAAAAATAAGTTAAAAGTAATAGGATAAGCAAACATAATCTATACAACACGTAAAAAAAATGGAGTGGTTATATTAATAAAAGAAAAAGCTTAGTTCAGGGCAAAGAGTGTACCAGAAATAAAAAAGGTAATTTCATAATTGTAAAGGATTCAGTTACTCAAGAGGATATGATCTTAAAACCATTTGCGCATAATAACAGAGGTTAAAAATACATAAAGCTAACACTGCTAAAACTGAAGTTATATAGATAAGCCCACAATTGTAGTTGATTTGAACACCTATTTCTCAATAATAACAGGATAAGTAGACAAAACATAATCAATGGTATAAAACATATTGACAACAGTATCAACTTGACATAAGTTTACATTTGTAGAATATTCTACAAAACAGCAGCATAATACACATTTTTCTCAAATGTGCATAAAACATTTATCAAGATAAGCCATACTCTGCATCATAAAAAAGTCTCAAAAGATTTTTAAAAATTCAAGTCATAGGAAGTATGTTCTCATTCCACAATAAAATTAAATTATAATTCAATAAAAAATGTTATCTGGAGATTTACCAAATGTTGCACTAGATAGCACATTTCTAAATAACTTGTGAGTCAAAACATAAGTAAAAGGGAAATTAGAAATTTGTTGGATGTTGTTAAGCAGTACTGAGAGTGCTGTTATAACACAACAAGCCTGTATTAGAAATTAAAAAAAGTCTCAATCCAATGACTTCCCCCTTCAGAGATTAAAGAAAGAGAAGATAATTGAACCCAAATTAATCAGCAGAAAGGAAATAACACAGATCAGAGAGAAAATCAATGATCTAGAGAACAAAAACAACAGATAAACCAAAAGCTAGTTATATAAAAAAAATAATAAAATTGATAAACCTCTAGCCACATTGATCAGACTAAAATAAGAATACATAGTTTATCATTATCATGGATGAACATAGTAACATATTACTATAGATTCTACATATATTACATTTATAAAAATAGAATATTAAGAAAAGTTTTATGCCAACACATTCAAAAAGTTGGATAACAAGTTTTTTGAAAGATACAAACTATTATAGTTCACTCAGAGAAAGACAACCTGAATAGCCTTATATATATATTAAAACATATACTATATCATTTACATATTCCAGAAAATGCAAACTATTATATAAACAGAATGCTGATCGGTGTTTGTCTGGAGGCAAGGTAGATATCGTAGAGATGATGAGAGGAAGAATTTAAAAGAGGAATGAGAAATAATCAGGGGGATGTTGGATATGTTTACTATCTTAATTCTGGTGATGGCTTCATTTGTATATATTCACCAAAATGTGCCAAAGTGTACATGTTCAAAATGAGTGGTTTATTGTTCATCGTAATAAAAAAATCCTCAAAAAAAGAATAAATGACTGTTAAGTTTGATTAATAGCTAATAGGTAGCTAATAGGAAAGCCAAGGCATTTAGTTATTCTTTAAACCTTTTATTATACAAAAATAATTATGTATTATACAAAAATAATTCATATAATTCCCAATATGTGATAAAATAGAGCATTAAAGAAGAGAAAATACAAGTGTGATTCACTCTTACATCTACTTCCCAAACCATTAGTTCCACATAATAGAGTATTTGGAAAATATTTCTAAGAACTTATTTCTTGTCATAAAGTTTTAATATTTATAATTACTTTAACAAATTACCTAAATTTAAATGTGTTTAAATATGATATTTGAAAAAAGAATACTCAAAGCTTAACCATCCTAAACATACACACAAACACACACTCAGGCACACATAAAGTGCTATGTAAACTTAAGGGTCAGGATGGCACAGGCACAACGACCCTTGTCTGAGTAACAAGAACTTTAGTCCATTACATGCATATGATTCTAATGTTAGCATAGGTAGTTAGCTAGTCATTAATAGGAAGGAAGCAAAGGGAATAGAACATTGTTGAGCCTAATGGGCTGAAGCATGAACCTGTTTGCTGCACCAGGAAGCTAAAACATTTACAGACTCTTTCACATACTGCAGGGGACTACCACTGAAGAGAGTTAATCTTCAGATCATACAGGAAATCTTCCCAGTAGCACTGCCCTCCCTTCAGTACCGGATTTTAAGGGGGAGAGGAGGTAAGCACATGTACAATATAAGTCAAAATAGTATATGGGCAGTTGCTTAACCACAGAGGCCTGTTGGGCTAACCTGGGAAAGAGATCAGTTGCCTAGGGGGGTCAACCCATCAAAAGCCCTGGAAAGCTTGGGAAGTTGATTAATTTTTAAAATATGCTTGGACTCTGGCTGGTGTGGCTCAGTGGACCAAGTGCCAACTTGAGAACCAGAGGGTCACTGGTTTGATTTCCAGTCAGGACACATGCCTAGGTTGCAGGCCAGGGCCCCAATATGGGGAGTGCAAGAGGAAACCACACACTGAGGTTTCTCTCCCTCTCTTTCTCTATCCCTTTCCCTCTGTCAAAAAATTAATAAATAAAATATTTTTAAAAATATGTGCATGGTCCCTCCCAAGATAATATAACCCAGTCTAACAAAAAGACTCTCTCCTGTTTGCTCAGGATCACACTCTCACCCCACTTGTTCATGCATTCTCTCCATAGCGACCATGTTGGTCTAGCAGCCAAGCAGACTACAAAGAAGTCTTGGGTACAGCAGAACAGCCAGGAATGGCACTAAGCTACCTGGATGGGGACTGGGACCACTCAACAGTTGTCTGGGATCCCAAGGACTAAGCTTTAATATGAAACAGACACTCTGGACACTGACTATGTTTTGGTCTTGCTCAAGACACAGAAGGACCTTTTCCATGTTGGGACAGACAGGGGTGGGACACAGAGGAAGCCTTCTATTTCCACCTGAATAAATCTTGCCCCACCACAGTCTTCCATGTGTGGGTCCACGGAAATGCTTTTGTCAACATCCCATGAAAGAACCCCACTTCCAAAGTCAATGCTAAAACTTAAGTATGTAATTAAGCACATCCTAAAACAAAGCATGCCTAGTTGATATTGAGCTCTTTCATATTATAAAAATATAGAATAGTCAAAGTAAATATTTTTAAAACAATCTAGCAATAGAACTTCCAGAAATTAGACATAAAAAATGATAATTACCTGAAGCTAGAAATGCAATTTAGACACAATTTTTTAAAATTGTGCTTAACTTGCCAAGGCTGAAGGAGTCCTGGAACTGCATTTCAATACTAAGGATCAACCACTAAATTGTAATTCCCACTGAAGACCGGAAGACAAGGACCGCAGGTGGCAGAAGATGGAGTTAGAACGGAGACACCTCTCTTAAGATCGCAAAGTTAGAGTGCT
The DNA here is from genome assembly GCA_004027475.1 of Anoura caudifer. Taxonomy (NCBI): domain Eukaryota; kingdom Metazoa; phylum Chordata; class Mammalia; order Chiroptera; family Phyllostomidae; genus Anoura; species Anoura caudifer. Next base: position 317,711 of record PVKU01001019.1, on the reverse strand, counting down.
ATTCCACTTGAGAAGGAAAGCAACAAGAAAAGCAACTTCTGTCTATCCAGAGAAAGATTTATAAAATTTCCTCCTATTTAGGTTCTGTGTGAGAAAAATTACACTCTAAACTTCTCTGAAATATACTTCCAAAGTCCACAGTGCATATACTCACAAATGTGGACCTTGAGAAGATGTGAACTCTGAGATGGAATTTATCTGTCCACCTGGATTCCCTACAATCAACCAAAGGCCCAAACTTTGTGAATAATAAGAGTCCAGACGCATTTTGCTTGTAGGGGCTCCTCATGCACTCTGTGTACCGAAAGAACCTCAGACTGAACTTTCAGCTTCCTGCATTATGCCTTGCTTATTTACACCATCTCAGTCTGACTCAAACACTGCGGTGAAACCCTGGTTTCAGCCTTTTCCCAATGGACTGAGACTTGCCCTGTCCAATCAGAATTGCATAGTTGGCATACCTCATAAGTGGACCTGATTGAAAACTTGGGTGGGAATTTTTGCTATAAGTGATGGCTTCCCCTTTGTCTCAGTGGAGAACAATCTAGGTTTCCACCTGAATCTGTGTCTCTTAGGCTGCAACTCCATTTTGCTCAAAAAATGCTGTTTATCTTTTAATACAGCCTAAAATTAAATTTGTTTTTACATAAAGAAACAAACAAGCAAATGGAAACAAAACAAAGCAAAGTACTGGTTAAGATGCAGTTACAATATACAATTTTAAGGTAGACCTTTCAATAAATTACCATGAGGAAGAGACAGTGAACAGTAATCAGAAGAATATGCACTTTGAGTCTAAAACAATACAACTGATAAGAGGCATGTTTAAAATGATTAAAAAGATAAAGAGACATCAATATGATAATAAAACAAAACAAAACAAAAACTATCAACAACAGGAAGCATCAGAAAACAAGCTAGAAATAAAAATATCTAGTCATGAACTGTATAAGGGCATTTCAGTCAGAAGGTCAAGGATATATTGACCACATATATGATGGTGGTCCTATAGAATTAGCATGAATCTAATTTTACTAAGCCCTAGTGACATCCTAGCCTAACCCATTACTCTTCTGTGATGATCTCAGTCTATGGATTGGAACGTCTGGTACACTCACCCGGGCCACTGTGTGTTTCCCAAACACTACTTTTGAAAATCAATGTTATATCTGAATCAGCGCTCATGGTTCTTATTATGATAAGGAATCCTTCAACAATAACCATTACAAAACTTTGAGGAAAAAATAGTTTATTACTTACAGGCAGGCCCTGGTGCAAACAAGACAAGCCAGGGGGCAAACAGCAAGGAGAGTGAGTGGGGGACCTTCATATCACACAGAGCAGTGGGGTTCTGCTTTATCTGAGGTCTAGTAAGAGGGCCTGGGGTTTCAATGGATGACTTTTTTTATTGGTGAACTTAAATCAAAGCAGCAGGAATTTAAGTTCAAAAACAGAAAGAAAAAACAGCTCAAATGCTAAGTTATAGAAACCAACCAAGCTCTGTAAAACAATGAAGCCCGAACCTGGAGGAGGTTGCCTGGCTCCATATCTAGTCACATGGCTGGCAATGTGTTTAAATGTCGTAGACCTCTTTGCAGTGGAGGCCTGGAAACTCAAAAGCTTAAATCAGGCACTTGTGTTATGAAAAAAAAAAAAAAAAAAGCCAAGCATCAGAATTTATTCTACAATTACTCAAGTGTTTGGAATGATGCTGTTGTAAATAAACCTACTGCATCTCCATAGCTGCTATCATCTCTGATTTGTGTAAGTACATGTTATGATGTTAGTTAGCACAATGACAAATGTCTCAGAATATTTATTTCCCCATCCTTAAGTTGCACATGACTCTATTCACTACATTAAAACTAAATAAAAGACTAAACAGAAGTGCTCACTTTGGCAGCACATATACTAAAATTGGAATAATACAGAGAAGGTTAGCATGGTCCCTGAGCAAAGACGACATACAAGTTCATGAAGTGTCCCATATTGTTAGTATGGTACTGTCAGAAGAACAGACACATAGATCAATGGAACAGAACAGACAGCCCAGAAATAAACCCATGTTTATATGGCAAATCAATATTTGACAAAGGGGGCAGGAGAACAGAATAGAGTAAAAATACCCTCTTCAATAAATGGTGTTGGGAGATCTGGGCAGGGATATACAAAATAATGAAACTAGACTACCTATTTACACCATACATGAGAAAAAACTCAAGGTGAATGAAACACCTAAATATAAGTTGTGACACCATAAAAGTCCTAGAGGAGAACCTAGGCAGTTAAATTTCAAATATCCCACTCTGTAATATTTTTGCCAATATATCTCCTAGGGCAAGGAAAATAAGAGAAAAAATAAACAAATGGGACTACATCAAATAAAAAAGCTTTTGCACAGCTAAAGAAACTGTCATCAAATGTAAAGGGAACCAACTGTATGGGAGAACATATTGCCAAATGATACCTCAAACAAGGGTTTGATCAACAAAATACATAAAGAACTCATACAACTCTGCTCCAAGAAAACAAACAACCCAATTAAAAAATTGCCAAAGGACCTGAATAGACACTTCTCCAAATAGGACATACAGAGGGCCCAGAAACATGAGGGTCTCATGAAAGGACCCTCAACATCAGTAAATGAGTGGGTCAAAAAACTGTGGTACATTTACACAATGGAATACTACACAGCAGAAAGAAAGAAGGAGCTCCTACCATCCACAATAGCATGGATGGACCTGGAGAAAGGTATGCAAAATGAAATAAGCCAGGGGATGAAAGACAAATATCGTATGATCTCACCTATAAGAGGAACCTAATGAACAAAACAAACAAATGGGCAAAATAGAACCAGAGTCATAGAAACAAGGAACAGACTGAAAGTGACCAGAGATGAGTAAGGAGGGGGATAAGGCTAGAAATAACAGGAAGGGACTAGTCAAGGAACATGTATGAATGATCCATGGACATGGGCAATAGTGTGGAGACTGGCTGTGGGAGGGGGTGTGGGATGCGCAGAAGAGGGCAAAGTGGGAAAAATTGGGATAATTGTAATAGAACAACAATAAAATATTTAATTAAAAAAAAGGCTGAGCAGCAGATCAACATTAGTAATCTGGAAGATTAGTCATCTGGAAATTATCTGAGACCACCCATGTTATAGCAAATAGATGTAAAGAAAGAGCAAAAAATAAACGGACAGCTAAGAAACAAAAGAGATAGGCTGAAATGTTCCTATTTGCGTATATTAATGTGAGGGTAGAATGGGGGAAGGCAATATTGAAATATTAGTGGATGAGAATCCTCCACAATTAAAATTTAAATCTTCAGATTGAATAAACATAGTCAATCAAAATCTAGACTTAAAAACTGTCTAGACAATATCTAGTCTAAAAATAGCAGAACACCAAAGGCAGAGAGAGATAAAATTTAGAATACCTATAAAGGAACAACAATTAGATTAATAGGTGACTTTTACACAATGTTAATAAACAATGTAATAAGATACGCTAGATGACTAAGGCAAATATGTGTGACCCTTTAATTTTAGACCCAGCTGAACTATCATTCAAGATTCAGGGCAAAGTGAAGATATTTTCTGATGAAATAGAATGTTCTTTATATATTCTTTCTGCATGTATCATAAAGGATGCAAAAACAAAGGAATAAATTCAATTTGGAAGGAGGGAATGAAATGGGAAAAACAAAGCATCATCTGTAAAAGTACCACAGAAATCACTTCCAATGGTGGGTTAAAACCAGGTGGAATCAATACAATGTAGAACAATAACAGGGATTTCATGTGGGGCTAATTGCTATTCAAGCATTCTGATATCCTGGAATGTTTGTTGGGAGATAGAGCTATAGACATTTTTTGTGGATTGTCAAGTTGAGAATACTTGTTAGAAAATCCAAGAATAACTATTACACAACCAGAAATATGCATCTTTAAATACTGTTGTGGGAAAAGGAAGCGGATAATAATCAATTTATTAGTTGGAAGGCATAATGACAACAAAACATTAAAAATTTCATTAAAAAAAGTGCCTGGAAAATATACTCATATGATACTTTAGAACAGATAATATAAATGAAATAAATACATATTTTAAACATGCATAAGAGACCAAAATGGCATGCTAGTGAAAAAAAGCGATGGCCAAAATTTAGATACCTTATGGCATGATTTATTTTTAAATGTACATTAAACAGTTCCCGTTATAAACTGTATAAAAGTTTAGAAGGCACAGATGCACTCTAACTTCAGGTTGCTCATAAAACGACTGAAGCTTGGGAGAAAAGGAAATTAGATGAAGTGAAATGTGCCAAGCCTCCTTTATATTTTATTCTATATAACTTTTTTGCTAAATTATACTTTATTTCTTTAAAAACAAAGAATAAAGTAAATAGTGTACAGTGTCAGTAGTTGTTAAATCTACCTGGTGGGTAGAATGTTTATGCTATTTTTTATATTTTTCTTAATTTTTCTTTTTTATCATAAACATTTCAATCTGAGGCAGTAGATCTTAAACATTATAAAAGTTGCAAAATTGGCATTAGCAGAAATTATAAAATAGGAGTATTTATATCCTTAGAACCTATTTTTGTTATATATTACAGGTGATCTCACTTATATTATCCCTGTTCCTGTTTCTATGCCTCTTTTCACAACAGCTAGGCTCGGCCCTGTAATGTTCACTGACCTGTTTTAGATGTTTGGTGTTGGTAGCAACAGTTCACCTTGCACTTTCCCTGGTACTTGAAGAAGTCCAGCCAATAACCAAGTTTCCTGCCTCACTTTCCCTTTAGCGTCCCTTGGAGAATCACATGATCAAATTATCCAATCATCAAAGATTATCTGGTCAGATTATTTGAGAGACACGCTGTAGCTCTGAAGACCTGACACACGCAGAAACTGGCTGTGGACGCAGGGTTGACGGTCTGAATCCATGTGCAACGCTGTCACCTTCCCAGTCTCAATTTATTTTTGTGGCTGTACTTTGGGCTTCAAATAACTTAAGGCAACATTGTGTTTAAAAAAAATAGAAGAGGGAGTTATTGGGGAACCCCTTTATTGTACCAAGAAACTGGAACTTTTCAAACTACTGAAAGCTTGGCTATATTTTAATTATAAAAAACATATTTTTGCTTAAAATAATAATGTTTCTCTTGTTTAAGTGATAATTGATTGGATTGTTACTTTTGTTTTCAAGAAATTCACATATGATCTATGGTAAAATAAATGAGCTCAATATGAAGTTGGGTAGACAAGTTTTAAGGCAGGGACCTAACTTTAATTCCAAACAAGATGTTATATTTTTAGTAATGAACTTTAGAGATATTCTAAAATATAAGTAAATTTAATATAGGTATGTTGGTTTTATACCAAGTAATATGGTGATATAAAAATTACTTTTCCTTAGGTAATTGTTTCCAATCAAAATTAGTTTTTTCTTCCATGCAAACTAAATTCTGTTAAATTTTAGTAAAAAATAATAAAGTCAAAATTCTATGTATGCAATGCAATAGATACAAAGTGATAACCAATTACAGCCTACCCTTGAACGACGGGGAGGTTGGTGCACCAACACTCCCCATACAGTCAGCAGTCCTCATGCAAATTCTGACTCCTCCAAACTTAACTAGGGAGAGCCCACTATTGCTGGAAGCCTTGTGGATGACATAAAAAGTCTGTGAACACAAATTTTATATGTTATATGGACCCATGCAGTTCAAACCCACACTGTTGAAGGGTACACTGTAATTTGGGGTCATCATCAATTAGATGTGACATTAGTAATAACTAATACGATATGTTTAAATAAGGAAAACATTTTTCATCTATTCATCCTTTCAGAATAATTTTTAAAGGGGGCTTATTTAGATTTGAGAAGAAGTTATAGTTGTTAATATTTTTAACAAAGAAATATTGCATGTCTGATGTGTCCCAGATAATCTGCTGCATGATATGGATATAAAAATTAAATATACAGACAATACCATTATATATAGCATCATATGTACACCATGTAATGTTATATATCCTAACACAGAAGAATTCACAAAGTGCTTGAGAGCACATTAAATTAATAATGGTATATTGGGAAAGGGTAAGGAGCAGGGCATTCCAGAGAAAGGAGATCCAGTGTGTAGTCTATATGTAATCCACGTAGCCAATGTAGTTCAGTATCACAAAACACAGACCATTAATACCAAAGATACAATTGGAAACACATGGAACTCTCCTTTGAAGTTACAAGAACACTTTGTGAAATAAGCAAATTTCTGTATATATATAATTTCAAAAAAAAATCTGGAAATATAAATCATATATTTTAATCCAGATTTTCTAGTATTGACCTATAAATTTATGCCAGGGAATTCTATTAAAAGATTTTTAAAAAGTAACACATTCAAGAAAGACAATTATCCATTCCCCCTTATGGTATAGTTTATCCTGAGTTTATTTGGAAATTGTTAATTAAAATTTGAATAAGTCATTTTTTGTTAAAATATTCTGTAATCCATGGAATCATCACTAAATTTACTGAGAAATTTTATTAAACTGGATTTTAACAAATCAGTGATAATAATATTGGTCAAAGGGTAACATTAATTATGGCAAAATACTTCTCTACAATTTGACTAGTAGAACTCTGTTTAAATGATGGGACCTACACTGCTTTGACAAAATCTATCGGTTGCTATTAAGTAGTTTCTTTATAAACCTGGAAACATGCACAGACCCCCAGGCTGAAGCCCACAATAGGAGAAGAGCTTTCTCTAGTGCACTGCATCCCGTGGTTTATGGCTGTCTAGTATGGCAGGTGTTTAACACAAGTAAATCTCTGTAACTGCTAGTCAAACAATGACAGTTAATAGAAGTTTTACCCAGTGGTATCATGATAATAATTAACAATTATTATAGCAAAAAGGAAAAGCATGATAATAAAAAAGTCAGGAGCTAATAAAGAAAAGGAATGAAGTAACTGCATGAACACTCTACCCATGCAATCATCGTAAATAAATCCCTTTAACAAAGTAACTCTGCATCAGAGAATCAAGCAGCAGAAACTGGAGGAGCCCCATAGATCATTACTCATCCTACTTCACATGACTCCAGCTCCATGCCCTTCCGACCCAGGAGGTAATTGGTACTTAGATTTTATAATTTAATGCTTTGTTAGGAAGGTTCCACACTGTCAGAGTGTGATTTTTTAATTTCCTACTAAGCAAAAGGTAATGCTGAATGATTATCAGAGACACAAGGAAACAGACACATAGATATGAAAAATGTAAAATTGAACTTCAACATAAGTGACCCAATTTTCATTTATTGAATATAATTTTAGAACACAATGAAATTCATGCTACCAAATCATTTAGTCTACAACCTGCTATGATGTTGATGATTCATCACAAAAGATAAATTTTCTCTCTACCAGAGTCATTGTAATTATCCAACAAGACAGGCCAATTACTAACAATAATCTGATGGAAAAAAGAAGGAAGGAAGGAAGGAAGGAAGGAAGGAAGGAAGGAAGGAAGGAAGGAAGGAAGGAAGGAAGGAAGGAAGGAAGGAATAAAGAGAGAAATAGAGACAGTACATATCAGTTTAAGGTTTAAAAACTACTTTCATATATTTCATCTCATTTAAACAAAAGAGCCAAGAACTTTACATATACAATCTCATTTAATCCCACCAACATCATAACCTTAAAAACTCCAGTGCTCAATCAGTCTTAAACTTGGTGTTTTGGGTGCAAGCATCTTTATATGAAACCATATTGTTAGTTAAAATGCATGATACCTACAAAAGGGAAGATCCAATATCAAAGAATATTTCTCACTAGTGTAATGGGGTACAGAGCACGGGTCCCCTGAAAGCAGGGGGACCAACCCACAATCCTGTCATCAGGCAGGACTGGGCTCAGGGTGACCACAGAGCAGGAAGTACAGCACTTAAGACACATTAAATAGCAAAGGCAAATTAATAGCTGTGCCTTCCTGAAGGGAAGAAGGCTGCTGCTCGGGGCAAATTGTGCACAAGATTGTGAGGATGTGCAGTGACTCATGACAGTGGGGTGGGGGTGATGGGTGGAGGGGGTCAAATGCCCTCCCCAGATGCCTGCGCGTCACTGAGAACTCTTGCCCTAACTAACAATGGAAGCCAAAAGAGGGTCAAAGACACTAGGGAGCTGACAAGCACGGTAGACACTAATGCACCATAGGAAGAGCCCGATAGGACGTCACACAGGACGTTCCAAGCTGAACACTTAAATTAGAGAGAGGTGAAGGTCATTAGGGAGCCACAAGGAGAGGAGGAGTTCTGCCTGGAGAGCTGAGAGGGCTGCAGGTCCTGCCCGGCCAAGCAGACAAGCATGTAACAGATGCTTGGAGGTGAAATGCAACCAGGAATGCCGAGTCACAGGCATCAACTTCTCTGAAGGACGTATGGAAACATCACTCCATTGGTTTGGGGACTCATGGTACAGACTTTAGAGCTTTGTGTATGCTCTCTCCCTCCGGGTTTCTGGCGTTTGGACGTTCTGAGCTTCTGGCCCTGCTCCCTGCACAAACAGGAGCACTGTAGGACCAGGAGATGCAGGGCCCAGCAGAGCCTTAGACACCCCAGCAGATGGGAGCTCACTCCTAGAGGCAGGGTCCCATGCAGGGATTGTGCCTCTCTGGGCTCCACTTTCTGAGACAGTGTAACACAGCACATGGTGGCCGAAGTGCTACAAGGAGGCTGAAAACAATGTGCCCCAGATCCTGAGGAGAGAGCTGCAGGGAGAGGAGGGCCACTCTGAAACACAAAAGTGCGCATTGCAGGGCAGATGAAGGTCTATTAGCATGACTGCCTGATGGACAGATAAGGACATGGGGAACTTCTGGGTGTGGTTTTGCTTTGTAAGCTTTTCGGGAGCAAGGGAGGCTCTGGGTCTTGTGGGAGAGGAGGGCTCTGAGCAGGAGTGCTCTTGGGACCCCCAAGATCGGAACTCCGTTAATAAAAATGTTTCCCTCAACACTAATTGTTGGGTCACATAGATTGAAGGTGCCAAGTAGCCAGGTCCAGGTTTGCACGATTACATTAGCACATTCAAATTAATTGCATTATTTTATCATTTTATATTTTTCCCATGTAAGGTCGATTTTGCCCTATCGTGAAGGGATATGTAAAGTGTTTCATAAACTCGAGTGTGTGTGTGTACATGTGTGGAAAGCTGAGGAAACTCAGAAGGAGCATGGGCGGGGGAGAAAGAATGGGTGGCAGCCATGGAGACGGCTAGTGGGGATAGGTCCATCTTTTTTGTGTTTTATTTCCACACCTGGTAAGGTGACTGAGAGTAAGGGCTCCATAAATATTTGCGTAATGATTTATGGGAAATCAGAATGAAGGTCACTGCAAAAGACACATCTCACAAATTTTGCTATTCCTGCACCATATCAAATGAGACTCCATATATGACATTATTTTAATTTGTTAGCTTTTAATAATAAATGAGTAACTAATTCTCTATATAAACCTCAGCTTTTCCTCAGTCCTCAGGTAATAAAACTCAGGCAACCTCTGGTTCTGCTCAGTGCTTAGCACAGAGACTAATATGCAGGGGGCACTCGGTGAGTTAGTAAAAAGTACATGAACAAATACAATGTAAGGAGTATGAGTGATAAAACATTAAAATACTGCTCATTAATTAGAAACAAATATTTTCACATTATCTATTAGGAAATGGCAGAAAGGACCATAGATGGACTAGGAAATAAAATGATGGGAATCATTATCACCCATGACCAGAACTATTTGCAAAAGGTTTTACCAAGAGGCAGTATTACATTGGTTAAGATTACAGACTCCATAGCCACATTGCCTGGGCTCATAACCCAGCACTAAAACTTGTGTAATATATGGCAATTAATTAACATCTTCAGTGTCTCCATTTCTCTTGTGTACAATGAGGATTATAATGGAGTCTGTTTTAGGACTCTAGAGAGGGTTACATTATTATGCAGAATTTATGTTTGGCCAAATAAATAAATATCTTCATCACACTACATACAAAATAAGGTAATGTATGTCCAAAAAGGGTCAAATCATAGACTTCCACTTGCCAGGTGTTAATCTTCAAGTGGCAAGTGATAAACTTTGTACAGATGAAATGAATAAACAGAAAAAATATAAAGCTAATTATGGATCAACAATGCTGTGAAACTTACCAGTCTTTTGGTGTTTTTAAAAACCTTGTAGTGGCATGTTGATTTTAGCCTAACTAAACTTCTCTCACACTTAAATGTAGTAATAAACAAACACTGACATAGGTTTCGCAAATTGTTATTGAAAATCCATTTATTTTCCCCTCACATTTAAATGCCCATAGAAACCTCACAGTTTAGTTTGTTTTGTTAATGCACTCATTAATTCAGTGGATGGGGACAGAAAGCTTAACATTGGCCCAGAACACACAAGACATTCTGTCACAATTTGTTGAATATGATTTACAAGACTTTTTATCAGTTCTGCCAGACAATAACACAATGAGAATACACCCTGTTAGTTATCTACATTTATGCTAAAGGGGCAGTGACTTGGTGAGGTATAAAACCAGATGGTTGTATGAAAGTAAACATTTTTTGTAATAAGCATTCAGACAGCTAACTGGAATATCCTCCCTCCCAACAAAGAAGACCAGCACCATATGGTTTCACTGGTGAACTCCACCAAACATTTAAAGAATTGATGCTAATCCTAAAATTCTTCCAAAAAAGTTAAAATGAGGGAACACTTCCTGACTTATTTTATAAGGCTAGTATTACCTTGATACAAATTTCATGATTAAATATTCACTTTTTCTGACTCACAAAAGGATATCATTTTAAAGCTTCCATTTTTCTACCCAATAGTGATTGCATAAATAATTATGAAAAGCAATAGAAAAGCCTTGTCTTGGGTACATATTTTACTCAATATTGACAATGCTTTAGCATCTCATTATGTCGTAAATTGAGGTCACTCATGTTTTTTCCTAGAAAATGCACTGACAACAAAGGAAATGGTTTTAATATACACATTCATCAATTTAGTGCATTTCTATTGGGGAAGGACTTATCAGAATGACTTGGGATTTTCTCTGTGCCCTTCCCCTTTTGCATCAATTCCATTTTTAATGAAGAATTGGTGTATCCCTCAAGTTCGGGAGTAAAATTTCTTTAAAAAAGAAAAAAATCATTGCTTAAGTACATAGGATTCTGAAAAATAAGCATATAGCTAATTATCAGTCCAATGTTCCAAGCATATATGATCTTTCTGCTCACTCTAAATTAAGTAAACTTCATGTGACTTGCATTCATTGTAAATTATATCTAATTCATTTATTTATTTATTTTCAACATATAATATTGAACAACTAGGCATATGCTAAGATATGAGGATACATATGGGAGTGAAAAGATATAATCTCATATTTTTCAATACTATTTGCATTTGAGATATGCCTCACTAATATAAGGAGAACGTAATCACAAAACTATAAGAAACAGTGTTAGAAATGGATTAAGTAATGAATCATATATATGCCCATAAAGTATGATCGCTAGAATATATAAACTAGAAATTCAGGACATAGGGTGCATGGGGTATACTCTTTCATGATCGTATATCTACATATTACCATGTAAAAGAAGCAAAGTGATAATATTTTAGAGTTTAGCACAGTTGGTATTCCTTAATACTCCACTCTTGATAGCCAAAATGCACAGATTTGAATGCTTTTCCCAGACAGCTTCTCACCCCTTTGATAAGAGCATAAATATTTCAGAGATAAGATCATTGAACAGGGCCTGTTGATTCATACACTTTAGAAAAAGGACCTTGTCTTCTTTAGAAATACATTCTTGCTTCTCTGACTGTTCCTCCACAACCATTAGAACCAATGTCATTTTTTAAAAATTTGTTTATAATATCTCTTACCTTAGAAAATCACAAGAGAAAACTTGATCTTGGTTCTTCCTGCAAATCTGCCCATGCAGCTTAAACCCCAAGGTGCATGCACAGATTGGCAACTGGCCAGGGTTGGAACTGGCCTTATGTAATCTGCATACATTACCTGTGTATCTTCAAAATGATTTTTTATAAAAGCATGTCAGAGTCATGCTGTTGTTATTTTTCACAAAAATCTATATGGTAAATTTTGGAACTCACAAGAGTGAATCTGGGATTTTATAAAGTGTGAGTAAAATAATGTCTACGTGGTCTTCAAAAGAAGAAAACAAAAATTTCTGAGAACTCATCCTAACAACCACTTTAAATATCTGACGTAAGATAAAACTAATGCATCTCAAATCTGAATAGTAAGTAGAAAGGCATGCTCAGTAAAAGGCATCTCCAGGGTCATCTGCTTAAATTTATATTGAGTGTGTTCTTCTGACTTTCATTAAGGTATGCCCAAGTAGCTTTATTTTCATCCCAGGTACATTCATCCTTGAGAGTTCATTTCAAGTGAATCAAGTTGTTGAACAACATTTTTGTCAGCTGTGAACACTAAATGTGATAGCAGAAAATGGAGTTGGCAAGGAAGTGTGAAACAGAGTTTTGAACGGGGCACTGAAGCGACCATGTGCAAACTTTAAGTTGACAGGAGGGCATGCATGAATCGTGCTTTTCTAAAATATATGTTTTTTTGTCCTGTGAAGTAGGATTTTCAGTGGTCAGTTTTTAAGGGCTAGATTGATTTAAAAAAAAATGGTTTTCTGTCTCTCGGTAGGTAAGCGGGCATTTGGTGGCATGGAGTGCATTTCACAAGACATGATCACAGGAATATTTTGTTTTGAAGTTTTGTTTCCTCTGTGATTCTATTCAAATCTTTATTCTTTACCTTAATCATTTTTCTTTATTTCTTTACTCAGTATTATCATAAGACAACACTGCTAAAATAGCACTCTATTTTTTCTTTTAAATGATTTTTCTCCTTAGTAATTGTTAAACCAATTAGGGCTTATTTTTACTGATTCCACCCATTTTTCATATCTAATTTTTATTTTCTACTCAAATACAAGGATTTTCATCTGCTACGATTTACATTACCATTCTGAAATTGAATTATTTTTGCCTTTATTTGAAATTTTAAAGAATGTTATGGTTCAGAATTCTCAGTTTTTTTTATTTGTTTTTTAGATACTACATAATTTCCATTTTTTTCTTTTGTCTGCTGGGTAGTGGGATAAAATGTCTTCACAAACCTATTTTAATTCATGGCACAGCAAGTTTCTTCACTGTGTCGAGCAATACTGTATCTGTAAAGCTGTTTAATTTGCCATTTTAACACCAGTGGGTGGGTGGCATGATTGCACATAGCACATGTCATTTGTGTGCATTCACACAATTCTGAGACTACATTTATAAGTAGCAGCTATGGTAGAATATTGGGAAAAGTAGAATTTCCTACTACATGATGGTGTGCAATTTATTTCAAATCCACAGGGAATTATTATACTCTCTTCACTGACCCTTACTTCTAATTAATGCATTTTGGTTAAGGCTGACTTAGCTAATCTCTCTTGCCATTAGAAACAATACAATGTGTGTGTGTGTGTGTGCGCGCGCGCGCGCATGTGTGCTGGGTGTATGTTTATGCTTGAATGCATAATGCCAGTCATATTTAGGCAATAAGAACATTCTTTCTTATTGATTTTCAGAGTGAGGGAGAGAGAGAGGAGCATCGATTTGTTGTTCTACTTATTTATGCATTCATTGATTTCTTCTTCTATGTGCCCTGACCAGAGATCACACCCACAACCGTGGCATTTCAGGAAGATGCTCTAACCAAACGAACTACCCGGCCAGGGCTTAAAAACATTCTTTTACAAGTCCACACTTAGACATGCATGTATGAATTCAATAAAAGAATCTTCATTGACACAATATTTACTAAAAGGATTTATAAAAAGTTACAAAGCGAATGCAAATATTTTTTGATATCTTCAGGAGTTTAAACCATATGCTATTTATATACTAAATTTAAAATAGATATTGAGAAGTAATATATTTTAACATAAAATCTTGTTCAGAAAAAGTAAAACACAATTAACTCCACCTCCAAAGTTGTTATTTTAAAATCTACCAAGCACTAACATCCTTCTATAATAACGATAAGACCACTTTCTAACTTGAATCTGCCATACATAGCTTTGTGTTGTTCCCTTCACATGTAATCACTCTGCATCTTCTAGCTTGCCTAGTGGCAATTCATTTTTATAGACATTGAAGTCCCAAAGCTGTGCCTTAAACAGAGAAGATTTTGTAGCTACCCTCTACCATCCATTCATTGCACCTTAACATTAATTTGAATCATTGGCAGCCCTGACACTTGTCGTTGAAGCACAAGCTTTTCAAACTACAAAGGTACTAGGGATGTGCAACTGGTATGTATTGACTTGAGAGGAAAAGCCATTTGCTGTTTCTTTAACTAAAAAAAAAAAAAATGTATCATAAAGGAGGAAACCTGGTTGAGATATCTTCTTAAGAGATTGTGATAGAAATTTTTGCTCTACAATGATTAAATGCAACCATTACAAAAATAAGCTGAAATAGATTTAAAAAGGAAAATACTGCCAATAACTACTTGATGATGGTAAATAAAACAAAGCCAAATAAGTTTACCTGGAACCTTAGCAATGTCAAAGTCAATATATCAAATTTCACTATGTCTATTTCGAATCTTAAATTTTGGAATAGAGATAATTTTAGTGGTATTGGTCTAATGGTCACTTTGTGAAATGAATCATTCTACAACATGGTTGATTAGACTTTGAGGAAAAGCCTTGATTGACTTCTGCAGCCGCAACTGGCTAAAAAATAACAACTTTAGATTTCATGATGCTCTTGATATTTTTAAAATAAGCATATTCACTTTTAATTTTTTGAGTTAACTCCATACTGCTTCCCACCGTGCCTGCACCAGTCTGCATTCCCACCAACAGTGCAAAAACATCCCCTCTCTACACATGCTCGCCTGCACTTGTTGTTTGTTGGTTTATTGATGATGGCCATTCTGACAGGTGTGAGGTGCTATCTCATTGTGCCTGTAATTAGTATTTCTCTGATGATCAGTGATGTTGAGCATCTTTTCATATGTCTACTGGCCATCTGTATGTCCTATTTGGAGAAGTGCCTATTCAGGTCCTTCACCCATTTTTTATTTCTTTTTATTTTAATTGTTGTTCTTGTACAGTTTTCTTTTACTCCCACCCCAGCCCACCACCCCAGCCCTCCCCACCTCCCTCCCATTTCCACCACCCCTAGTTTTTGTGCATGTGTCTTTTATACTTGTTGCTCTAAACCCTTCCTCTTTCCCCCTGAAATTCCCTCCCATTAAGGTGCCCTCTTAGTGCAGTAGGCAGCGTGTCAGTCTCATTTTTTAAATTAGAGTTTTTTTGGTGTTGAGTTTTGTAAGTTCTTTATACATTTTGGATATTAACTCCTTATATGATACAATGGCCAATGTGTTCTCTCATTCTTTGGATCCTCTTTTTTATTTTGTTGGTGATTTCCTTTGCTGTGCAAAACCCTTTTAGTGTGATGTAGCCCCATTTGTTTATTTTTTATTTTGTTTCCCTTGCCTGAGGAGATATATCAAAAAAAATATTGCTATGAGCAATTTCTGAGTTTTTATTGCTTATTTTTTTAGGATTTTTATTGTTTCAAGTCTAACATTTACATCTTTAATCCATTTTGAATTTATTCCTGTGTGTGTTATAAGAAGATGGTCTAGTTCACTTTTCTGCATGCATCTGTCCAATTTTCCCAACACCATTTATTGAATAAACTATCTTTAGCCCATTTCATGTGCTTGCTTCCTTTGTCGAACATTAATTGACTATAAAAGCATGTGTTTATTTCTGGGCTCTCATTCTGTTCCATTGGTCTATGTGTCTGTTCTTATGCCAGTGCCACACTGTTCTGATTACTGTGGCCTTATGACCCCGTGATTCCACTCAGAGAATTTATCTGAGGAAACCCGAAACACTAATGTGAAAGAACATAAGCACTCCTATGTTTGTTGCAGCATTATATACAATCGCCAAGATATGGAAGCAGCCAAAGTGTCCATCAAACAATGAGTGGATAAAACAGCTATGGTACCTTTACACAAAGGAACAGTAGTCAGCCATAGAAAAGAAGAAAATTTTGCCCTTTGTGACAGTATGGATGGACCTGGAGAACATTATGTTAAGTGAAACAAGCCAATAAGAGAAAGACGAATACCATATGATCTCACTCATAGGTGAAATCTAAAGAACAAACTGAACTAACACGCAAAATAGAGACAGACTCACGGAGAGCAGCCTGGCAACTCAGGGTGCAGAGGTGTTGGTAAGTAGATGGATGGAGCCGAAAAAGATAAAGGACTCATGGACACAGACAACACTGTGGTGATTGCGGGACGGCGGGTGGTGGATGAAGGTAGAAGAGGGTGTAAGGGGGATAAGTGATAATGGAAAAAATACAATAAAAATATACCATTAGAAAATGTTAAGTAAGTAAATAAATAAATGCAGACTGGTTCTAAAAAATAAATAAAAATAAAATAGGCACATTCACATTAAAGTCTAAACCATAAAATAAAATTGTAGATGTTGTAGAAAGGCCAAAATGATCATTTTAATTATTCACATAATTTTTGCAGTGCCACTCTACAACCTGAACAACAAAAACACAGTAGCATTTACCTAAGGACTATAAACGGATCAGAAGAATGAAGGTATGAAGAAATAATTAATGAAACTGGTACCAATGACATAGCAGAGCAGATCAGTGATGTCAACAGATGATCTGGAAATGTGTAAACAGCTTTCCAGATGTGTGGGCAGAGGTGCTATAGTAGCTGGAACAGATTTAGGCGAAGAGAAGATGGTGCGTACATTTACTTATTTTCAATTTTTGTCAAGAGGTGAGCATGTAGATAAGCTAACAAATATGAAGCAATAAAGTCGAGGTTTAAAAACACAGACGCAAACATTTTAAGGGATGCAGTAAAGTCACTGAGAAGCAAGGAATTTGTTTCAATCAAATTCACTGACACCCGACATTGGGACCCAAATAATTTTTTCTTATCTTTAGTCCGTGATCAACTCATTGCTGTTGAAGCCTTTCCTAGAGCCTCTTACAGAATTCATTTCTGTCATCAGCTTAGCTCAGAAATCTGTTTCCTGCAAGTCTCAATGGGGCCATTTAAATTTCTGCAGCAGGAGCATGAGCAATATCCTCCCACCGGAAAAGATTACAGGAATGTCCAACTCAAGTAGATACTCACCAAATCTGAAATATTTTGAGCTGATTCAAACATTGACAGAATGTTAGAGATTGGAAACCTCATCAGAACTTTTCTTCACTCAGAACATAAATGTGTATAGAGAACTTCATATTGATATCTCAGAGTCATATCCTAAGATCATACATAATTTGAGGGTAGTGTTTTTGCACATGATTCACTGGGAAAATCTGAGCCCTGCTGTTTTGAAAGTTATTCAATGTCCACAGGTCACTGGGTACATTAATACATTAATAAATTATCCTTCAGAATGAATGTCAGCATGCCATATTTCAACAGAATAGATGAAAGATGAGACTATTATTAGAGAAGTGGCTATGAATAACTTTATTGCTTGCATATAATAATATATATAAAACATAACATAAATAATGATACATATTAGAGAATCATTCTGAAAATGTGTCCCTTAAGGGGAAAAAAATACATGGTAGAATACAAGAATATTTATGTGAACTTTGTAGTTTGTTCTTTTATTTTATTACTTTAGCTCTACTTTTTCTTCAATCATTTAAAATAGTTTCATAATGCACTAGAAATTCATACATCTTAATTATGCCATAAGTACTTTCTAATTGTTCTAACCTTTTCATCATCGATGAACAACCACTCTGACTCTTATTCCTGTAGTGGCTCCCAGAGCATCTCTTGTTAGTAATAAAAATGCTCACTTCAAATGTTAGCAGTTAAAGGACACTGCAAAATTAACTATCAAGTTCAGGGAAGAAAGACCATCCTTCATAATTTTCCAAATCACAGTTTAAGGAAAGAAATGTTATGATCAGCCAAATCACACACCCAGTGGCCTAGACAATTATCCAAAGAAAAATCAGATTTCCATTTTGAAATAATTAGCATTTTAGCAAGGATGGTATTCTTTATAGTTAGTCATTCTATCATAACTAAAATTCTTTAAAAATGATAACTGCATTGTGATTCATAAGAGATCAGAGTATTTTCATCTAGTAAGATTATTAATTAAAAATAAAATATTTCTTTTCATTCTTCTGTAATTTTAATATATTTGCTAAGCCAGGAATAACTTATTCCAATACTTGTAAAGCCAGTTTAGGCCTTCAAGTTCTTTATAGGCAGAATAATGTGTTGAATTAAAAGCATAGAGCTTGGATAAATTATTTAAATTATTTATTATATATGAACCTCAGATTCCTTACCTGCAAAATGATGATAATAATAAGTACTTAAAGACACTATTAAGATAATGAAAGCAATGTAAATTGGTGCCTAATACATAGAAAATATTCAATAGTGGGTAACTATGAACATGAAACATCAAACATTAAATAGCTTTGATACTTCTCCATTTCCCATTTCACTTCTTCTAGTTATTCCTGGCCATTGTGATATCCCTTGGACACTTAACTACAAAGTTCTCATGCCCCTCCTCCAAAAATATAAAGGCAACACAGGGACAAAAACGCATTTATAAATATATTTCAAATACTTACTTTATGCCAAGCCTACAGTGCTAATTGTGATCGACACATACAGAGTCCTTGACTCTACCTATGGTTCTTACAACTTGAAGAGGTAATTATTTTGTTGGTGCTAAGGAATGTTCACATCCTTCTCAGAACAAACCAAGATGACCAAATCAAGCCAAGCCAAAGTAAGGAAGTGCAAATAAAGCAAACAAGGAAAAAGCTTGCACAGGATGGTTATGAAGTCTAGGTGTAAGGGTGGTGCTGTTTATAAAGAAATTTCACATATAAGAAAATTATTAGAACAACACTTGGAAAAGATCTGCTACCCCCATAGGAAGCTAACATAAAACTTCTGGGAGAAAGGTATAATGATGTAGCTTTATGTATTAACATAGCAGTAAAAGATTGTTTTTGGTTGGCCAAAATGGCCGCTTGGTATTTTTCTGTAAGAAGGCTCTAGTAGCACTTAGTTGTCTTTAACTTCATTCTAAACAATTTTGTTAAATTGTATTGTAACAGCTGTCATATCAGTGTGTATTTGAAACAAACTTATCAAAATTGGTGGATTTTCATGTAGCCATTTTAATATTGAAGATGGGAGAAAATAAACAACATTTTTGGCATACTATTATTTCAAGAAAGGTAAAAATACAATTGAAACCCCAAAATAGATCTGTGTAGTGTACAGAGAAGGTGCTGAGACTGATCAAACATGTCAAAAGTGATTTGTGAAGTTACATGCTGGAGATTTCTCACTGGATGATGCTCCATGGTTGGGTAGACCAGTTGAAATTGATAGCGATCAAATTGAGACATTAATTGAGAACATCCAATGAGAGCCAAACTACTCAAAATAGCCAGATCAATAAAGTTATAGGTGAAAATGAGAAATGTGTCTTTTGTTTTATGGAAAAAATTATACAGACTTTTTGGCCAACCCAATAGAAACTTTTACATGTTATATATTCTGACTTTACCTGTTTCAGTCATCTTTTTCATATTTATGTTATATTATGAATAATATTTCCGGTCCTATAGTAATTATCTAATTGATATAAAAATCAGTTTTCAGTGTTTAGGACAATATTGGGGTTTGGGGATCAAAAAGGCTATCTAGTACCTTTTCTTGAGGTTTCAAATAAATTCCTCAACATAGGTCTTAAATTAGAACAAAAACTGTATCATTGCAAGCAATGGAAAAAATCATCTCATTCCTTTTGTATAAATTGCTTTACCTTTCAAATGAACTTGCTATAGCAAAATAGTCATCCTTCTCCACAGTGAAAGACTGACTTCTCTTGCTAGAATCATACCACATTTATGGCAGATTCCATATACACAGACTCTTTCTTTAATAAATACAAAAGTTACAATTTTTCTGTTTTTTATCATTGCTGTTATTATTGTACTTTTTTTCTTTTTTTTACCTGGGCACTATCGCATTTCTGAGATGCCCTGCTTCCATTTCATAAATTTCATCAAATATAAACTGGTTAGCAGCAGTAATAGACTAGAAAAAATGAAAGGATAAAAGTAAATAAACGCAATAACAACTGCTTTCCTTTTTTATTCTAAACACACAAAATATTTTATTTGGTATTATCTGCTTTTTAAAAACTTAATGACAACAAATATATATATATATTTGTTATTATATATAACAAATACTTATATATAATTATATATACTTAATTTGATGTAAGATTTTTTTACTGTTTTAGATGACTTATTTTACTCCGAATAAAGTGTTTCACACTTGCAAACTATGAAGATATTTTCATTCATAAAACAATGACACATTGTACAAGAAAATTAAATGTAAATACTAATTCAATCCCTAATTTTTAGCATTCGGTCACTTTTGTGACAGCGCGGTCCAGATTATGCATGTTGTGACCCTAACATACGCTTCTCATACACAGGTACGCACGTGAGGCTGTGGGTCTGTACACTTGGAGCCAGTGCGTGATCGTAGAAGAACGCTTCTTAGTATGAAGAGAGTATTTGTTAAATTCTGGCAAAGCCCGGTTAAGCATTCTACCGGATGTGAGCATGTCAACTGGGCTGCCAAGACAAGAACCTTGGCAAAGGAACTCAGTGGCACTCTGGTCACAGCCAGGGCTCACTCTCACTCCACAGTGGCACCCCCTCATCTCGTGTGAGATGAATGGCAAGCACGGGCGCTCATCAGCACGGACACACAGGCCATCTGATTCCCTTTGAAGACTTCTCCATTCCTTTTTATAGGTCAAAAACAGAGGCCACCCTGACAAAGCTATCATTACCACATACTTAACTTAAGAAGAAGCCACACATATGATGCCCTATCTAAGAGGGCAGAAAGTAGGCTTTTTCAGAGCAAATAGTTGATATTATTTGCTTGAGAAAATCTCCCATATTTTTACTATATGATCCAAGGAAGTAATGGAAGATAGAACTGGGGCTCCCCACAGCCAGAGTGTGGGCCCATACATGAGACAGCGTGCAGAGATTACAGAAGGGAACAGGAATTCTACAATGCTCCTCCAGGAGCACACTTGAAAAGCCCTATGCTAGTGCCAGACATTCTTTGCCACCAGAGTGAATGAATGTCTATGTTGTCATCAATGAAAAATGGGCACTTAAAGTCTTTGAGGTGTTGGCCTAGGATAAAAAGATATCCCAAAGAAATATTCTATTAATAAAATACTCTGTACTGTTTGTGTGATGTAAAGTATCTTAGATAATGTAGTACAGAAAATGGGATAGTCTGCAAAATCTCTTCCTGGTTCTAGTGTACTTCTTGCCCAGCTGCCTGAACCACTGGGGTTCAGGCCCAGGCAGCAGGACCCCCTGGGCCACTGATGTAGTTGGGGGAGCTAGTGTGGAGAACAGTTTCATACTTCTCATTTAGCACAGTGGCCCCGCTGGTATCACTAGCTTGTAGACATCACACTCAATGATTCCTTGCCATTTTCTCTTCTCCATTTCCCTAGTCTTTGTCCCTGCCTGATGCATTTACTTATAACATTTTTATTGTAATTTTAAATCATATAGAACTGAAATAGAGCTGTCTCTGCAGAAATAAAAAGGGAGCCCTTTTTCTAGGTCACCACATTCCAGATTGGAGACCATTTGTGCAATAAACTGAGCTATCATATAAAATGAATAATAAAAACTTATCTACATTATACATTACTTCAACAAGTTTCCCAAGGTCATTACTTTGGTTCAGTTTAAAAATATAATGAGCAGAATTGAAATGAAGACAAAACTTTTCTTTCTTTTTAAAAAATATTTTATTTATTTATCTTTAGAGTGAGAGGAAGGGAGGGAGAAAGAAAGGGAGAGAAACAGCAATGTGTGGTTCCCTCTCGCACTCCCCCTACTGGGGACCTGGCCTGCAACTCAGGCATGTGCTCTGACTGGGCACGAACCTGTGACTCTTTGGTTCACAGGCCAGCACTCAATCCACTGAGCCACACCAGCCAGGGTGGCAAAGCTTTTTCTTTTACTCATAAATACTCTGTGGCATGAATTGTCTAAGAATTCAGCTGATAAAGATGAGACTTCGAAGGATTTAATTCAGCATGTTAAGCTGAACCTAAAATGAAATCAAACACAGGTGGAAGGTCCTTGCAAGAGTGAATGATGCATCTGCTGAGGCTGCAGGTGGTAAGCACTTTGCTGGGTAACGTGAAATTAGTATGATAGGTCCTCAATGTCTCCTAAAGGTTAGACATGCGCATTTTCTTCTGTGCTTACGGATGTCTATTGGCTTTCCAATTTTGATACTTTGGTTTAAAAACACACTTAGATTATATTCTCAACTGGAAACTTTTATTTCTGGCAGAGAACCAGCGTATTTAAAGTTAAGAAGAGTCTTTCCAATCGTCTCTTCACTTTCCCATAACTTCTATCCTTCATAAGTGAGAAGAAAAAACTTATATCTATGGAAATGTTAGACCAAACCACATAGGTCTTGGTTGATTAAGCTCAACCAGTTGAATATCACTCAGAGGTAAAACAGGCACCGCAGAGCACAGTGAATACTGGGTTCACATTTTTAAAGTAAATGGGTCACCGGATTCTGCACAACACAAAAGTTCCCCATGGTCTTCAAGGACAGCTCCGAGTATAAAGTGTTATGGGGCTGCAGTAAGACAAACAATTGTGGGCTAACTTCAAACCTTAAATGCTGCAAGCAGTGCCACATACGCATCCTCCACAAATGAAATAATTTGGCCTCAGTGAATTTAAGGAACAAATGAACACAGATCTTTGCTTAGGTATTATGCACTTGACCATAGCCAAAAGGCTGAGAAATGATTTTGCTTTGCTATTAAACATTTTAACTTTCTTTGTGCATGATGCTACACATTTTATTTGTTTATAGTTTGTTTGATACTAGGTGCTGAGGTTATTTTCTAGGAAGTTTTAAATATTTGGGAGTGGCAAAGATTATTCACATTTAAATGAGATACTGTAAGAAAGACACAGATGGGCAAACGCACAAATATTATGGATGAAAGTACATTTTAACGTTTACACTTTGTATATTCAAATTAATTTAGCTTTTGAATAGAAACAAAATTACAAACTGTACATTCATCAACTAACTTCATTAAGGTGTACTCTGACTTGCAAAAGATTTTCCTGTCTCTTTGACACTAAAATAATGTGTAATCTTAGTTAAATTAAATAAGCTTTACCTTCTCTTGTACCTTGGCCACCAACACGCCATCCAGACCGAGGAAGGCCTGTCAACTTCGGGGCCAGGGGAGCCAGCCACAGTCACGTCGCAAGCGCAGGAAGCACCCAGGAGGCCACCGTAATGGTGGGGGCTTGCATCATCACAGCATCGACTTCACAAATATCCCCCAGGTTACTTTGGGAAAGTTGGTATGAGGCACGACCACTGAAAGAGGAACCACAGCTTCCGCCCCACTGTCAGCCTTGATGAACGCTGGACCTCGGTCAGTGAGCAGACACGGGTAAATGCTGCCAAAAACAAGACTGGAGCTGCCCCCATCATTGCTGTGGTGTGATCGCGCTGCTACAGAGTTCTGGGGAAGGGAACGCTCCACAGCAGCTGGTCATTGTGAAGGCCAAATTCTTCAGCAGAGGAGGAGCTGAGCAGAAGATTGAGTGTTGGTGGGGCCTGTGTGTTGGTAGCTTGAAGCGAGTCCATTAAATGCTCACCAGTGCTTTTGTCGTCTGGTCTGAGTCTAGGTGCCTCGGCATCTCTGCCTGTGTGTCAGAGACCTGCCTAACAGGCTGTAGGAGTTAAGGGTTTAAGGACCTGGACTTCTCTGGCAAGGCCCCTGAGAAAGGAAGTGTGCAAGAGACAGCCCCGACACTTAGAGACCTTGGTCTGTTAAGTGACTTGAACTTTTCATTCATAAAGTGAAAATGATAAACATAATGAACAAATAAATAGACTTTATGTAATTGTTTATTAAACATATATTTTTAGAAACTTGCCTCATATTTTTATCACTACTCATTTTCAAATGAGTAAACAATGTTTCTGCGAGCAATGCCTCACTTTCCTGCAAAAGGTAAGTCTGATTTCAAAAGCTGGCTTAGCTCATTATACAGCGGCACGGAGCATGAGACTATCAAGGTTTCATTCCTTTTTCCAACTCAAACAGCTGCTACCATCTCCGAAGAAGCAGGTGTTGATGCGTGAACCATATTAACTCTAAAAAGAACAGACCGTTTGGTGATGACTTTTCTCAGTGGAATATTATATCCAGATACTTTTAAATTCCTTAAAATGCCCCGGTGGAAAGCCAAATTAAACTCTTAAAAGTCTCAAAATGTCTCTAGTTTCATTAGCTCTCCTTCCCCTTACCAATCCAATGTGCAATTATAAGAATTATAAATTGAAAAAGAATATTACATTTCAGGGGTTTTATTTCTCCTATCACTCTACATGAAAATATTTTTAAATAAAAAGTCTATTTCAAGAGTAAAAATACCCCCCAAACAGAAAATACATTAGACAAAGAGTCCGAGCATTAAAATCTAAATTTGGAACTTCAGAAATAAACTGAATTTACAATAATATCTACATTGATTCTATCATGACACAATCATAACACTGAAATGTGTTTTCTTTCCACAAAAGGTCATGAAAAAGTCTTGAAAATAAATGGAGTTTTCTCAAAATGTTAAGAAGTGTCATTTATGTATCAAAGCTTTCCTCTGAGGCTAGAATTTGAGACTACAGGCAGGCAGAAGAATGACATACAAAAATGTGCAAGCAGCTACTGCCTCCTAAGGCTAAGGCTTGAATTTCTATTTTTCTTGTCACTCTTGGTTCTTAGGGAAAAACAAACAAAAACACCCAGTTGAAACTATTATTTAAGGAACTCCATAGCAAGACTCTATCCATGTTTCATGGCAGATTGAATTCTCTGAAAGAAACAGAGAATTGCTGCGTTTAGTCATGTCAATTAGGTGAATACTGTTATTACATGTTTACGGAGTTATAATTGTTACTTTGAGCAGTTGCTCCAGGAACTCCGGAGTTGGGATGGAAAGCATCACCAACAACAGGTCCTGCAGCCTTGAGAGCTCCTTTACCGTAATCTGGAACAGATTTTGAAAAAAGATTGACTCGGAGAGCACAAGGCTCTGTGCTTTGGTAAAAGGCCATTCCTTGGGGCAGCAGGGAAGTTACCAGGTGGCAGCCGTTAGTGTTATTTGAGGAAGAAACTCTATAACATCCCTGGTGGAAGTTTGAGTCTGGATTCTTAGGTATGTGATAACTTGGCGTATTTCTGAGTTTGGTAGGAAGCTGGTCCACATTCCCTAGATTAGTGGACTTCCACCAAGAGTTTTGCCTCAAGGGGGGCATTTGGCAATCTCTGGACACTCTTTTTATTGCCCTGACTTTGAAGAATAGTAATGGCTTCTAGGCCATCGATGCTGCTAAATGTCCCACCATACACAGAACAGACACCTAATAAAAGCATATCCAGTCCAAAATGTCCATACCCCAGCTTCTGCGAAACTCAGCCCGAGATGCAGGTGCAGTGTTATGCTGCTCTGTGTTTCATCCTTTCCCTTAAATGTTCTTTCAAGTAGTGTCAAGAGTTACAATTCAGTCTTAGTTGTGCTGTCAGGAATTATGGAAAAGCTAATAACCACAGCTAGCTTTACACAATCTGATTCAGTTAAACTCATATATATTGATCGCATGAGGAAATGATGGAGAAACAAAGGAAAGCCATTGCTCCACTTACTGCCCCGTCTAGAGTGACAGTCATCAAAGAAAACTGCTGTGTCCAGCAAAGCAATGACATCTTGTGGGACAGCAAACAGCAGCATAGCCAAGAAAATGGGAGTCCAGAGCAGAACAACAGGAAAAATGTGTTCTTAGAAATACACGAAACAAGCCCTGGGACACTCCACAAACCACCAGGAGATAATTTGAAACAGTTAGACCAGTGGAGCCCTGAATACTGATAATTTAGGCACTAAGGGCCATTATGATCTCATTCCATGACCTCCTATAATCTGCAAAGAGCAGAAGCATTTAAGTGATTTTTTCGTTCAATAACAAATACTTATGAACTTATATCTATAATAAGCAATTCCTAAGCTCTGAAAATATAGAAGTTTCAAACAGAAATGTCTTTGAAGGTAACATTAAAAAGTCCTTGAAAGTAACATTAAAAAGCAATTGCAATAATGTGGGTCTTGTTTATCAGAATATCATTAGTGAAAATTTCATATTTTTGAGGAGAAATACAGTTTGCTGGTAAGACAAGAATGTCACATCTTAGACAATTTTCCAGGAATGTTACAGATTGTTGATGTTCAAGTCAGACTTCACTGACTTGAAGTCTGTGTGATGTTTAGAAAATGTCGATTTATATAATCTTTCATTTATTTTGAATACTTGAAATAAAACCCCATAATAAAATTTTATAAACACCACTTTTTCTTGGGAGTGGAATTAGAACAATATTATGAGATTCACCAAAAATATTGCAATGCACTTATTTATCATATTCTATCATGGCATCAACCTAAATTTAACCATGCTATTCAGTTTACTGGATTTTTGTTTTACAATAAGTATATGAACATAATTACATATATTTACACATATTGAGCAATCATTACATCATCACTTAATCCTTGTAACAGATACTATTATTATTCCTACTTTACATATCAGAAAAAACTCAGCATATATAATCTACCCTAGGTCATCTTTTCGATAATTATTGAGGCCCAGATCCCACCCTAGCCTCCAGAGCCTCCATGGCTGACCTGTGACATAATGTGAAAAATTAGCATCAAAACCTTTGTTTAATAACTGTATGCTTTAAAAGTATTATTGCTATTATTTTATGCTAATTTTTCTTTTATTTGCTTTCTTTCTACTATTTCCACACCATGAAACATAAACATGATTAGAAAGAATAAGCTACTAAAAACAGTGAAGTCAGATGGCCGAAGACCACATAGACCACATTGGAGACATGAGGATGTCATTTTAGAACAATTTTGTTTCTAAGCTAGGCTTTTAGTAGTTACACCACTTTGTCTGATTTATAAAATATCTGGAAGTGTTGCTTTATAAAATCCAAGTCGAAACTTCTCAAAATGAATTTTTGTCCTCTTAAAAACATCAAGGCAAATAATACACCATATTACTTGGGTCACACATGCACTTTTTTCAGTTCTTAACATAAAAAAAGTATAAAGAGTGTGCTACTTAATTATTGCTCTGTGGGGCATATTTCCTACCAGGAAATGAAAAATACACAATCGCAAAGTCAAAGCAACAGCACCACAGACCGTGGACATTTCCTTGTAAGCATAAGTGTGTGCTTGACATTCAGAGATACCACTCGAGTAAATAGTCCTGGGACACAAAGAATATAAAACAATCGTAACTTATATGAATCTTCACACACGTGCTTTAAAAATAAATAAATAAAACTAAAACCTTTAAAAACCAGAAACCAAAAGGGTAGACATGAGGGTCAGCTCCCATCGGGTTCAGCAAGTGTGTGGGCCACTGACAAAGTGTCTTTGAGCCTTGCATGGAGCCTGTGATTTCCTTCCAGTTACAGCTTGCCTTTTATTGAACTGATGCCCCGAGATCCTAAACGAACATTGAAAGGACCTAATGCATTTCTATAAGAATATGGCTTATGTTCAGAATCCAACTCACTGACTTGAAGTCTGTGTGTGTGTGTGTGTGTGTGTGTGTGGTAAAAATAGGAATATCCTTGAGTGATCTATGGCCAGGAACTGCTCCCTGTTCTCCTCCCTATTTATCACCTGCACCTGCTGTCTTCACTCTCGAGACCCACATGTCTGAGACAGTCTCCCAGGCATCTCAGACCAGCTCCAATATTTTCCCCGTATTCCACTTTGTACTTTGTGAACTTATTTCTAACAACATCTACCTTTTCCAGCCTCTGAATGTCTATCATTTTTTCATACAAATATTTTCAGATTCAACTGAAACCTCGTGAAGATTCTTTTATTTAAATATGTCCTCTGTTTTTAAAATTTACACCTTTTCTATAGAGGATCCAATGCTTATTATTTTTTAGATGCTCAGTGTCTCAAGTATTTATATACACAGATCTCTGTTTTCATTTCACTACTCCCCATTTTTTCCTTACTTCCTTTACCCATACAGAAAGAAAATCAAAGTAGAGGACAAACAAAATGCATCTATTTGGGATTTTTAAATTTTATTTATTTATTTTTTAGACAGGGGAAGGGAAAGAGAAAGAGAAGGAGACAAACGTCAATGTGTGGCTGCCTCTTGCACATCCCCTACTGGGGACCTGGCCTGCAACCCAGGCATGTGCCCTGACTGGGAATCCAACCAGCGACCCTTTGGTTCGCAGGCCTGTGCTCAGTCCGCTGAGCTGCACCAGCCAGGATTATTTAGGATTTTTATCCTAATGCAATGGTTAGATGAATACTGCGTATAACACTGAAAATTCTGATAAGGAAGAAGATTTTTAAATGTTATTTGCTTATGATAGGTATTATTCTGAATAACTTCCTAAAAAGAAAACAATTTTTTCTCTTTGTTCTCACAACCACCCTTTAAAATCAGACTCCTGGTAATTTATTTTAAGTTAACTGATATGACTATTTCCTCATTTGTAGAATTGTTGAAGCAGAAAGTATGAACCTTGATATAGTCTGTGATATTAGATCTATCATCATTGGTATTACAATAGACAGTCATGATTTACCAGAACAGTATCTTATGGAAATCACTATTAACAAATAAAAATACTGAAAAAGGGAATAGCAAACATCAATAGTTGCCTCCATCTTTTATGTAAAACATAGCATCAGAAATTTTAATTAGAAAGGTCATGCATGTGGAAAAAATAGTTTTGTGGTGAAACTCATTTTGATTTACAGATGACATATTGCTTAGTTAGAGGCAAAGAATGGATGAAAACAACATATTAAATAAATATGTTAATGCTAATTAATAAAATACGAGTTCACATGGACAAATGAAAAGGCAAGGATATGCACAGATTGCCATCAGCAGTTTTAGAGCCTGTGAATCCAGTGAATCTATGCCTCAGGTTAACTAGGTCATTAATCCAGTAGCATATGCCTGAATCAGTACCAGAAGCGTTTTCTACTTTGTTTTCTTTCACTGCCACATTCTTCTCCGGTCAACTCTCCTTTCTTCCACCAATTTCATTCTCTTTAAGCCAACTGTCTTTTCCTTATCAAGTCTGGTTTCTTGAAAGGTTGAAATAGATTTTGTAGCAAGGCATGACGTCTGTCCTCGGTACCTAAACACAGTCATACCTAGATACTCATCACCTTCAGAACTCATCAAACCCTGTACTCCTTGCATTTTGACAAGAAAACAATACATTTCAGCACTTGGTGCTTGTTTGGCGCTCACTGCACTTGCTAGAACTTGTACAAGTCACAACGCTGTGCCACAAGAGAAACTTGCTTCATCGTTCGGCATTCTTTGGTTTTGACACTCGTCACCAGTTCTGGAATGAATTAACAATGAATACTGAGGTACCACTGTATTTATCAAACTGATAATGGTATAATGGTTGCTAAATATCTTCCTTGATTTAGAAGTATCCTCCTTACTATTCTCAAATTTTAGGTGCTGCTGGTTTGGGAGATAGGTTAGCAAGGAGGAAAGGAAGGCTATGGATAATTTCTAAATATTTGTCTCCCTTTTTCCAGCCATCACATTGACTTTTGATTAGAGATGAGTGACTAAGTGGTATTTTTGTTTGGTTAACTGTCTTATTTAGAACTCTCATGATTTCCAGTGTTAGAAATTCAACTTCAGTGACCTTAGGAAAAAAAGAGTCTACATAATTAGGAAGGATAATGGCACAGGTAGAGTTGACTGAATTAGAGACTGGCACTTTTTCCTCTCTTTTCTCTCATTTTCTCTGTGTTCCTTATTCTCTTAAAATAAAATACCAAAATAGAGATTTCTTCTTAAATTGAGAGTCAGGGAACCTCTGGGCTCACATCTTTCCTTAGTTTTCTCACTAAAAAGGAAAGGGATTTTTACTATCCAGTGTGACATTCACAGATTAAATCCCAAATAAGAATTGAATAACTTGATTCAAATCACTGTCCTCTGAATTCACCTTTTTGGCCAGAAATGGTCAAGCGCTATGACTGACCTCCCTGTATCAGAAGCTAACGCCTTGAGCGGTCCCTGGACCAGAGAGATGAGACACCAGTGTGAGCTTGAAGTGGGAAGCAATTCCTCTATCCTGGTAGCAAAACAAGATGTTATTCAAACAATTAGAAAGAAATTCTGTCCGGCCCAACTGCAATGTTTACTTATAAGACCGCATCACGAGTGAAGCCCCCTTCTAGTCTTCACTTAGACTGTCATTTCCTTAGGCTGTACTCTTGATGGCAGAAAGGGTGACTAAGATCTCACAGAATAAAGTAAAAAGATAATTACACATTTATACTGCAGGAAATTTAAACAAAAAATCATAAAATATAATTTAAAATTATTAAATTGTGAATAAATGAGCAATTGAAAATTAAGTAATTCACACAATATTACTGCATTTTTTAAGTTAGCAAATTTTAGTCAACTAAAAAAGTTGTTAAAAGCTACATATATAGTGATATGCAACATATGACAATTAGTGTAGGTTAAGTGATTAAATTAATATCTAGAGTGAAAGAAGGAAGGTCAATTTTTATTCCTATTGCTTCTTATTGTCATTGTAAAAATGGCCTCTAACTCAAGGTTCCTTGCATCCTTTCAACACAGCGTCTATTTGCCAAAGACGTACTTTGTTTTACTTGGCATCTATAAAATAAAATATAAATAAACCTTGGGAAAATGTTGCTTAATATATTTATATGAAATTTAAGCATTACATGCTACTCTCACTTTTGTATGAATTTCTTTCCTTTAATGTATCACTCTATACTGATTTGTTTATATAAATTCATCTCTACCGTATTATTTCAAATTTACAAATGAAGCTTTTAAAAACTTTCACTGACTTCTGTTCAAGAAATAGAGAAACAAGGCACTATTTAGACGGTATTTACATAAGATATTGGAGAGAAACTAATGAAGGAAAAAGGAAAAGTCAGTCTCTTTTCTCTCTTGCCCTCCCCTATTCCTCTTCTCTCTCTCCAAACACACATAGAAGTATATATGCAGAAACAATTGTGAGGGGAGGAATATTAAGGTATTTGCTTCCTTAATTTTTTTTCTTTGAATCTGAACATTATGGCTGCCGGAAAGAGTTAACACTGATTGAGGAAGAATTATTGAGGTTATATTTTCAGGTCAAGGGAGGAAAGCACTCTGTTCTACCACGTAGTAGCCATGAAGGAACTTCAGTCTACAGAAATGATGATGCTCAGAAAGTTATAAATTTGGTGAAGGTTTGGAAATTTTATCAAATGCATCGTACCCAAAATACGTAAGGTGACATTGAGAATAATAGGAGATGCAAAAAAGGGAATGAGACAGGACAAAGGTTTTCAGTTTTTAAAAATAAATAGCATAAGAAAAATAGACTACAGTTATTCCCTTCAACAACAACAAAAATTAATATAATTAGTAGGAAGTTGCAAAGAGTCAGATATCCATACATATTCAACACCTATAAAGGAAATATATTAAATGTTGTTGAATAAAACTTTTATAATATTTATATTAGGAAAGTGTTAAATGTAAATTAGACCTTTAAAATCATACTCACATTTTTAAATCACCTTTAAAAACTGTTTCCCTGAAAATTAGCAAAGTGCAACTTTCAGGATATTGTATTAAATATCACCCTCATGGACCTTAAAAGGGTGTCAAATGTCCTTAATAAGCAATTTATTTTATACATTAACTTAATAACTGATAAAATGACTGTATAGCATTTTAATTCTGATTTTTTAATTAATTATGTGTTCTAAGATAGTTTTTCTTCAGGCCTGGACTTTGTGGTTTTATAATTTAGGTATTAAGTATATTTTCTCTACTGAATTCTTCTTTGTGATTTTTAATATTATTTCTGCTTTTGACCTTTTACAAGATTCAACAGGTTAATGAAGTATAAACTCTGCAATGCTTATTCTTATGCAAATATGCTTTTTTTGCAAGGGTTTTTATGTAATCTAGAATTTATGCCAAATTCTCCATTAAATGGATCTATACTAATGAGGCTTTTCTCCTGACCCACTATTTTTAACATAGAATTATATCTGACACTTTCTAATCCTTGAGAATCTTTTCCAAATTTAGTGAACTTTAACAAATGTCAGCTAAAAGTTCACTGACAAATTGGAGGTGAATAGAAAAACAAATGAAAGACTCAACGCACAAATGTTCAACAGAAGAGGAATAAGAGATATCTCTTGAGATCACCATATTGAAAAAATAATGAAAGTGTGGGATCATTAATACTGGTTTTAGGGATCAATAGCTAATCAGAGAATTCAAACTACATTTTCTTATAATCTGTGTAAGTTATTTTATTTAGACATGCAACAGAATCCATTTATTTGTACCCATTTTAAAACCTCTATTGCAATATTCTAAGTATATGTCCTGACAGGTTTAAGGTCTCCAGGGTTTAGAAATATTTCTCTTGCCTTTGGTAATTCTGCGCTCCTCCAAAGTACTCAGGGCCTCACCTAAAAAAAAATTTTGAATTAAAAAGTGAAAATTTCATCTGTATCTCTGTAACTTTTTAATTGGCATGAATCTGTATTCCAAACCTATCCTTAAATAACACTTTTTCCAGACCATTTCTTGGATACCCTATTTGAAGTTGCAAACTCACTGATTTTTCCCCTGATTTATTTTATAAAACTTAATTCCATCTAACTCATCTTTCTGCCGATTATCTGCCCAGCTAGAGTGGAAGCTCCTTGGGGACAGGGTGTTGAGCTATTGAGCTCTCCACAGCAGTGCCAATGTTTAGTCGACGGTGAGTAGCCAAAACAAAATGTGGAATTAGTCAATAAATACAAATGCCATCATTTCTGCAACTTAGAAACTTTTAAAAGGTTAGAAAGCCAGGAAAATACTTAATCTTTTAAAAGTGAGTCCTTGCAGCCGTATGTTTATTTTCACGGCCAACAGAAAAGATTTGTTTGTTTACAATTTTACACGTAATTACCCAAGTTTGCTGATTTGTGATATTTACTGTGCTATAGTCAAAGGTATGGGAGGCCAACATTTCTCTGGAGTCTTTGTTTATGCATTACCTGTTATCTTTGAGTTTTTATAGAGAATGCTTGAGTAAGATCTGAGATATGCAGTTCTTTCCGTTCTATTCAGCTGCTATTATACAGGAGCCCTATAGATGTGGTGGTGAGATGTGGTCGGGAAGGAAAGTACTCAATATTGTGTTTACTTCTCAGTCTTTTAGTGAGTCCAGGCCCCTGGGTGGTGGCCTTAAAGGTGCTTTTTATTCCTCTGCTCCTCTTACTAACCCTTACATGGGAAAGAGAATACAGGGCACAGATTGGGTATTTCCATTCTCACAGGTCTGTTAGGCTCTGGTAAAATAGTTTCCATTGAGCGAAGGCCTTGTTAAGAGCAGAGTTCTCTGGATGTTCTTCAGAATGGCTACTTCCCCCCTCCCCCTGCCAGAGAATGAGGGCATTTTTTTTTTTCAAAGCTAATTTGATGTGGAGAAATTATATATATATTCCCATTCAAGAAGCAGATTCAAATAGTTGCGACAAATATGCTTCAGTTACAAGAATTTCAGTATAAAGATATTAAACTGCTATATCTCTCTAAATCTGGGTGTATACACTAAGTATCAAAAATCTATAGTGGTTCATGGGTATAAAAACACACAAAAGTATCCTTTGCCTTTTGTAGCATTCCAGTGAGAATTTTTCTATCAAAGAGACATTGAGTACAATCAAGTTGAAAAGCTGCTGGCAAGTAGAAATTGCACTGGTAGTTAAATGTTTGTCTATGAGAAATGTAGGCTGAGACTTTAGGAGTTTCTGAAAATTAATGAAGTTAATATTTGCTACCAATTCTTTATCTGTTACTACTTTAAATTAACTTTCCAAGTATTGTAACTTTTTTACTGTACATAGATATTATTGTAATTTACTCTTGAAAAACAGCAGAAATATTCTACTTATATAAAGGATAAAAGAAGTACTTTATTCATGAAAACATCAACACTTGAATTTTGGTGAACTTTTATCTGGAATCAACTTCAGCACTCCTAACTAATAAAGAGAATAAAATGATAGATTTCCAAGAACTGTTCTATGAATACTAATACTCTTGTGAAGTTTTATAAAAATATATTAAAACATGAGCAATGCATATTAAAATACTATGCTCTTTTTTTTTCAACAGCAAAACATGTTTTATCGTCACTAAATACTTGATCTGCTCATGAATCCAGTATTTTTTATAAACTTTTGTAATGTCAGTGGACTGTTTTAGAAATAAAACACTGACCATATTGGAAAGTAGAGTAATCTTAGCAAACTAAAGGGAAAAGCTGCTGTATTGAAACAAAACACTTTGATATTGTAAAATAATCATCAGCAGTGGTGGTGAGGGGGGGGTTGGTCACCAGGGTGATAGGATGCTAATGCTTATTATTGGTATTGACCCAATATTATTTTTAATAAAGTAATTTAAGTAGGATTTTCCACATTAAATTCATATCACAAAGGTGTATGACATAGCTATATTAGTTCTTTTTCTTTCAAGGATTTAAATAACTTTGTCACCATAATCAAATACCATCGTTGAATTTACACCATTTTCCAACATGTACTATTTTTTCAAGGAAACAAAAGATAGCACTAACTAGCATATCAAAATGAAACTTGTAAAGACACTAAACAGGTTCATATACAATTATCTATAACTAAAACTTCATATCCAAATATAACTAATATATTAATTATAATGAAGATACAAATGTCCTCTCCAAAGTAAAAGCCGGAGCATCAGGTAAAGCAGTCTGCTTTAATAGGCTTCTCTTCTGCACACTGGGCTTGAAATTCTGTTTTATTTCATAAAAATCACAATAAAAATAAAATCATAATTAAAAATTTAGTTTCAAAAAGATGGTATATTCCCTTCTTGTTATGCTAAGCATATTGTATTAGTACCCTATTGCTGCTTAGAGATTTACAATAAGCTTCCTGGCTTATAACAACACAAAATCATAGTACGGTTCTGGAGGTCAGAAGTTTGAAACGGGTGTCCCAGGGCTAAAGTCAAGGTCTCAGCAGAGCTGCGTTCTTTCTGGTGGCTCTAAGGGGGAACCCACTGCCTCATATCCTCTCTGCTGTCCATCTGCCATCCTTTGCTCACTTGCCCCTACTTCCACCCTCAAAGCCAGCATCTGGGGTTAAGTCCTTCCATGTTGCCCTCTTTCCATGTGTTTCTCTGCTGCCTCCTTCTTCCACTTTTAAGAACACTTGTGCCACCTAGACAATCCAAGATAATCTCCCCGTTGTAAATGTTAATTGCTTAGCTGTCTTAGTTCCATCTGACATTTAAACTCCTTTTTGTCACATAAACTAACGTAGTCACACATTCTGGATATTAAATTCACTTAAATGCAATGTAATTTAAAGTTGTATCACCAGCTTTCAGGGGAATATTGTAAACATGTTCCTTAGTGTATGATATTTAAAGATTAATTTAAAAATATTTCTACAGCCTTGGCTGGTGTGGCTCTGTGGACTGAGTGACGGCCTGCGAACCAAAGGGCTGCTGATTTGATTCCCAGTCAGGGCACATGCCTGGGCTGCAGGCCAGGCCTCCAGTAAGGGGTGTGTGAGAGGCAACTGTACATTTATATTTCTCTCCCTCTCTTTCTCCCTCTATTCCCTCTGTAAAAATAAAATAAATAAAATTAAAAAATATATATATATTTCTACTGTAATTATGTCACCTTTTTATTTCTTCTGGCTCAGTTTTTAGGCTACCTAATTTCTAGTGGTTTTATCTTCAGTTTAAATCTTGGTTACATATCACATTACATCTTTTTGGTTGTTACCTCTCCTCTACTAAATAATAAAAGATAAATGAAAATAATATGGATATGGAAGTTGCAACTTTCTGGAGTTTTTCATAATTAATTATTAAAGCACTTCCTCATTTTCTCATTTAACTTCACAGCCATCCTCTGACATAGGCACACTAAGCATTACTTTTTAGAGAAAAATTTCAGCTTTATTTATGGTTTTACATTCATTGGTATAAAGTTGTACAATTTATTATCCTGATTTTTTTAACATGAAATTTATTTTTAGAACAGTTTTAAGTTCACCACAAAACTGGGCTGAAGGTACAGAGATTTCCTAGGTATTTCCTGACTTTTAATACATAGAGCCTTCCTACTATGAAAATCCTGCACCAAAGTGGTGCATTTGTTATAATCAATGGTCATACGTAGAGCTCTCATCATCATCTGATGCCCACAGTTTACATTACAACTAATTCTAAGTGTTGTATATTCTATGAGCTTTAGCAACTGTATACTGACATGTACCCACCATTATAATGTCATTCAGAATAGTTCCACTTCTCTAAATATTCTCTCTGTTCTGCTTATTCATCCCTCTACACCTCTTTACCCCCTGGCAACCACTGATCTTTTTACTGTCCCCATCATTTTGCTCCACTGAACATTTTTTCAGTCTTCTATTAAAGGTGAGTTAACTGAGAATGTGAAGATTCCCTGCCATGCCGCAAGCCACCTAGCCAGTCAAATGTCTGGAATTAAATTAGAATAAAGATCTTTTGAACCTACTATGTCAAGTGAATTTATTTTAAACCACATTACCCTTTCCAAATGCTGTAATAAGTTCATACCCTAATGTCGATAACCAAAAAGTCCCGGAAATTATTTTATTTAAAATTTAAAGAAAATAGAAAAGAAAGCTTTTTACGCCTTTAAACTTGTGTTTTATTGCATTACCAGCATGCAGGGGAGGTAGCACGGGATACTGAGTAAGAAAAGCACAAGGTGAGAAGGCAAGAGTTCGCTTAGCTTTGGCAGGATCGGAAAACTTTCCGAGAAATTATCTGCAACCTGTGGACAATGTTTTCAAATCACGAAGAACTATGTAGACTAGGTCCAAATTTGGTGCATTTAAAATCACTTTGTAAATTATAAAGTTTTTAAGTATAATAAACCGTTGTAATTATTAGATGGAAAACAGTCTATGAGTTGACTCAGGCAAGGCACACAGTTTGATCAGAAACTAGTTATTAGCCAAAATTAACCTACAAGATAAATTGTGTCTAGAAGTTGTCTCTGGCCTCCTGATTCTAATCAACGCTTTGTCCATCCTGTCCTTCCCCTCTGTTTATGCTACTAGTGCAGTTGGGCTTTCAGATGTGGTTTCCTAAACTTGCCAAAACAGCAAAATGTTTACTTTGCTCTTGGTGAATGTGTAAAATTGTTACTAATATAATAGCATCATGATTAGTCGGAATTCTCTAGGAAATAGTCCCATTACCCACAAGTGCTGAGGTAAAATATGCTGAAGAATAAAACTAGGGTTTTGTTTCAACTAAGACTTTGAACTGGGGATAAACACTTCATTATGGCTAGGACATGAAAGAGGAGGCCAGTGGCAATCAGTAAGTTTGCAGGTGTAAGCAGGGGCCTCATGGGAGGCCTATACCCTTGACATGTAGGACAGGGGACCACTGAGAAGTTTTAAGCAGGGTAATAAAATAGCCAAACTTAGATCATCTAGTAGCAACAGACAGGAACTGGACTTCAGTGGGAAAAGAATCAAAGTTTGGGAATAGTTAAAAGTGAGTTCAAGACAGATTTAATGAGTATTCTGTATATAAAATAGAATGACTGAAGAAAAGATTATATCATCACAATACTGAAAAATATTTATTGAAGAGCTTTTATCTGTTACACACTGATTGAAGTGTGACAGTTACATAATCTCAGTTAAGGTAATGGGTTAGGTGCTCCTTTTATTTCACAAAAGAAGAAACTGAGGAATGGAGAGAACATAAATGTATCACCATGGTGTACAGTTCGCAATAGGAGAGTCTGGATTCAAACCCAGGCACATATGATGAGATCTATGTAGGAAAATACGAGTAGTCAACAATAACTCCTAGTTTCTAGCTAAATTTACTAGAATGAGTGCCTCCAAATGAAGTTGAGAAGCAATGAGAGAAGCTCATTTTAGCCTTTTAGTGTACACCACAGTTCAAACATTTTCTATCACTGGACATTTACCTCATTTATTTTCTGTATTTCATTACTACAAATAATACTAGATCGAATATCACTGTGCATACATGGTTACAGATTTGAATTATTTTCTCTTTATAGAAATTAATTACAATTTTAATCTTAGTACCAATAATATAATGTATGAAAGTAATAATTTCTTCATAAAGCTTACTTATATTGTCTACTTTATTTCCTTCTTAACCATTAATATTCTGACCTTCTGGCTAAAAAATACAAGCCTTTCCAACTGCCCCCCCCCCAACAAAAACACTCTTTTAATATAACTGTAGTATCTCTCTTTTTTTTATCCAAGCCTTCTAAAAATGTCGGTACATTCCCAGGTCACTTTTTAATCACTAGAGAACCCTTGCTCACGCACAGTGCAAGGAGGGACAAGGAGCGCTCTGTGGAGAAGCACGCAATGACACGGAGGGAGGTGTAGCTTGCTGATCTTCAGGTCTGCAGTGGGCTTTGAGAGCCTCAGACCTTTCTAGAAACTTGGCATCTTAAAAATTAAGAGGACGATATTAACCTAGTTTTCAGATGCCTTCCAAAGAGGAGATTTTTTTTTTAATGACACAAAGGACTTATTTAATAGAATAAAACTGGCAGTCAAGGGCATTGCACATGTATTTTCTACGTCCTACTTTGTTTTTGTTCATATTTTAGGGAGGCGTTTAAAGGGAACAATTTATCAAGTTTAATTAAAACAGTGATCACTCATTTCTCCATTATTTTATCAACAGTTAATTTTATTTAAAAAAAAATAAAGACATTGAGTTTGTGATCAATAGCCAATTGTATTTTCTGATTTTTATGGTCAGCCCCTAAAGATCAAGCATCCCATCAGCTAGTCCACTTCTCTGCTCCTCGCACATCATCAGCTTACGGAATGCCAATTAGTCCTCTCAGTGACACCTTGTCACAGCAGTCCCTTTGCCCTCTACAGATCCTACTTGACAGCTCGCAGGAACAAGGAGGCTAAATCAGGACACCAATGACTCACGGAGGCTGCGGCCCTTACAGCTCTTCCTGCTTAGGCTGTGTCTACACCAACCTCACAACACTGCTTCTTCTGCTCTGTGGTAGGAGAGTTCCTAGCCCTAAAAATGGTCAGCTTAGAGATGTGTTGGTTACATTTTTAATTATCGTGCCAGATGTAAGATATACTGAGTTTGTGCTTGGGATTTACTCAGCCACCTCATGAAGTAGACCAAAGAATGTTGTCAAAATGCATCAGAAATAGCATTTTCTGAAAGGTTCTAGCATGGCATTTTTACAATCATCATCATCATCATCATCATCATCTCGACTGTATTAGCTCAAAAAGCAAAAAACAGAAAGTCTACACACTAATAATGCATGAGCTGAATCAAAAGTATTGAATAGTTGAAATGGTTGCTGCCTCATTATTTAAAACACATCAAGAATTAAAGAAAAGAGTGCACATAAAAATTGAAAGGTACAACTTCAAGAACTAATCCACTTCAAAAATATTTATTGTGAAGAATGTATTCAATGACATGGTGAGCAGATAATTCAGTGACTTAAATTGCAAGCATCATTTGTGTATCTAGTCATACCTGTGTTTGTGTGCATATGAAACACATTTCACAAACCTAATGACTATGGGGATGAGAGAGTTCATGCACAGTTTTGTTTCCTGCACCTGCGACAGGACTTGACAGCATTAATCAATTAAGTATGTAAAGAATAATTGAAAGGCAAACTAATAAACATGGCAATGTGTTTACATAAATATTTTCTGATCATTTTAGGTATAGTTTAAGTAAACTTGACTTATTACATTTTTATAATATTTACATTGTGATCTACTACTATCTGTACTATATTTGAAGTTTTTGATAGGGTAACCAATACATGATATAAAGTATAATCTAACTGAATTTAAAATCCATTCTCTGTCATCACCATACTGATTGTATTATAATACTTTAAGGTAACTTTTATTTTGAACAAGACTATAATGAACAAAACTGGATATTTTTTGACATATATTCACCATAAAAGTAATGTCAAAGAGATGTAAAAGCAGATCAAAGGCTCAAATACTTGTTCCTTTTGGAACAAACCATGGGCCCCAGTCTTCATGACGGTAACCAGTGGGTAACTGTATTCATTTCCAGACTTTTGAATACTCTATTTTAATTTATATCCTCCCCAGGCACTGATTGTTTGTTCTTTCAAAACAGACAACTAGGATTTATTGGAAACAGTGCAATTTTAGGTTAACAGCACCCTCAAAACATCAATCTTTTCTCAGAAGCATTTGCAGTGTCAGAGGCAATTACATATTAAATATTTTATTTGCTCTTAGTTTCTGTTTCCCATACCATCCTGCTCCTGGTTTCCTGAGAACCATACCTCTGCTCCTTTTAGGGTTACTCCCTTTTATCACTACTATTCTCCCAAATACAGATTTTCCTGAAGCCTTAGTTCCTTACCCCCAGATCTCTATTCTACATATTTATATCAGAGTTTTAATTCTCACCTCACGGCAAATGATGTCTGAATCTCCTACACTTCTCTCTTTATGAACTCTAGATCTTAATTTCTAATTTTCTGCTGGACAATTCTATCTTTATATTACCCCATTATTATCAAAACTCAACACACCCAAACTCAAAATCAGCTTCTCTTTCCCCACCAACCCAGACCCTCTTCCGAATATTCCTGACGGTGTGTGCTGTTTCGTCATGCTCAGGATCAACGC
Organism: Anoura caudifer; assembly: GCA_004027475.1. Classification (NCBI taxonomy): domain Eukaryota; kingdom Metazoa; phylum Chordata; class Mammalia; order Chiroptera; family Phyllostomidae; genus Anoura; species Anoura caudifer. The sequence continues at coordinate 276,475 of PVKU01001019.1, read as the reverse complement.
CTTGTGGTTGAACTTCACTACATCCGGTAATTTTCTCCAGTCTGGGATAAGTTAACAGAGTATACTTACTCTTCATTTCCAATGTGTCCTACAACGGTTCTTCCATATTTTTAAAATAAAACCTAAATTTGGGCTTCCTAGCATCATGGTTATGCAAAATAATAGCTATCAAGCTGGTTCTCAAAATTAGAGCCAAGAAAATCAATGTTTTCCAAGAAGTCAGATTAATCACTGACTCTGGTTTCTATAAATATTCTGTCTCTCATTTTTTAAAAATAATTTATTTATTTATTTTTAGAGAGGGGGAAGAGAGGGAGAGAAACATCAGTGTGTGGTTGCTTCTCACGCACCCCCTACTGGGGGACTGGCCCACAACCCAGGCTTATGCCCTGATGGAGGATCGAACACAGCAACTCTTTGGTTCTCAGGCCAGCACTCAACCCACTGAGCCACACTAGCCATAGCTATTCTGTCTCTTTTAAAAAACATTATTAGCTCTGGTATACTCATTGTCTCACAAGTATAAAGGCATAAGACATGTCTATGTGCCATTCTCTCTTTCAAATTCCATCTTTGACTTTCCCTGATTATGCAAATTGCAGCCATGTTTCACAGTGTGCATGCTTCAAGCTCTACATCCCACAAGAGTGGCTATTTTTCTCCATTACAATAACAAAATTTTAATAGCAAACTGAAAATTCTATATTTTCTTAAATTATATAGTACTTGCACGCTCTGATTATGTGAAATTATACCTTTGTGATATCTTCCACCAGATATAAGCTCCTGAAATTTGAGGAAGTCTTTTAACATTTTTGCACCTCAGTTTTCTCATCTGTAAAGTGGTAACAAGAAAATTATTTGTCTCTTAGCATATGTATTATATTGCATTATTGGTCTCAATAATTCATTCCTCCCTACAGTCACACACTCCACCATGAAACTTTGCAGTACACTCCCATTGTGGACATGGCTGACTTCCCTGTCTCATGACTACTTTGGGTTTAGGCTGACCAATGAAATGAGGCATACAATGGGCTAGTTCGGAGTCTAGATGTTACAATGCCTTCAGTCATCTCATTTATCTGCTTGCAACCAAGAGGTCTTGCCCAGGCCAGCCCACCAATCCCAGAAGTAAGATGAGAGGTACCTGACTCAGAGGCAGCCTCTAAACCACCACTGCTCTGTGAGTAAGCCAAAGGGAAATCCGAACAATGGTTCATTTACCAAGGGATTCAGCAGTTGCAAATTTAAAAGTGTTCTAGATACTTGTAACCTAAACATACACTTATTCTTGAATGCTGCTGGGATTCTGCAGTTAATTTCTACACTGAACTTTTATGGCAATCACTAACCATAATGGGATAGTTAAGAGTAAAATGCTTGGTGAGATATTCAGAACAGTGCCTAACACATAGTATGTGCTCAATAAATATGAAAGCATCATTTAACTATTTGCACTCTTCCTTCCAGAATATAAAAAATGATGTTTATACAAAAAGTTTAATATATTTTAACACAAATTCTGGAAATTTACAAAAGGTTAGCTAATTCACATAGTTCATTCTATTTTTCAGTCAAAAGGTAAGATTGTAAGATTTCTTTTTCCAAGTTGAATGTTCTAGTGAAGAACACACTTCTAATGAAGCAACTTCCCAACAGGAATCTATACGCAAATTTCTAAATGTGCCACACACTCTTCAAGACTAACATGTTATTGTGTAAAGTCTGAATATTTATTTAAACATATGAGGTTAAAAAAAAGAAAAAGACCAATCAGGAACTTGCTTGTGGCCAAAAAGAATAGTCTTATCTGTGGCACTTTATATTTACTTTAAAATGGAAACAAAACATTTTCATATAATATTATACAGAAGAAATTTCTGGCTTGCAAGGGTATAGTGGTCATGCAACTAAGCAATAAAAGCAAGGCTGAAATCTAGGTCTCCTGCTTTATCATTTAGTATTAATGGCATAATGATTTTAAAGTTAAATGCTTCCTCCTCTAACACATTCAATCGTTAATGAAATTGAAAGATAAATGTTCTTATTAAGGCACTGCATGGAGGTGGGAAGGGCAGACACCTCATACCTCCCCTTAAGAGATTCTGCTTCAGGGAGTGTAGTTAATTGACAATTCCCAGCTGTGAACCTTCAGCTGCAACATGGATTGATTCCAGGCTGAGCTTCCCCAAGCTTCTTCCAGCCAATGACCAAGCATTGGGGTACTAGAGCTAGGCCACTTCTTACTCTTGAAGGTCTCTTTTGACCTTGGCTCAGGGACCTCACATTAGCAAGACCATGTGTTGTGCTCTGAGGCTCTTCTACCTCAATCTTTCTTCCTTCCACCTCCCTTTCCACAGATGTCAGGACCGGGTGAATGGCTGAAGGTTCTCTCTGTCTACTTCCACTCCGTCCCCTTTACCTGTCTCAAGTGTTGCCTGTACAAAAATCATGCTTCCTGTCCTGGGCTGATGACAACTTCTCAGAGGATCTAAGTGGAGCTGTAATGAAAAACCACATATATGATGATTCCAAGGCAAATTTTAATCGACTTACTTTCTTTAAACTCCTTCTTAATTGTCTCAGATTAATGTGCCTTCCTTCTGCCCAGCTGGTTAAGGAAAGAACCTCAGGCTTCATAGAGAGGGCAGTTTTCTGCTGATGTTGGAAGGAGCTTTTAGGGAAAGTCAGTTTCCCTACATAATAGTTCGACAAAATACAGTACATTCCAAGAGCTGAACTCTCTAAAGCAATCAATCAAATATGAATATACCTCTTGTGACTGACTTCGTAAACTTAGCAATTACTTGCTCAGGGTCTGAGAGCTGCGTTTTCCCGGGAGAGCTATAGAATGGCTGAGTGATAAGTAGGAGAAAAACTGCAGATGGAAATGGAATTCATTGAGATGTTTCCATGCATCAAAACAGAGCCTTCTACCATTAACATTATATTTCTAAGTTAATGTCACTAACATGGTTGGGGGAAGGGGAAGAGTATATGAAAAGAATATACAACCTAATATTTTATTAGGTTAAAATCTGAGATGAAAAGCATATCTGCTGGGAGTTATTCTTAAAATACTATTTGGATGTTTCCTAATATATTGCTTAGCAGTACAATAAATGTAGAAATGGCGAAGACTCATTTAGAGTGAGTCTATATCCAAACCAACTGACATGATTCATAAAACCTTTGTATCATTTTAACAGCTACACACACACTTTATTCACCCAAATGGAAAAATAAATGCTCTATTTTGGCATTTTGCATTTTCATTCTTAGATCTGAATTCATGTGGAATACAGAAATTGATTTATGTTGAAATTGTAGATGTAAAAATTTACTAAATGCTAATCACAACCTTCCAGATAATCAGATGTAGTTCATTATTACTCATTCTGTTTCTTGTCAACCCTGAGATTTGTCTTAGTAAAAAGAATAGCAGATCTATATCCACCCAGCAATAAAAACATCTCTCTAGAAGCAGCTGCTCTTCGCCATAGCTAACTTGGAACATCTCATCTAACAAAGTTTAGATCACTCTGCCACATGGTGATCTGTACCAGGCTAGTTAAACTTCGGCAGCCCATTTTGCCAACATCCTATATGGCTTGGAAAAAGTTAACTAGAATCAAATTCTACTACAAGTATCTCTCTAGTCATAGAAAAATATTTGTAAATGCTTCTCAAGAGAATTCTTGAATAACGCAGTCTGCTTTCCACTCATTCTGTTCTCTACTGAATTCAAGTGGCTTTTATTGGAGAGTTTCTATCCTTAAGAATGGCCCATCTTAGATATTGCGTTAATTCCTGGCTAAAGTAGCGTATATTTTAAGCCATTCAAGAGGAGCAGCAGCACCAGGACAAAGGGACTGGGCAGAATGATGTGTTTCTAATGCTGAAGTCTAAATTTAGCTGCTTACTAGAAATACAATTGAGACAAACTGAGGTGATTTTATCATTACAATGGGCTGTAAGATAGTAATGATACTGTTGCACTTCATCTGCATAAAATCAAGACACTAAAAGACTAATTAGTGGTAAAAATCTGATCTTAATCTAAGGCTTCCTGGTTCCCAATGTTTTACTCTAAGAACTGCCTCCTGTTCTGTCTTAATCTGCTTCCTCCTCTTTAAAGTAGGGATGATAAAACCACACAGTGTCTTTGAGAATTCAATGAGGTATTAACACGGAGAACTTGGACAACTAGAAAATGTTTTGCAAAAGAATGTCATGAACCCTCTGGTAGTGCGCTCCTTGGGGTGTGCTTTATGGCTTTACAGGATCTTTACTCACCACTACAGGGAAATGATACTCATATTGTTTTGTCTTTGTTTTTGTTTTTGTTTTTTCCTCCTCTCTGTCTTGTAGGTCAAGTGCTTGCCAATTTTCCTGAACAGGAAAAATAAGTCTAGGCCAATTTTATTTTCTTTTGCTACTTCAAAGGCAACCACTACCGTGGCTCAGTCCTCTGGGTTTAGGATGCTGCCATTTAAGTAGTCATTCGCAATGCACTGAAAATGAATTTTACTCTTATACCAGAGAGGTGGTGTTCTGGTTCCCAGTGCTCTTCCCTGCAGCTGGAGGAAAACTTTCTTTATTTGAGGCTTATCCTCACCTTTAACAATTTACCAGCTGAGATTTCTCTCCTCTATTGAGCTCATCCTTTAACAGTAAACTTTCTTATCCTTCAGAAGTTTATAGGCAAGCTCTACAGTTTTTATCTAAAAACAGAAAGTAAATTTTGTTTAATGTGTATTAGATTTTTTCTAGAACATACTTATTAAAATAATACAGATGAGATGAGATCTTAGCACAATATTCAAAACATCTCAAATATTCAAAATTTATTTATTTATTTTATTATCAGTTCATTTAATTTGACCAATTAAGCCAAGACTTGGTCTATAACTTTCTTGAATGCCATATGCTTAGTTTACAACTAATGATGCAAACTAGTCTAGGTTTACTATATTTTCCTGGATTTAGACTGTAAGGTTTTCAGCAGCTTCTTTTATTTTTTATTTAATGTCCTGGAGAAAAAATACCCAAATATGATTTTTTTAAAACATGCCTCATAATACACAATTGAAGGAACCAAAATCCTATTGTTACTGTCGGTACTTAACTAATAATTGATGGGAAACGGGAGCAAAAGGGGGTTGGACCTTGGGCTTAATAAATTGCAGGGGCTGAGTCTGTTTGTTTCACCAAGAAGCTACAGCTTTATGCTCCAGGGGATTCCAGCATTCTCCACCAAATGGAGCACTTCTCTATTTCTCTACTCTGGTACCATATTTTGGGGGGACACAGGGAGAGATGCTTGACCAAAGATTCCTGCCAGTCTAACTAAGATGTGGGCCAATCAAAAGCCCACAAAAACTTGGGAAGTTCTTTGCCTAGTTTGAAAAAAGCTTCTGGTCTTTTCCAAATACAAACTCATATAACCCCAGGGGAATAAAGAATTAATCTCTCTATCCCAAGCTCTCTCTCTCTCGACTTGTACTCACCTCATGCATTTGCACATCTTCTCTCCACAGCCATGTGCCCTTAGCAACCATGTGACCCATGGCCAAGTGCACTCCAAACCAGGCTCCAGGAAGAAGCCTGGATGGTGAACACAGCAGTGGACTTCAGCTGGAAACACATGCTCAGCTAGCCAGATGCTGGACTAAACTGTACTTTATTATGGAGCAGAAAATCTAGACAGTGGCCTTTATTTTGGCCCTACGTATGACAAGGTTGGACCTTTTCTATGGTGAGACAGACAGAAGTGGGACATTGGGAATTCAGGAGGGAAACCCCCTTAATTTTACATCATCAACAAAGTTAACCACAGAAATCTATCCTCTCTTGTGGGTCCCAGGAAATTCTGAGACTGTAAGAACTCCACTTTCAATGATAACATGATAACACTGCCACCCTGAAGCTGCTTGTAAGGATATAAAATTTAAGCAATTCACAAGTAGAGGATGCCGTGGCCGGGTGGCTCAGTTGGTTGGGGCAACATCCCGTACACCAAAAGTTTGTGGGTTCAATTCTCAGTCATGGCACATACCTAGGTTGTGGATTTGATTTTCAGTTGGGGTGTGTACAGGAAGCAACTGATTGATGTTTCTCTTTCTCATCTCTCTCTCTGTTTCTCTCTCTCTCAATCTCTCATCCCCCTTCCTCTCTCCCTAAAAACAATGAAAATATCCTCAGTGAGGATTAAAAGAAATAAAGAACAAAGAAACTTTGATGCTCCCTTGTCCTGCCTAAGATACTCAAATGGAGAAACCTGCTTCTGGAAAGATATTTCAGAATGCTGCATTAGCCTACTTTAAGTTAAGTATGGTGAATAGAGTACTTCAGGCAGGTGCCTGTTAGCTAGAGACTCTCTGTGTCTCATTGTTTCTGAGTCACCCAGAAGGATTTTCCTGCCCTGTGTATTCACCTCTTCCTCAACTACCTATAAATCTCCCACTCTTACTTCTGAAATCAAATACCTGATTATCCTCTCTTCTCCTTTGTCCAAAATGTCTTGCATGCCCAATGTTGCCTCACTGTCTTTGTACATTTTCATTCCTGCACATGTACTAAACTTTGATTTTTCTCCCATTTATCTGTCTCTGTTAATTTGGTGATTAGCCCAGCCAGGAGAACTCAGAAGATGGGAGGAAAAGTATTACTATTTTTTAGCCCCCACACAACAGAAAGCTACTGTATTTTAAAAGAATGATAACAACAACAACAACAACAACAACTAACATTGAGTGAACCACAGGCCAGGGAGAACATTAGAACCTTCCATGTGTGGCCATATTTAATCTTCACCACAATCCTGTTAGGTTAAGCAGCATTTTTAACAATGCATACAGAAGAGTTTAATACCACCAAACATTTAAAAAAATCATTCTAAGGCTTAGAACAGTTTTAGTTCCTTGAGCCAAAGGGAAGTTAAATTAATGTTAAATGCTGATCTTTACTCTTAGGAATGATTATGAAGAGACTAATACTAGCTATTTATGCCATTCTCTAGCTGTATCTTTAACTGTGCTTAAAATAGCATAAATTTATAAACCAAACTATTTATTTTATAAAAATGAATCTTTCAAAATGTAAGTTCAGTTAGTAAAGTATGAACTTACAGAGATCAAAAAGTTTGGGATTTTTCTCCAAAACTATGGACATAAATTTCTTTTCCAGTGTGATCACCAATGACACATCTTCTTTTAAACTTCACACTCTTTATATTTAATACTTAGCTGCCTGCATGTTACTTCCCCTGTGGACTGGCCTCTGCTTAATTCTTGTCAGTAGTTCATTAACTGGAGTAAAAGGAGTCACATTCTTCCTTTTAGAGCCTAGGCCTTTTAAGAATGAGTTTTTCAGTGACTTTTATTTACAGTCAATGGAATTGAATTCCATTGAGTATCTGAGATAATGTTTGTTGCTCTCTGCCTAAACAGGAGAAGAGTCCTACGCAATTGTTATCACTCATCGTCCCAGGAAATGTTTGCGAATTGTACACTGTTTGCACACAAGACAGAAATCACAGAGAACAATCTTCGGTGCATCCAACTTAGCTGTCACCCTTCTGCTTCATAGTGATACTGAATTTTGTTTTACTAATGATTTTCTGAGCTCTGTGTTTCTACTATCATAACCAGAATTAAATGATTATTTTTATTTTATTTAAACAACAATAATCAGGCCATCAAGTCAGGATAGGCCCTTCAATGGTGAAGGGCTTAGTCCAGCCCCAGAGGGAGGTTAGAAACGAAACTAGGAAGGAATTAATTCTTAACATGTACTCTTTCTTCCATATCTGCTCTTAGATCCATAAATATATGGTCATCAGGCAAAGAGTATTCTCTGCAGCATTTCTAATGTGAAAATATGTTTTATAAATGTAACACATTTGCAAATTCACTTTCAATAGTTTGCCAACTGCCAGCATGATTCCACTATCTCACATATTTTTAGCTCCAGAAAACAGTATCTGTGTTCAAATGATAAATTGTACTTTTGGTCACATTACAGAATTCTATTTGTGCATCTTTCCTTTAACTACATATTTGTGTTTCTGAGCTACATGCTCATTCTTGGAATGCTCTTTCCCAAAAGCTGTTTGATGCTCGATGTAGCAATTGCTCCCTTACTTCTCCCTTGCACTTTATTCGGCATAAATTATAACTGACATGCTTGAAATACCAGATTATTTCTCAAGACTTTATATTTTCTCCTAATAATCTCATACTCTTCCCCTCAGCATCTGGAGAGCTCCAATTTAGCTTTTAATCATAATTTTAATCAGTAATTATAATTTTAAAATCTTCTTGGCTTCCCTATGCTGTAGTGTGTACCTCTGTTCTGGACTCCAAAACAGTGTCTCGTGCTTCCTTCACTACAGACAAGTCTTTCCGTCTTGGCAATGAGCTCGTAAATGCTTAGATGCATTTTATCCATCCCTATATCTTGAGTGATTAGTATTATTGAGGTCAAAACAGGCTCTAGAGAAATGGCGTTTGTTCAATGATTGGGTTAGTGAAACCAGAAATTATAACCGGCATAAGAAGGTATATGTTACATTGTTTGACAGATATTTATTATGTTGGCAAAAAAAGTCATTTAGTTTTTCCTGTAAAATAAAAGACACATTTTTCATTTTCACCTATAACTTTATTGATTTGGTTTGAGTATGTCGGCTCTCTCCCCTGTGGTATAATGTTGATTGTTCTCAATTAATGTCTTGATATGATTGCTATCAACTTCAACTGGTCTACCTGACTGTGGAGCATTATCCAGCAAGAAATCTCCAGCATGAAACTTCGCAAACTACTTTCAACACTTCCGATCGGTCAGAGCACCTTCTCCATACAATGCACAAATCTTTTTTTTTTTTTTTTTTTTTTGGCATTTCAGTTGTGTTTTTTACCTTTCTTGAAATAATAAAGTGTAATATGATAAAAATGTTGTACATTTTCTTCCACCTTCAATATTAAAATGACTACACAATAATTCAGTAATTTTTGTACTTTTCAAAAATGCATGCTGATATGACAGCTGTACTAATACAATCTAAAAAAATTGTTTTGAATGAAGTTAAGACAACTAAGTGCTACTGGAGACCTCTCATGGAAAAAAGCAAATGGACATTTTGGCCAACCAAACATTTTTATGTTTTGTAAACTCTCTTTCTATAATGTAGATAAATGCAATAAGAAAAGCCACAAAATAAGAACTGTCATTATGATGTTCATGACACAAGATTGTATTCCTCACCTGCTGAAAAGCAGGTAGTTATCAAGCGGTACAGAAAGGATTCAGAGTCAGGTGTGTCTGATTTACAAACCTCATCTTGGTCTTTTCTGTCAGGTGGTAACATGCAATGTCTGTGTTTTCATTTCTTTTCTCCTTTGTCTTTCCTTTACTCAACCCTCATTTACTTATTTAATTCACAGCATTAGTAAGTCATTGCCTTAGAATTTTTGTCTCAACATAATGAAAAGTTTATTTTTATAATAATAAAAAATGCCACATTAGACAAGTTACACAGGATTGGGAAATTTTAATTCCATTGGTCAGCTATAGCGATATTAAGTGTAAGTTGAGAAGTAGGGTCAGAATACATGACCACATGGTGCAGCTATGCCGAATGACATGCACATTTCCAGAACGTTAATTTAGCCCCTTTAAGTTCAGCAATGCATGTGTGTGGTGTGTGTTTACCTCTGTAGCATGTAACATCGTAACTGTGTGCAGGCTTTTGTGAGACTTCGTATATCATTTATATGAAGTGACTTGATAAATGCTAAGTATATGAAAAATGCTTGCATAATTATTAATGAATTACATTTACCTGAGTAACTTAAATAGAAATATGGCTTTACATTTCTTAGTATTTATTCAGACACTTATTTTTATTGCATTCAGTTTTGAAAAATAATTTTGGTAATTTGTATACAGAATAATCACACACTTTGACTTCTTGCCAACGAAAAAAAAAAATAGTGTTCCTAAACATTCATTTCTATTTAATTTTGTTTTCTATTATGTTAATACAACATATCAATCAAATGTTGTGTCATAAAATGAAAATTTTGGTTAAAGTTTTAAACCAGAAAGAAAGTATATGTCTGCTAATGTAACTGAACAAACAATAATGAATAATAATGAAACTAGTTAGAGCACAAAACTGCTCTTTGGATATAAATTACCTGGCACTCCCTTCATGTGCAATAGAACTCCTTAATCATTTTTGATATTTTTATAAAAAATCATTTAAAATATTGATATATGATAATACAGGATAGGCAATGATTAAAAGACTTCAACCCATTAAATTATTCTGCATTTATTCAGTAGATTTTATGTCATATAAATTCTGCTACCTACTGTTTTTGTCAATTTGCTTGTTTTTGATATTCTCAATATGTGTAAACAGTGAATTGGTTAACTTTATAGTTTTTTTTCCATGTTAGTAAAAGGTTTACTTAAATGTTTGCATGATAATTCAGTAACTGAGTTCCTATTCATACAGATAATTTGATGTGATTCACTAAAACTACCACTACACATACAAGTAACTGTATGTGTAATATTATACTTATATAGATATTATTTTTATTTAATCTTTATGGTAATTTTTTCCATATCCATTTAGTCCCTTGACACCCTTCTCCCCCCAGTAATCACCACACTGGTGCCCATGTCCATGAGTCCTTTTTCCTTTTTGCTCAATCTCTCCAACCCACACACTTCCCCCACCCAACCACTAGCAGTCATCTGCTCTCCATCTATGAGTCTCTCTGTTTTGTTTGTTAGTTAATTTTGTTCAGTGGATTCCACACATGAGTGAAATCCTATGGGATTTGTCTTTCTCTGACTGGCTTATTTCCCTTAGCATAATGTTCTCCAGGTCCATCCATACTGTTGCAAAGGGTAAAATTTTCTTCTTTTTAAAGGCCTAGTAGAATTCCAATGTGTAAATATACCATAGTTGTTTCATCCACTCATTTACTAATGGACACTTGGGCTGCTTCCATATCTTGGCGATTGTAAATAATACTTCAATGAACGTAAAGATGCTTATGTCCTTTTGAATTAGTGTTTGGGGTAACTTCAAATATATTCTCAGAAGTGGGATTGCTGGGTCAAAATGCAAATTCATTTTTAAATTTTTGAGGTGTCTCTATACAGCTGTCCACAGTGGCTGCACCAGTCTGCATTCCCACCAACAGTGCCAAAGGGTTCCCCTTTCACCACATCCTTGCCAGCACTTGTTGTTTGTTGACTTATTGATGGCAGCCACTCTGACAGGTGTGAGATGATATCTCATTGTGGTTTTAATTCACATTTCTCTGATGATTAGTGACATTGAACATCTTTTCATATGTCTATTGGACATCTGTACGTCCTCTTGGAGAAGTGTCTGTTCAGGTCCTTTGCAACATCATGGCACAGATAGAGTAATTACTAAAATTCTGCAGCCACCAAAAATACATTTTTTTAATCTGATAAAAACATAGGTATACTTTTGATTCATTCACACCAGACAGCTATTGCTATGTTGGCTCTCGTAATTTTTTTTTTTTATTTAACAATCTAAGAGAAAATAGGTTAGTGCATCTGACTAAATAGTCAGGTAATTGGGTGTTTTAAAAATTCTTGTGGCATGCCAGTTGAAAATTGTTGTACTAACATACTCCCAATAATTCTAAATCACATTATCCCTCCAACTGAATTACAGAATATTAATAAATGTGCACACATATCATCAGAATGTAGACTGATTCTCTTTAAAAGTTTAGGTTCCTTTGATTTCCTCACTGTTTCCATGTTGTCGGAAGTCTCATGAGTAGTTCTTAAAGTTAATTTTTACTATTTTGAGGCATCCTTTGATGGATTAAGTTGAAAACAACAGACCCAGACATGTGCACACACATGGAAGAGAAACTTGTAGCACCAGATGCTTATTTCCATTGTTTTTTTGTTTTTCATAAGAGCATAAAATTTTAAATGTTTCCTTAGACTTCAAGATACGTTTTTCATAATAAAAACCACCCATATGGTATGTGTGTACACCACAACAAATAACTTCTTAATGACAACTGTTTTATATATTCTCAAATCACTTTTTCTCTTATTTATCATTACCAAACTCATATATACATACACACACGTACATATATATACTCATTTTATAAATAAATTGTATCAAAATTCATATCAAAGGCCATCTTCAAACTGCGATTGAAGATGGGGCAGCACAGAGCAGAGCACTGCATCGTTAAGTAGAACACTGCAGGAAAGGGTGACATTTTGCTAGGTCGTTCATGTCAGCTTCCTCTCTGCTGCTTTGGCCATGAGCGTACGGAGGCAGGATGGGCGGATCAGCACTTACGGTCCCTTGAAGCCCCGCACCATCTTGCAGTGCAACCTTCCTCATTCACAAATCAGTATTAGAAACAAATGTCCAGTCCCCAAGGTAACTCACGTGATCCTCCCTGAAGATCTTTCTGCTTACCACTGAATATAGATATTTTATCTCATTTGAAATGATAGTGTTTGCTTGTTCTATTTTCGAAAGGTGCATTTATAAAATAGTTTTGGAACATTACAAACATTTTATTTAAATGGGTGACTCAAGCATGTTGGTTTAAATTAAACCACATGCTTGGGAAATTCATAGAGCTCTGTAAGGACTATATTTTATGAAAATGCAGGATGCTGAGCAGCAAAATTTAATCTGGAGGGCCCTTGTCCCCGGTCATGCGAGACAAGATGTATTAGCCATAAATGAATTGCAGCAGTGCTACTTGAGTTTCTTTAATTTTCTAAACCAAGATTGTAAAAAGAATCCGTGGTACTGAATCCCACTGGCTATGGTGAAAAGGCAGTGCTTAGAGATAAAAAACAATTTATCTTATGCTGTAAAAAGGAGCAGTTTTGGCAGATAGTAAAATACATCACAGTATAATATACTCTAGAAAGAATATTACAAAATATGGATTTTTTTCTTAAAATTTTAAGAGTACTGATTCAGGATATGTTCCCAAATAAAGAGAAAATGAGAGTGCTAATTGCAAATTACAAATATTAAAAATGTAAATTACAGTCTAGCAGGGCAAGTGCATATGTGTTTATGAGACATATTCTTAGCAATGAATTAGCAAGAAGAATATATTTCACTTATGTAACTAAAATGGTAATTAAGCTTCAAACACTCCATGGATTTCCACTATTAAATCAAATTGAGTATCGACAAATTAGAATTATGAGTTTTTGGATGTTACTTTGACTTAGCAGGTTATAGTTTATGGATTGTAGGGTTTAGTGTGTCCAGATTTTTAACAAATGCCTGGTGACGCTAGCATTTGGATAGTAGGGTAATTTCTCCTCTACTTGAGATCCTCAGCTTCATACTGTTTTTCTTTATAACATTATTGATGAGCTGATTATGTATCTCTTTTTTATTATTCTTATTCCATATACCAACAATATTTAACACATTCTTTAAGGAAAAGTGCATTCATTTCTAGGCTATGGTTTTTGAACTCTATGCAGAGGGTGAGAAATATCTTTTTTTCTGAAGTCATGGAGCTAATGAATAATAGGACCAGTCACTAACTTTGGGCTTTAAGTGTATACCTAACCTTTCTGTGCCTCAGATAAAAGAAGCAAGAACTTTTGTAAGAAAACAGATACATTAATTTTTGTCTGATTTTTCAGATCACTGAACATAAATAGTTTTTAATTTGTCCGTGTCACCAAGGTAACACTGGTATTAGATGCCTTATAATTGAAAAGCAAAACAAAACATGTTTTCCTTCTCTATATTTGCAATAATTTCACTCAAGCTAGTAATGAAAGTTTCATTACGTCACAGTTCTAAAAATCAATACAAACATAATGCAACACAAAGTGTCAGTGAAACATGCATCATTCTGTAATATCTCTTCAGAGTTGGTACCTTTGTGACTCAAAAAAGAAATTTTAGGAACTATATTATTCTGTCACATTCTAAACACTCATGTTGTTGAGATGATTAGCAGCAAAGAATTATACGCACAAAATGGTTAAAGGTAAAAAATGTTTTAAGGCTAGAGATGTAATTTAATTCTCTGTCTAATTCAGTATCAGGGTTATGATATTTTTCATGTTATACATCCATTTATTCTTAGGTTATATAGTATACTTTTATTATAGAAAATTGTATGCATATTTTGTAAAAACAGTTCATTTTGTATCACATACACATATATTCCAGGCCAAATTATAAGCCTGAAGGCATATCTACCATATACCACTTCAATTCTTTGAGACTTGTCCTATTAATCAACTATGAAGGGTGAACCATCATAATACAATGTCATACTGAGGGAATAAAATATATATAAGGAGGATGATATCAAATTTATTAATGATATTGGCCTAAGGTATTATTACACTACTTCAGTGAACATCATCCCTATACAACCTAAATATAATAATACATAAAGTATGCACTTTAATGTTATAAAAATTCAAAAGTGCAGACCTGGAAAATTTATTAAAATCGCCAGGATTTCAATCCATCACTTGAAATTACAGAAAGAAGTATTTGAGTGCAATAAATAGCATTAATATTTTCCCAAAAGTTTATTTCTTTTACAATGTTTCTGTGAGTATTCGAACAGGGACCTATTTCTGAATTAGATGAGGATAAATTTTACAGAAGTACAAAGCTTTGCTCTTTCTACATGTACACATAAATCAGAACAAAGCTACAAGGTAAAATGGTAAAGAACAGAGCTAAATATGTCTGTAGGCTTATTTTGTATAAAGTACTAACCAACAGGAAGAAATAAATTAGGAGTTTCTATTCTTGGTGGGAACATGCTGTTCTAAGTAAATATTTTATTTGCCAATCTAACTTTGAGTCTCAAAAGTAGAGAAAGCAATCATCAAGAAGTAATCCTTGTTAAGATCAAAGTCCAGAGCAAACATGTTCAGGGAAGTTTGCAAGATTCCCTAGCTGGTTCTCTAAAAAACACAAAAATCAATTATATGGCTCAGAACTAGGCTACAAGTAGGCTTGCACACTGGCCTTCCACGTGATAGTAAACAGAGAAATTGACCATGAACCTCCCCATGCCTTTCTCACAGGGTTTTGTTTGGTTTTTGTTTTGCTTTGTTGTTTTTATTTTTCTTACTCCCTCTTCTTGCAAAAAAAAAAAAAAAAAAAAATCTGGTTTCACGATTACATGTCATGAGAATAGTAAAAAAAGCCTCTCCTAGTTCATAATTGGATCTTCATGTTCTTTCACATGTTTTCATCAGGCCCAGCTCTTTCCCATGTTCTGGAAGGTGGTACAGATGGGTCTTAAATGAGGAAAATGCCTGTATATCATCTGTATGGAGCGATGTACACAGGCATACAACACAGGTGCGGTGAGGCACCTACACTTACCTACGATGCTCAGTGACGCACTGTACCCGCATAGGTACAGTGTTGTATCTTGAACACAAAAGGGACCTCTTTCCCATGCATGTATTTGACAGCAACTGTCCATTAAATGCATCACCGTTCCATCATGACAATGAGACACAGGGACTTATCAATGACATACACACAGCACTGCACTCACTATCCAAGGTTAACCGTTGTAATAAACCAATGGCCTGGTTGAAGGAAGCTCATTGTTACGACATTGTGAAACAACCGCCACAAACGTCCTGCAGAAACGTGAATACATATGCTTTGAGGGTGAAGAGTTACAGCTCTCAGTGTTTATTCATTCTTTCCCAATAATTTCAAATTTAATCTTTTGTGAATTTAACAACCTATTCCTAATTTCCAGTACACAGTTCCGAAAAATTTATTTTTCTAGGGGATGTTAGGCCTAATAAACTGCTTCTACATCTTAGTAGAAGTTGCCAAGCATACAATTATTTATAAATATATGTTGTTTAATTAACATTATTCTTCTAACATTTAACAACTCAATATTTTCTTACTATGTGGTATAATGTTAGTTTAAAAACTAGCAACCAAAGAGATACCAATATTTAAGTTTTAGAGAAAAAATAATATAATTATAGAGAAAAATGAACAAAACACCATGAAGTATTTGATTGTATATTTCTAAGGAACCCTGCAAGGTACTGTCAAAGAAAAATATTTATTTGGTGAGAGGCAGGAGGCCTAACACCCACACGACTTTATAACTGTATCATAACAATGTGAAATTCTAAGAAATACAAATAGAATTTATAATAGCTAATACCTTTCATCTATAAATTGTAAAATATTGCGCAGCTAATGTGGGCATCAAATGATAAAGTGTTACGTACTGTGTCCTAAAACTCAGCTGTGATTTTTTTTTATTGTTGTGTGATGGAGGTGATTTAAACTTGAGAAAAACTGAGGGCACTTATGCAGGCGTGTCCCAAGGGTATTTCCTTTACTAGCTTCCAGCAAATTAGCACCATTTCCCCTCTTTTGGTTCATCGCCTCCCTCCTTTTTCCTTTTTCCAATGATTTAAGATGGGTGGTTACCGGGAGCAATGTATAATCTAAACACTTTTGTTATGCCAGTGAAGGAAGCACTTAGGGGACAGTTAGGAGTACCACAGAAATTTCTTAATAATGCTATATTTTTTGTGTGTCAATACATGCTGAAATACTGGCTAAAGTATGCACCTACATGAAATTACAGGAAAAAGTAAAATTTTGTACTTAGCCAAATAATCAGTGAAGGGGAAAAAATCACACACATGTAACTAATGTAATAAATGGCTTTCTAGCAAATTGATATAATGAGACAGTTACACAGAAGTCATTGTAATAACTGAGATTAAAATTAAAATTTTAATAACCTTTTTTATCAACTCTCTGTGTTCTATATAGCAGTGGAAAGCTGATTTAAAAACAACTTAATATAGAATTTGGGACAATTAATCATAGAGCTTAGCTGGCATCAAATTTATTTCTTAGAAGAATATTACAAGATATTGCTTACCTTATGTAATTAAAATTGCCAGAAAATTTTAGTGATGTTACCTGGGTCATAGAAAATTGAAGAGCATACAAAGATCCACATAATATGGGTCATTCATGTTCCACCAATCATCAATATTTTATTGCTCCTCTCAAAATGATAAGATGGAAAGATACAAAATAAGTTCTCAAATTAATTTCAATGATTATAATAATAAAAACATCAACCAAAGTTTAGAAAATCTTAAAAAAAATACCAGAAAATTTCACATAGCACCTTAACTTATTCAATCTTATTTTGCAAATTTGTATGCTTAAAAATAAAACCTTAATCAATAGAAATACTACTTTAACTATTTTGCTTTTTAACTTCAAAATAATATATTCTACATATTAGGCTTTAAATTAATCAATCATTTAACTCAACTATCTTTCTGAGATAGATTACTACAGACTAAAGATTAACTATTTTTAAATGAGTTTCTTGAAAGCAATTATCCATACACTGATTAACAATATGTAGTGATAAACACACCACTTCACTCACCGCAACAGAGCCAGCCCACAGCCCAACACGTGGCAATGTTAACTTCTGAATCCTAAAACTTTCTCCAGTTTCATCTGTAAGAAAAATTGTCTTCTACATAATATCCCAACAAGGAAAAGCATTTGGATTCCCAACCTAGAGATCTAAGACTCAGAGACCATGGGAAAGGGGCAAGTTCAGATGTGGTGCTCAAAAGGGTGGTCATTGCAGGGGCGGCAGGGGAAGGGGGTTAAATGGTAACGGGAAAAATGCAATATTTTTTTAAAGTGTTGTGAGACACATTTGCTAAGAGGCTGAGACCTGAAACCAAAATAAAAATTTTCCATAACTCCAGATTAAAAAAAGAATAAATTTAGATTATTCGCGTCAAAAGAAAATTTGGATGAATCCAGTTAAAATTCAGTTCAGTATTTAGATTTGCCTTCTTGTTTTAAAGTGGCAAAGCTACAGTGTTAAACAACTCTATGAGGATCATTCATATTATATTTAACTTGATTGGTAATTCTGAGACTGTTTAAAAAGTGGTACCTTAAGTATCAAACACAAAATCATAGCCAGTAAATATTTATTAAATGAAATAAACATATAAAGGTGTAAGGAATATTAGGCCCTAGTGATAAATTAATATTTTATTTGTCTCAAGCTTCAGGAAAGTAAGACAGAGGTCACCTGTCTTTGGAGAGTACATGTGCTGCTGCTCTCCTGGCTCCCAAAAGATCTGCTGTAACTGGTGGGAGGATGAGGCAGAGGGTGCTGGCACTTCCCCAGCAGTTCTGTCTGTCTTTAGATGAAAAGTACCTACACTTTTTAGATGGCTGCCCAAAATAAGGACCACAATTCTCAGCTTCCTTTTAGAACTACGGGCTGTATCTGTCTAAATTCTAGCCTGAGAACTGAAGGCGGGGGAAAGGAAGATGATAATGTGTCTGGGGTGTGGGGAAAGTGAATGACTTTCTCCTTTCCTGTCCTTTTTCCTGCGACTGGCATGAGATGTGATATGGAGCAAGAGAGACCTTAAGCCTCTCTGGGGATAGAGAAGATGCAAACCCTACTGGTAGGTGGAAGGAGCCTGGCTCAGTGATGATCGGAATACAACACTATCTCTCAATTACCTACCTCTGGAAACTAATGTGTGACAAAGATGAGTGTCCATCTTCTTTAAGACTGTTATTTAGTGCTCTATCACTTGTAGTCAAACCTACTCCTGATACAGAAGTGAATACTCAATTTGATTGTTTTCTGGCTTATCATTTTCTTCTATCTTTTTTCCTAACTTATGCTGTCTTTGACTAGAAGAATAACTACAAGGTTAAAAAGGTAATACCAGTTAAGAAAATAATATTTCCAAATTTAGAGAACTGCTAGCCAGCCAATGTGACAGATGAGATGAATGATATTGTTGACTTAATCAAGAATGTAACAGAAAGTACAAAATACATCACCCTATTTGGAAGTTAAAAGCAGCTGAGGATTTTGACACCATTGTAAAACTGAAAGAGAATGGCTTTGAGTAGCAATAGTCTTCCAACCTAATTTTCCAATAAAGAATTAGTTCAAACAGAGTGTGTTTTAACACTTACATTGTCACCAATTCTAAATTCCCTTTAATCTTGGATGAAACCTTCCTTTGTACATTACTGATGATAAAAGTTCTTTCTACGTACTATTATAAAATGATTTGGTAATAGTTATAACTAATATGTTTTAATAGGAGTTCTACAAAGGATCTGCCAATTTCCATTGCCTTCATTTACATTGTGGGAAATGACAGATGATTATATTACAGATATTTCAGTAACAAACAACATATTTTTCAGTATCTTCTTTTACTAGGTCTTATAAAATACTTTGTTATAGCTTTGAAAGCATATTTATTTCTCCAATATTGAATATTTGCTTCAATAATATCAAATGTATACCTTTTGTTCCTTGTCTGTGTCTTCTGAGAAAATAATACACATAATTTCACTTTAACTTACACATTAGTTCAATAGTTGAAGATATTTTAAGTGCCAAATAAACTCCACTCCTGTACTCTTAACAAGGCACATAATTCACACAAAGTCATAAAAATATGAACATCTTGGATGTAGTGTGTACATTCACATGCAAGAACAACTATAACATACAAGAACAACTACTTCCTGAGTGACCACAAGTGTAAGATTCTGAGAATTTTTAGATGTAACATGATTTCAATGATCTTGAGATACGGGAGAGGTAGAGGAAGCACCTTAGAATTAGTGAACTGCAGGGTAAGAGTATTTAGTAAATAGTTATTTTATGCTTAAACATGGATTAAATTCCTCATAATGAAACATTTACTTTTAAAAAAAAGTATGGTAAACTAAAATGAATAGTTATATTAACCAAATCCCCCAGTCTTATTATGATTCTGGCCAAATTCTCCTAAAGATGCATCAGGATACCAACTAAAAATACTAGAAAGCTAAAATATCATTAAAAATTAGTTACTTGGTGAGGAGTGTGTGACAGCTTGAATTATGCGAGTGATGACAAAATGTTTTCCTTGACTGTAATCACAAAGATCATGCACTAGGTCCCTTGTGAAAGATCTTTAAATCATCTAAACTCATCATTTAATAAGGAAAACAAAAACTTTCCTCCTTCTTCACCATTTTTTTCCCCAGCATGCAAGCTTCAAAAAAGATCAAAATCTATTTTAAGAATAAAAGAATCTTTAGAAAAGTAAGCCACAAGCCAATAAATGCTAAACAATCCAGCCATTTTAGTCAATCGTCGTAATTCCCGTGGACCCTCTGTGTGTTTCAGTTCCCCAAGCCGTGGTGTGTAAAGAGTCAGGAATGTTGAGATTTCAGGGGAGAGGAACAGTTGTTGATGCTTGCTATCTTTTACAGCTTGGTGGGTCACTCACAACTCACAGCATGTGAAACAATGCAATCTGGTTTCCATATAGACAGCTAATTACATGCTGACTTCTTTCCAGTATTGTTCTAGCTGGGTTTCTAGCACACACACATGCACACACACACACAAACATGCAAATCTTTATAAAAATAATTCAGTCAGAGTCAATGGTGATATATATATATATATATAACCATATATACACATATACTGATTCTTATTTCTACTTTAAAGCTGTTAAGCAGAATAATTAACTCATAGTTAATTTCATAATGAGAATAAAGTGTTATGTAACTAAAGATGTTAGGTGATAACCACTAATTGATTTGTGAGAAACACTAGAAGTATTTTCAGTATCCTTTCTATAACTTGTCATGTAAAGTAGTAAAATAAAAATTAATATCTATATATCTGTCATATTTTTAATACAATAATAGCAATCAGAAGAAGAAATAAGTGAAATAATTCCATTTACAATTGCATGAGAAAGAATTAACAATTTAGGAATTAATGTATGCAAAGAGGTAAAAAACATGTACTACCAAAATCATAAGATCATGAAAAAATTATAAGATATTGAAAATATTTACAGGCAAGAAAAAATAAAAGAATACATTATGTGAAGTGATTGATAAGTTCAAATTGTTAAAATGACTTTACTTCCCAAGGCAATTTACAGGTTCAGTGAAATCCCTCCCAACATGCAAATGTTATTTTTCTCGGGGCTGGAATGAGTAATTTTCAAATTTATATGGAACCCAAAAAGACCCCAAATGTTCAAAGCAATGTTGAGAAAAAGAATAAATTGGAAAGTATTGCTTTCAAAAAAACACAAAACTTGTGTTGGCAAATGAAAATCAAGTTGTCAGATCTGTAGGGACATGTAACAATGATCAAAATAAAAATATACACCCTGATGGAATACAATATGAAATAAGTAAACATGAGACTATTCATTCTAGATGAAGCAAAGATTTGCAGTGTGGAGAAACTCTATCATACTGAGAATGCAGGATTTTCCTCTCATAGCATCATAAATGGAAAGAAAACAAAATCATAATTTTCTTGAGGAGAAGAAAATTATCAAATCAAAGTGTGATTATGTAATCTGAAAGTGATTTTGAATTCAAATACTAAGGCTCAACTTCTGGTGACCAGGTTCTTTGATTTTGTATTATTTTGCCATTCAATGCAACCCACATGTTGATATCAGAAGTTCTCTCACACTAAGATTACTACCTATTTGAATTTCCAGGTATGGGAAAACCATATTGAGTTCACATTCCCAGCAAAACTCTAAAAGTCAGAAGAATGAGGGACTCCCTCCCTAGGCTTCATCTACTTAGAGATTGCTTTGAAGATGCCGCTGGACCAAGCTAATGCTAAAACTGCATGTCCAACCCTAGTTTTCTTTCTATTAAACTGGAATCAGTACATGAATGTTCTTGATCTTCTAATATTCTTTACATTCACAATTCTTTGCTACTGTTTAACAATTTGAGCTTATACTCAGGAGTGCTTTTTGTTAATCAAAAAGTACTTTCATTTGTTGCTTTTCAAAACAATGCAAATATTTCCTGCTGCATATCTAGTATGTATGAGACATGATGCCAGAAGCTGGGAACACAGAGATGAATGAGATAACTCCACTCTCACGGGCACACGGTTCAGCAAAGACAAAGAGATAACATGTGAATCTCACAGAACATAATGTGTAAAATGTTATATTAGAAGAATGATTAAATACAGTGTGAGCACAGATGGCTTGATAATTCTGTGGAGGAGGAAGGTCAGGTAACTTTAGGATGCATATGAAAAATGCTATTTTTAAAAGCATCTACTACACATTATTATAGGATGTTTATACTTGAGTCTTGGCATGATTCTATTTTTGAAAAATGTAGCATAGCGTAAGAAGAAAACACAAATAAATTCAACATTTATTAAACTATCTGAACCAACAGTATCACTGAATATTCAAGAAATACCAGTGCCCTAATGTTCATTGCACACAAGTACACAGTGATACTGAATTAGTATGGGGTGTTAAAGTGCCTCATAATTTGATGCTCTGTTTACATAACTTACTAGCTTTCTGCATTTACAATCTTGACCTTATTTAAGAGCCACATCTTCCATTGAACTAAACTTGACATTTTACTTTATTCTCACTCTACAAGTTGATGTATTTCCAGACACAGTAATGAATAATGAGTAAGATGCCAAAAAGGCTGGGTCTCATAGTTGAGACAACCATTAAAAGAGAAGAGAGGAAACAAGTCACGCTACATTTATGACATAAAATCTCATTTTCATATCCACTCATGAGGGCATAATACTACAGCTAATATTTCAAAGTGACTTATTTTTTATCTTGTTATCAGTATGAAGAACTTAAAAAATTGTTTCTGCATTTGTCTTCCTTTTCAGTGTATGAAGATCTTAGGAGAAATCTTACTAAGTCCTCTTTCATGACTATGTACAGTGTCCTCACCCATTTTTAAATATTTTAATATATTGGATCAGGTGTAGAAATGGGCATATACATTATAATGCAAAACAAGCTTTATACAAGCTGAAAATCAATAGCTAAGAAAAGTAAAACCATAAAATGCACATTACATTCATATTCTATTTATGTTAATTATTCCAAAAATGATAACTATATGGAAGCAGTGAAAGATTTTTAAGATACTAATGCTTTGATAGCAACATATAATTATAAATAATTTTAAAAAACAAAAATTATACAAATAGGTCCCTTTCGTATTAAGCAGAAGTTGTGAAGCCAAGTTAAATAATTCAAAAATATATATTTGTAAATGAATGTATCTATCAAATCTATTAAAAATGTTTCAATGTAATGCCAGTCTCAGGTTGTACATATATACTACTAGAATTATGGAAAAGTTGCACTTGCATTCATTTTCTTACATGAAACGTTAAGAAATGTTTTATGTTATTTTTAACATAAATCTTTAATTCACTAGTAAGCAATTAAATAGTTTCATAGATAAGTCAAAACATCTTTCTGACTAATAGCAAATATTCAGCTTATCATTCTTAATCACTTGTGAATACAATTAAAGCCCAAAATATCATCATTTCTTGTATTCACAATGCTTCCTATGACTTTATCCATTTCTTTAAATAACTCCTCTACTGTGTGTGTGAATCAGAAAAGGAAAATTTGATATGCAACATTTAGCACAAAATAATTTGAGATTAAGCAAGGATGTAGTGATGCCTGATTTAGGCATTTGCTTTTAAGTTGATAGGATAACATTCACTTGATTAAGCATTAGAATCACAAAAAAGATTATGTTTGGAGATGAAGATTGGTTAAACTTTCATACAAAAGAGAACTTTAGAGTACTAAAACTGCTGAGAGCAAAAGAAGGCTAAGGAGAGAAATCTGGGGATGTATCCCGAGATTTATAATAGGAAAGGAAAAGAAAAACAAACACCAGTATAAATGAAAAAAAGATTGGAGTTAAAAATATATTAGAACCAGAAAAGTAAATCATAAATACTAACAAAGGACATATAGAAACACACACATATATCTGTTCAATATAGACATTTATTGAAAAAGATACAAGATACAAGAAAGATTGCACACAGGACAATGATGCCTCAGTCCCCTTCCAAGTAGGCACCTTGGGACCTCACACAGTTCTCTCCCAGTTGCCATCAGCTGCCCTGTCATAATTTCCTAAATCTCATCAATGGTCTGAAATCTCTTCCCTTTCAAATGTGATTTTAGTTTTGGGAAAAGCCAGTAGTCACAGTGTGCTAAATCTGTGTTATAGTGAAGCTGAGTTACCTGGGTGATTTGATATTTTGCTAAAAGACTCTGAATGAGATGTGATGCATGAGCTGGCATGTTGTCGTGATGAAGCCACCGATCATCACCTGCCCATAGCTATGGCCTTCTGAATCACTCGAATAGTTTCC
Source organism: Anoura caudifer (assembly GCA_004027475.1). Lineage (NCBI taxonomy): Eukaryota > Metazoa > Chordata > Mammalia > Chiroptera > Phyllostomidae > Anoura > Anoura caudifer. The sequence goes on along the minus strand of PVKU01001019.1, from coordinate 252,113 downwards.
ATGGAGGAAGGTTCAAGCTTAAGGCAAAATCTGATGCAGATCCATCGCTCTACTCACTCAGTCATTTTTAATGCAGTGGCCACACAATGCACATGCTCACTCGACAGCACCTACCACACCCACTGACTAGTACAGTGCAGCCGTCATTGTTCAGTCATGCACATTAGAGTCCTCTTTCCTTGACTGCCAGGTTATATCAGTGTTGCACAAATCGTTCTTGTTATATTAACAATGACTGGACTTTTTCCAGACAGACTATACACACACACACACACACGCATATATGTGTGTGTGTGTATAAATGTAGATATTACATACATATGTATGTATGTTAGGGTAAGAAGAACCAGTTACTTTTAGTAAGTGTCAGGTCTTTGAAGGATTAGAGCACACATTCTTAAAAGGTGTTGAGAACCAAAAGATGAAGAACAAAGTCAACGGATGAAAAACTGATATACCTGGCTGTAAAAGACAAAGGAAAATGCTGTAAGTTTGAGAAGAGCAAAAGACAAAACAAATAAGTCAAACCATTATATAGATTCCTTGAGCATGCTTATAATAAAGTAGATAAGAAAACTAAAGTGTATCAAGAAGCAAATATCAGATAACACAGGCATACAGAATGAAGTGTACACTCACAGAGTATACCAGAAATAGAAGGACTAGGACAGAGATGGAACATATCGTAAAGAGGTTGGGAGCATTGATCCTCTAATTAAAATTAATATTGAAGTCATTTTTTGAGAGAAGTAATGGGAAAAATTTAGGAAAGCTAGAGAATTAAGGTTTAGAGAGCTTTTATGGATAAAACAATCAGAAATAGTAAACACATTTTCATAAAGCTAGTCATTTATAAACTATACTAATTAATAATTCATTTATATTAAATTGATTTACTATTTATAGTGTTTGTACAAATATTTTATAAGCATTTTACAATTCTGACAAAGAAGTGAATTCCAAGGTCAACATAATATTAAAATTTGTTGGGGAAAGGGGGGTGCTGGGAACATGTCACCCCGTAATGAACTGGACGTGCCAACCTGCTAGTGTCTGGCTATGGCCGTTTCTTGAAAAATACTTATTGAATGATTGTCAATTAGAATCCTTTGAATTAAGAAAGCCCCTAACTTCTTATAAAATATTGCTAATTACTTTCTAACCAATCATTTACATGTGCATATATTTTAGACAAATATTTATTCTTTTGGTTTAATGTACATGCTTAAAAGAGCAAACTGAATATTCCCCTTTAAAAATGCTTTTCAATAATTTGAGTGATTATACTGTTGAATCAAGTGCAATTAAATAATACAGTCAGAAGGGAAAAAAACTAACTTCAGATAATTCCATTTAATTGCAAGAATAAATTGGCTTGATCTGGGAAAAAATTGTTATCTCTGTATCTCTTTGTCTATAAAATATAGATTCTGGGCAAGTTTTTCAACAATAAAAGAATTTAGTATGCAGCAGTAAAATGATCCAGTAAAATATATGTACACATAAAATAATGTATATATCATATACAATACATATAAATAGCTTGGGAAACTATGATATGGTAATGTAAATTTCAATTATTAGTTTATGTAATTTTAAATGTCAACATACAAACAAGAAAAAGTATATCTTCACTTTTTTTCAACATATTTTTGTTACATTGTGATAAAATTTTGTTATTAACTCTCTGAATAGAAATCGCGTTTGATTTTACGTTAGATTTATTCACTGAAATAATGAATTAGAGTTACATATTTTCAGCTCTCCGCAGAAATCTGCAGATCTTTTTCCTTCCCATACAATGTTTATATAGAAAGACTAGAAAATCTAGAATAACATCTTTAATAAGGCTTCTTTACAAAGCCAAAGGGGCATAGGATTGAGGGTGGGAGGTGGGGTGGGGTGGGTATGGCAAGGGAAAGTGGTGGTGGGAAAATGGAGACAACTGTACTTGAACAACAATAAAAAAATAATAAACTTCTTCATTATCTCTTCAAAAGGAAGTCTTCTTTAGAAAGACAAGAATTAGGAATTTTAAAATGATAGGCATAGGGTACTTCAGAGCTTTATGAGGGCAATCACTTTGTAAGTTATATAAATGTCTAATTACTGGGTGGTACACCTGAAAATAATATAATATTATAAGTCAACTGTAATTGAAAAAATTATTAAAAAATAAAATGAGTCATATGACAATAAGGTACATTAATAATTGAAGAGCACCACCTACAATATATGACAATTCAGTAAAGATAAAACACTTTTTCTTTACAACGTATACCAGCCTCCTACATCAACCTTATTTCAAATAGAAATCCATTGTCATTTTCTTTTGACAGTTAAGGAATGGTTTACATTTTTTTTTTTAATTTAGGCTATTTTAATTGTTTATACATTCTAAAAAAGTACAAGAAATTTTATATTCAATACCACTAGAAAATAATTTGCTATGATCGCAAGACACAAAACTAAGCAGTCAACTTCTGTCTAACTTTGATAAAGCATATTGACAGAATTTTAAAAACCAGTGAGTGATTCATCAGCTAAAAATATCCATTAGCAACACCAGAAAAAATAGTGTAAGTTGTTTGTCTCTTCTCCCTGACAACACAATTATTAATATAGCCATTTCTAATAAATTTGAAAATTTTACCTTTGCATTTATCTTGTGAAGATATAAAATCAAATGAAAAATAGATGCACTTATTTTGAAGTAATTGGGCACTCTGATTTTCAGGCAAGGTTATGAAGATACACCTGTTTAAATCAAAGGGAGATTTAGAAATCTTTGTCTCTTATTCAGTAGCTTTTCTTTATTTTTATTGGTTTTCTAAGTAAATATTGAAAGCACTGGAGTTCAAGGGAAATTTTTAATCTCTCTGCCGCAGTTTCTTTACCTATAAAAAATAATAGTAGTACTAACTTTAACTCCAGATTATTGTAAGAAATTAATGCGTTTTATAGCACCTAGGTCTATGTGTCAGACAAATACTAAGTATTCAGTAAATAGTAGTCACAATTAAAAGGGTAACACCTATTGTTTTATGACATTTCTTTGTACCAATCAAACCACAGAAATTTAATATTTACTGAATTACATTTGATCTTTTAGGCCCATGATTCAATATAATGAAGCTTGGATGATAGAGGAGGAACAAACTAGACTTTGGAAGGCATTCCTAAATTAACAGTAACAGGAAGAGTGTACTCTCTTGTTCTCCAGTGTAACAACTCTCAAACTATGAACCACAGATAGCTAGAAATCCCCGAGTCTCATTTATTCCATAAGTAAAAACTATTTTCATAATAATTATAAGACATTGTGTGTCTTTTTCATCAGATTGACATTTGCAATTAAGATGTAAGAGCAATGGTTTGTAAAACATCTGGAACTTTAGCAATAATTAACTCAATGAAATGGTGTGTGGTACTAAGTTGAAAAAAATCCTAAAACCTTGAGTACACATATTTTTAATATGCTAGGTAATAAAATGTAATGCACACACACAAGACTTCTGTTGTATTTTGAATTAAGAAGGTTATCCTGAAAAAAGTACTTGGGCAAAAGACCTGCAAACTGAATTAGTCACACCTGAAGGCATCACTGAAGAACAAAGTCGAAGTTATTCAGAGTCAAGTTTTGACAGACAGTGTTCTAGAAATAAAGCACTGTCCTTCGTGATAGTTTTTGTGACAAGTTGCAAATCAGAAAAAATTAAAATTTCTGACATCATGATTCTGCCTCCATGAGCTTGAGAGTTTTCCAGTTCTCGTAGTATTTTTTAGGTGATGATGCTGGTGATATTAACAAAATGATTCTTCTTCTGATATTGTTCAATATAATTAGGGAATGTATGATTAACTCAGTGAAGCAATATATTCTAATTTATCAATGAATGGCCTTACAAATTCAAACAAGGGTAAATATGCATTAAAGGGCAGGGAAAACCAATGGCTTTTAATATACCAGTGCACAAAGTTTCACTGATGTGGTTTGAAATTCCACATTGCAATTAATCATTTTGAAAATACCACTTGTCAAGTTTTGGTGTAGTATAAAGAAGAATATTACAATTTTCTAAAAAGGCTATTAATGTACTTATCTTCTTTCAACTCTATTTTTGATGAGGCTAATTTTCTTTCAATATTCAATCAAATATTGTATTTTCACAGACTGAATGCAGAATCAGAATGACAATCTGTCTGCCTTCCATTAAGGCAGATATTAATGATACGTGAAAAATGTAAGACAGTACCACTCATCCCATTTTAATTTATATATAATTTTATAATAATGTTATTTATATTAATATGTAATGACTTAGGTTATTGTAAATGAACTGATGATAAATATTTTTAAATTTCTTAATTTTAATATTTATATGATAAAGTGATATACATAACCCACACAAAGAGAATATCTTTGGTGTACTAATTACTTTTTATAGAAGTAGTTTTATCTTATATTAGATTATAATAAAAACTCCAAAATAATTTTTGGAATAAGCAATTCATTTTCTGCAAATAAATGTATAACACAAACAACAACTGCATATTTGACTTTTGTAGCAGAGCCATAAAGAAAGTTTTTTCCAAAAATAATTTTAACTTTATTACATGATCATTTTTTGCACAAATAGTACTCCAAAAGCTATTGTTGCCTTTCTTTCACATTGTGCTTTGAAATAATTTTTCCCCGTAATTTTTATAACCAGTGTGGCAGATGGCTCCTAGGTTAGGCGCCTGAAATGGACAGGACCAAATTAAACATTTGGCTGGAACTTATCTCAGGAAGCCAAGCTTTGTGGTAGGCAGCTGGACACTGAATTTATCAAAAACCCAACAGTAATCAAAGCAAAATTAATCTCAAAAGACACACATGCTCAATTTCTGAAGAGATTCTTATCATCTAGATCACTATATAATATGCATCCTTATGTATCACATATATTCTGAGCATTTGTTTATAATCTTTTCTATCTAAGCAAGTAGAACAAAATGAGATGATAATTAAAACTGTCAGGCTTATTTCACTTAGCATAATGCTTTCCAGTTCCATCCATGCTGTGGCAAAGGGTAGGAGCTCCTTCTTTCTTACTGTACTTGAACAACAATTAAAATAAAAAAAACCTGTCAATGTCCATGTGGAAACTGTGAGGAAGGTAATAAATACAGGGTGGGGCAAAAGTAGGTTCACAGTTGTTTGTATGGAAATTAATTCAGTAATTAATAAATAATAATATAAGAACTAACTCCTGTGTACTCACAACTGTAAACCTACTTTTGCCACATTCTGTATAAAATGAAAAAAGATCAAATCAGAATTTGTAAATGCTCCGATCATACAAAACAAAATGAATGTAAGATAAACAGGACTGTCTATGAGCTAGATTAAAAAGAAATATAAAATATTTTCACTACCTAAAACTTACATTTTAATGTGAATAAGACTTACAAGCTTGTCATAAAAAGTACAAAAGGAAGTTTTTTAAAAAAGAGATCATGCTCTGTGTCAGGTGTATGACAGGGACTAAGCACCGACATGAAACAGTTGTAGACACTGGGTAAGACAAGACAATGGAGGTAGGCGATCAGGAATGCAGTGCAGTGGTGGTTGTACGGAAGGGTGCAAGGGCATTAGCAGTGAGTAGACACGGCCAAAGGCATAGAAATAAAAATAGTTCTGATGAAGAAGTATAAATGTTACATCTTTCTGACCACACTGTTCAAGTAAATGATGTGTAAAAATTCCAAATCCACTAAATTGAGGCAAATATTTGTATTCTTTTCAGGTAATTCAATGGGGGAGCAAAGGCAGGGTCAGCATTTATAGAAGCAAGGTGTAATTCACAAGATTTAATAAAGCCAAATTCAGTGTTTATGGAACCAGAAGCGTTTTTCCTATTGATTTTTGTAAAATATTTGCAAAATTGACTCAGTCTTCCCATATGCTTCAGAGATCATTTTGTTGTTCTCCCCCAACCACCCCAAAAACATGGATCTGACATGCTGAAAAATTTTGAAGTTTATAAAAATCTTTAATAATATTTTTAGAGGAGGTTTCATGAAGAAATTCATGCACATAAATTCACTAAAGAAATACATCTATTGATAATCATATCAATAGTACCACATACTAAATTACCTTTCGATCAGAAAGTATCCAGCTATATTATATAATGCAAGGTGGAAAAATATTGAAAAAGTGTTGGGAACCACCCTGCCTGGTTTCAGGAGCTGTAACCCCCCCCCAACCAATGGCTAAGGCTGAGTGAGTGACCTTCGGACTGTAAGCCACTAAGGAGACAAAGCTTATCTCCTGGCAGGAGTGCCACTTCTGCTTCATCCATAACTGGTCCCCAATGCTTGGTGGGTTAGCCAATGATGGGTAAGACTCCCTCAAGGGAGGGGTCACGTAAGACAGGCACGATCACATGGAAGGCCCTCAAGGAAGGACTTGGGGGCCTACAGCAAAAGGGGGTGATGGACCCTTGCCCCTGGGCTATCCTGACATAGTCTGAGTCCTCATTCAATCTGAGAGAAGTTTCTTTATCTCATGGCTGCCTTATTCTGCTCCTGCTGTGCTGGATAGGGTGGGCTCCCCTGGTGATCGGGCCTGAGAAAGAACAGATAATATCCTGTGAAACCTGCTTGGCTAAGAATGCTCTCAATTAAATGATAAGGGTCCAAGCAGGAAATGAGTTTTGTTCCCCAAAGTTTTGTAGCCTTTTAGCTAACAGGACCTGACTCAGAATAAGCCCTCGTAGTTCTTTGTATGCTATCTATTGTTTGATCCTTACTGCCTGACAATGATTAATGAACTTTACCTGTATTCCTGTGCAAATTGAAACCCAATAAAAACCTGTCAAGGCAAGGGTCGGGGCGCTCTCCCCTTGAGAGAGTAGCCGTGCCGTCCCTTTTCCTCCACAAGACTAAGTAGTCCGTGTGAATTTGTCTCGTATCTCATCCACAATGGTGGACCCTTCGAGCCAGGGTCCGCATCAAAAAAGAAATAGTCCAAATACCAATAAAGATTGCCAATCCAGAAACTTTCAAATATTGTTTGCATAATGTTATACTTTGTTTAGTAAAAATAAAACTATGCATGTTTTTATCTTATACTATAAATGTTAATTTTCAAAGAGACAAATAGTTCCTAATAAAACATAATTACAAAGTAATTTGGAATTTCACAATCTTCCACAATTCTACATATAAAAATATGTTCCTGTCATCACAGAGAGGGAATCCAATTGTAACGACCACCTAAATTCACAAATGCATGTATATAAATGCAAATGTCTGGACTGGAGATAATCTCGTGAGTGAAGCCTTATTTTAACAAACCATGTCTTCCTTCCTCACAGTCACCTAGCACACTGGCTTCCCTCTACTGCAGAGTTTATCATACCGGATTGCAAGTGGCACAAGTACGTTTTCTTACACTGTGACGTCCTTGAGCGTGGCATTCAGACGGGTGTCTGGCGGTAGGTGTCCAACGACTTTTTGTGAGTGAATGACCAGTGACTGTTGTCAGCACCATAAAAGCATTAACAAAAAATTAAAATCTGTACAGCTTGTATTTCTTGTCAGAGATAATAAATACTTATGGCCTATAACACTTAACATTTTTCAATGTTTTAGGCTGTTGATTTAATAGATATTTATTATAACTGTCATGTTGCACAATGTATTATATCTAATTCTTTATATATAACAGAATGTATGCTGATTTATTTACTTTATAGTGCGAAGGCAATCTTGTTATTTCCCAAATACTTTCTTTTTAAGTTAAAATTAATTTAAGCAATTTTGTTCCAGATTTTATATGTGGATTTCATGGGAACAAAATGTTGGCTGGTCATTTATATTTAAGTAAATTAAACTATTTCTAGACTTATCTGCTTATACCTAATACATTACATTTTTATGTAAATCTTACCCCTGAACAACATAGATATATAATCAATAGGCATGTTTATAATTACAAGAAAAGGATCTTACATATGGCTTCAATACAATGGAGCCAAGTCCTAAACTTGACTTCCATTATAATTACATTAATATTGACAAATAGTGCAGGAGAATAACACACGGTCTTCAGTTTTAAAGTTGAAAAACCAGAGGAACAATCACTTTTGAGACAGTGAAGAGTTTATTATTAGTTTACCATGTATATAATTTGGAACATATTGTTTCTTTTGGTTGGCAACAAATAAAACTGATATTGACAGTAGTTATCTACATTTCCTTAGCTATAAACACAAACAGCCTGTAGGACTTTTTCATGCAATTTTGATCTATTTCTTTAAGTCCCAAACTCTATGGACTCCATTCTTCTAAAGCCCATCTGGGTCCACGGTTTGTGCTGAGTAGGATTCCCATGTTAATACCGGTAGTCATTTTAACTGTCTGCCATTTCATTTCACTAACAAGCTCACACTGTTTTAAAACATGTAATAAACCTCTATAGTTACCTGCAATTCACTATTAAATCTCAGAAAAAAATAAAATGAATGTGTGGCTTTTGGCAAAAATAATTTTCTTAACAGAAGAAATTTACTATTTTACCCAATTTAATAAAGTAGAATTCAAATAATAGAAAAGTTTATATACAGATGGCTCTTTCAGGTAACTATGGCAATATAATAGAATCTTAGAAATATGGGATTTTAGAAATAGAAAACTCAGTCCACCATTTTTCCAAATTTTCTCCCTGTGAAACTTTAATGTCACCTGATGTGAATAATTGATAAGTGAATAAAATACACCTTGGTAAAACACAGTTATTAAGCATGGCATGCTATGCCGTCTTAAAATTAACCTTGAATATGAGCATACTAAAAGCTATAAAAACCTCTGTTAGATTTTAGTTAAACAAAGTGTTCTTTTACCATTAAGCCCATTCCCATCATGTTGATAAACATCTAGTTTTCCAAAGTACTACATGGGACACAAAGATTTAGTCTCTGGTGATTCTAAATCGTGGCCTTGGAATCTCTGACATTCCTCCCATTTAGAGGCAGGATCTATATCCCTACACCTTGAGTCTGAGTCGGGGTAGGCTTGTCAGTGGTGGGATTATTATTTGTCCAGCAGACTAAGGTGTGATGACCTATGTGAATCCTGAGGCTAAGTCCTAATCATAGACATGCAGCTTCAGCCTGGTTCAAGTGCGCAGGCTTGAGAAGCTCTCTCAAAACTCAGCTGCTGTGCTGTTAAGAATCCCGAATGGAAATGTCACATCTACGTACTTTAATCAATAATCTCAGCTGTCCTTGATTTTTAAGTCCTCCTACACCATATGTTAGATAAATAAATGAATACACCTCTAGATTAGTACTGTCCAAGCTAACATTCGGTGATGATGAACATGTTCTATACATGTTCATCATATTGTATACATGTATACATGTTTTATACATATTGGTCCTGTCCCACAGCGTAGCCACTAGCCACATGTAGCTATCAAGCATTTGGAACATGGCTAGTGTGACTGAAGAACTAAAAAATTAATTATGTTTAATTTTCATTAGTGTAAATAGAAATGTGAACAGTGGCTATTCTATTGGACAGTGGGCATGTAATTGCAGCAGCCCCCACTGATTTGCATCGCCCTCTGCTGACCCCTGAGAGATCACAGAGCAGAAGTAAATCATCCCATCGTTTTTCCTACAGATCCCATGAGCATTTCTGTGTTACTCAACAGTTTTTCCTACCGCAATAAATAACTGAAACAGAATTCCGACTTCCTAAGAATGACAGATAAACGAACTGAAGTCCAAAAATTGCATTTTGCACCAACGTTCGTGCCATGTTTGCTGAAAAACTTAGAATATAATGCAGAAAAAGAGAATTTTGAAAATCCCATCAGGAATGAACTCTTTTCAATAGTTATTAAACTTGGTATCCAAAACCCTATGATGAGTGACAGTTCTTTTTTACATAACCCATTCCTGAAACATGCTGTATTAAGTAGCCACAAGAATAACTGTAATCCCATTAGTCAAATAAAAGTCCTGCCTACTGTAGACTGTCCTCCTTTAGAAATACAAAAATTTGAAATAACGTTACTTGCATACAAGTTATTATACTAAATAGCAAGTAATGCGTGCATATGTGCTAAACAATGACATAAAAGATAACATTACAATAGGTCTGATACTTCTCCCATTCCTCAATGTCATAATTAGTTTGCTAATTAAGACTTCTATATAATTTAGTAAGTAAATATCTTTTTCATTTCTGGTGTATTCAGTATGTAAGTTAAAGTACCAGAATAAATTAGAAACACAAATCAGCAACATACCCATTTCGCAGCAGCTTGACAGTTTTGTTATGGTTTAGACTCCCCAAGGATAGTCTTGGGACCGAATTATTGATTTGCACCACTGCACTTTCCTGACTAATTATCACCAGTGCAGACCCTCCACTCTATCAGTTCATTCTCCCAGCAAGAGTGGCCTTCGGTTGAAATTCATTAAGCTGATAAATGACAACATTGGAGCTGCATAACAATTGCTTTAATTAAAAAGATGTTGACAAAGATTGGAAGGCTATTGTATGCTGAAGTCTACTGAATTGACTACCGAAGTTTCTGTCCCTCAAGAACTCTGGCTTTCAGTGTTGTACACATTTAACATTTTCTAAGTTTTGAAAAGGAGTTTCCTCTTTACTGACATTTATCTTGGCAACTGTGTCAGTAGGATGGCCCTGCAAAGAAAATTGGTTAGGAAAACTCTCAAACTCATTGACCACGTTTTCTCATTCATGGCCAGATTATTTAAGACATAATAAAGGGAGATGGGAAAATAGAGGATGCTATTCAAAATGGGTTTAGGAAAATTTTCTGTTGAAGTACCTTGAGTACCTTCAAACAGAGTTCCATGCAGGGAATACAGAAGTGAAATTATGTGAGCTTTACATGTAATATTTTATATAATTCTTATTGCTTCCCTATGAAGTAGGTCTTTATTATTATTACTATTATTTAACATATGAATAAATGCACACTTACACAATTAAGTAACTTGCAAGTTGCAAGATATAGGTAGTCTATTGCAATCTGAATTAAAAGATGTTTCTTTTCAGAGTGTTCATGCTGTCTCTGTCTCCTCTAATATGAGAGAGAGAGAGAGAGACAACAAGACAGAGACAGAAATAGAGACAGAGACAAAACAACTCAAGTACATTTGAAATATACTTGATGATTTATTTTCATCTGACATGGTCTAAAGACAGTTTTTAGGCTTAAGATTAAGATTTTAGGTTTAAGATATCCAAGATTAGTTAACAGCATACAAAGACATAAATGATTATCATATTGCTAATTTAATTAACATCATATTTTACCATGTTTTGCCATGTGTAATGTACACTTTTTGCCCAAACATTTGAGGCAAAAATGGGTAAAATTGCCCTTTTTTCTCCACTAGACAGCAGAAAGCTAACGGATATTCTCAGAGTAAGTAGATTTCCATGCTCTTAACAAATGCTAGTGACGTTAGCTGAGGCCTTCAGACCAGAATCTATATCTTATAGTCAAAGCAACTACTACTTATAATTTAAACAAGAAGAGCATCATTCATTCTCTTTTAAGAATTCTCTTTTCTGTTCTTGTTCATGAGGAAAATATAAGAATCAATAATATTCTTGCTAATAATTCTATGTCCAGAAAATTTTGTATACTTTAATATATTTTGTTTACTAAGCAAATTGGCAATATATTTTAGAAAGTATTCATTAAAATAATTTAAAAATAAAACATATGGGCTTTCATTAAGGTAATCCTAAAATATCCAGAAAAATTAACTATGTTAGAATAACTGACTCAGTATTACCATAATGGTCCAGAGCAGTATATACTTTATATTAACTTTTACAACTTGCAGAAGTATGTGTTATTATTAATAGATGAATGAACTGAAGGCTACAGAAGTAACTTAACAAAGATCCCTTCATGAGTAAGTGACAGAACTTTATTTGAACCCAGGACTATCTGATTCAAGGGACTGTGAAATAACCACATCTCATTGTCTCTTATTTCTTTTCAGAGCTGGATTATATTATGTAAATTTGTGGTATGTTTCTTTATTGAACAAGTTAGTTTATGATTGTTACATCTAAACTGTAAAGCACATAATTCTATTTAAATGAGTTTTGTACTAGTACTATATTTGACAAGTATTTTGTTAGTTTTTATATTTCTTAACAATAAAAATTGATTTTAATATCTTATGGAATATGGAATTTATAAAAGAAATTTCTCACCAAGGTCCTAGCAATAAAACTCTGTGCTATGAAGATTATTTCTTTAAATAGAAATAGTTAACAGAGACTAAAACTAAAGAAAGTATATAATTAAAAAACTAAGACTAATCCTAAATATTTGTCATTTATAAATTTATTAATGGGCACCTAGTATTTGTTTTTTACTAAAAGGTTCTAGTCAAATTTTAATAAATGGTCTATTATGATTAGTAATTTGTATTTATTTGTTAGAATTAATCATTTTTTGAAAGCCTCATGTAGTTAGTAAGACAGAAGAAAATCAAATTAAACTCTCTTAAATGGAAAAATAACTCTTTACAATAATTGGTATCAAATTTAATCCAGATTACTCCCATTTTTGGTTAAATATGATTATTGATTATGATGAAATGTAATATATTAAGATTTTTTAAGTTATAATAAGATGTAAATATATATTTTGAGGAACTGAATTAGCAAGGAAAATTATATTGTTGAATAAAAGACCTAAGAAGAGGAAATTTAGAAAACATTTATGGATTAAATGTATTGCAATCTAAATAGCTATAAATATTGCTTGCATGGCAGTGAAAGAATAACAAATCTTCAAAATGTCTACTACACAAGTCAAATACAGACTTTTATAGAAATGGATATTTATGTTAGCTATCACTGAAATACAATTAAAATTATGACATTTTATTTAAAAAGGAACTTTATTGTTAAAAACAAAAAGCTGTAGACACATTAAAAAATGTTGTTTTATTATCAGATTTTGAAAGAAAAGTATAGCAGGAACAAAATCTATAAAAATGTGATATCAATCAGAAACATAAGCATCAAAAAGTTATATTTTACAAATGATACATACAGCCCCTCTTTGGGTTCCAAGACAAAACCTCATAGCTGGCGTACACCTGCTTTCTGACTCATCCGTGTCATATATCACAGACTTTACTGAACGTCTACAAAATAATTATCTTCTCTATTGCAAATATTATGACCTTCAATTCCCAATTTTTCTAGGAAGAGTTTACATTTGACTCCAGACAAAAATTTATATATCCAGAAATGCTCAAGTTACATTAGAAGATCGATTTTGCATTTGGTCATAAACAACTACATTTGTCACTTATATATAACCATGATAAACAAATATTTACCAGTATGTTCACAATACATTCTTCAAATGTTATTTATTTCTTTACAAAAGGATGATATTTATATTCATAATGCCTTTTGAAATTCAGGTAAAAGTGTGACTCAGAAATTAAATTATCTTTTTTATGTATATTTGGTTTATATGATATTTATGAGGCTCTATAGAAAGAAAACCAAACAAAGCATTACTCTGTCACTCCCCTTCTGTAATTTTCAAAACAGTACTAAGGGCTGTGAGGGCACAGTTATGGCTACATTAGAGCAGGCAAACGGGCCATCCATTCCATTTTTACCGAACGGCTACCAAATTGATCTACTTCAGAGGGAAATATAACCTATATGCACGCAAAGCATCTAGTCATAATATACTATGGTCAAATAATGTATTTAAGAACATTCATGACCTGAGAAAAGAGAGCACTGGAAAGAGTTTGAACTTTGAAATGAATTGGGACGTGCACTGTTGCACTTCATGGTTCGAAAACTTTGGGAAAGAGAATTAATTTTCTTGGAACTTAGTTTCTTCCTCTCTAAAATGAGAACGATTAAAGCCTACCTCATGCGAAAGTCAAAAGCATAAGCAATGTTATAAAACAGTGCCCCACAAATAAGGAGCCCCTAATAAGTGATAAAGTTTTTAAAATCGTGTCATTCTGACTGCTATTGCCAGAGTCCTCTAAGGATGTGAAGTACCTGTCTGGGAGATTATCTTACAGTTAGATGGACTGAGGCCAATGTGCAACGGGAAGGTAAGGCACCAACAGACAGCATGGATGAAAAGGTCGGGAAGAAACTGGCTTGCGCAAAACAAGAAGAATCGTTTTACCTCCAAGGGAGGACAGAGAAGATCAGGGTATTACGAATCCGGAGAATGTCAGGGAACACACGCTAAACATGTCTTGTAGGGAAAGAGCATTAAAAAAAAAAAGATTCTGAAAATGTGAATAGTTATGTTATGTTACTTTTGAAATATTTAGCAGTGCTAAACTAAGATTAGACCCTTCTTTTACCAAAACGAATCCTTTGTCATATATTGGTGTCTTTCCCTAGTGGAAGTCAAGGAAGAGACATTGATTAATGTGGCATAAAAAAGTGATTGCATATTTTCACACAAGGAGAAGTGGGCATTTAAAAAGAAGAGTATTATTGTGAATTCACAGAGTATTGGAGAAAGTTTTGAATTTTATAGGACGTGAACCTGTAATTTCAGCCCGATTATCCAGAACACAGGTGAGTAAGATTCCAGACAATGCACACAGACAGGTTAGAACACTGGCTTCTCTTACTATTTTGTGCGCATGAGCAAATTACTTAACCTCTTTCTGCCTCACTTTCCCTCCTCATAATGACAGCAATTATAGCCGTGCCCCACTGATTATGTTGTGATCAGTTAACCCAATAAATGGGTTACTACATGCCATGTTCTTAAAACAAGGCTTGGCTTTAAATACAGGCTACTGTTATGAAGAAAGGGCCAACTGACTTTCCATCACTAGGTATTACAATGCTATTATCATGATGTAAAATAAAGTGTGCTATATGGTAGAGAGATACTTAAGGTCCCCAAGACAAAGTCTTGAGACAACTATGGACCTAAGGGTGATCAAAGACTTTTAAATAGTAAAGCTCTCATGTCCTCATTTAGCTATTATTTCTTTGAGGAAAATGAAGCAGCCTATTCTGTGGCATTTTAATAGTTTTGCTCCTCAAAATTTAGCTTCTTATAATGAAGGTCATATTTAGAGCAACGGAAAAATAAAGGAAAGAAATTACCACAAATATTTACTGTTGCCCCTATGTTGTTTATTTTTATTATTATAAAAATAACAGTTACAGTTATCTCTATTTATTGTTTATGTCTCCACTACCAGAATTTTTAAAAAGTTTTTCAAAAAAGGGTCTGATTAGTATTCCGATTTAATCTATCTCTCCCTCTTCCAAGTACAATGCAGGCATTCAGTAAAATTAAATTTCTAACTGAACATACGTCATTAAATCATCAACTATATTTTTTAAAATTATTACCAAAACTATTTTTCCAGCTCTACCTGTAGAAAACTCATGGAGTCTTGACATAAACGGTATCATTCCATGCTACCGCAGTTCTTAAGCAAGTTGATGCGGGAATCTACAGTATTAGCTCTTACTAGTATTTTTATTTTACAGTCAGATAATTACACACACACATATAAAGCATTATTCTGATTGTAAATGGTATTTTAGCTATCGAGAATGGACTCTATCACTTGATATTTTTAAATAGACCAGAATTTTATGATGAATTTCATATTTCCCGAAGTAAATGATCTGTATTTTCACAAAGATAACATTTATCCATTGAGAGTTTTAAATATTCATTGCAAAAGCAGTGGTCAAGTTGGAGAAAAGGAAAAGTACAATCTGGAAGATATACTTAAACTAACTGTTATATTTTTTAGTGTTATATCATGTTAATATATTTTTATTCTTTCTTTTTTAAAGTTGATTTTTAAAGAGAACTAATGATGACAGTATCTAATGTATTCTAAAATGCCTGTAAATTAAAATTTGTTTAGAGGATTAGATTTGCCCTCTGATTTCAAAGATGTTTTCCCAAATAAGAAAATTTGTTCCAACATGTAGTGAAATTACATTTCTAAATTCCACATTCTTCTAAAACATTCTGCTTTTATCAAAAGCAGATTTTTGTACAATAAAGAATACGCTGTGCAATTTTTTCCACTCAATCCTTTTAAGAAGTTAGTAGAATCAGTCCACGTGATCTTTACACAGTTGCTCAGTATATTGGAATAGCTCATACAGATAATCACTAGTTTAGTGGAAGTTTGCTGATTGCAGAGGATTTAACTGTTCAAGCAGCCACATTGGGTAGAATACTTTACAGATTTCACTGATGGAAATCTCACATTAATTATTCATCAAACTAATTCTAGCAAAGCAAGCAGTCCAAAGTTTACACTAAAATTTAAAATCTGCTCTGTAAGAACTGAGTTACCTTTCTTCCTCACAAGTTATTTTTGGTATAGTGACATGATAACTGATTTGAAAAATGATTTGTATATAATGCCTAACTTTTAAAAATAAGGTAGTGGTGATTGGTACAAGTGTCATGTGAAGCTACTTGTATAGCTTTATTGCTAGAAACTGATTTGGTAATTTAAGGTAATCCCAGGTAGGTTTCAAATGAATTTTATATGTCATCAAATAGATGAATCAAATTATGGTGTTTTTTATTACAAACAAAAATCTAGACTTCTGCTGAATTATTATAAACAAAGCCATAACAGTCTTTAGCTAGTCTTTGAATCTCAGATTTCTTTAAAAAATATTATTGTTAGTCATTTCCACCTTTTTATTTATCTTATATCCAATCTGAATTAGTCCTACTCATGTACTATAAAGCTGAATATTTCTCTAATTTGTCAAAGTTAACTCAAATTCTAACCTTAAAGTATCCCAGATTCTCTCAACTGAGTCCAACATCCTGTCATCCAAAGCTTAATAAGCATGTTCTTGCATTAGCCTACCAAATAGTAAATTATATAAAATAATACTGATCCTGAAACTATGTCCAGTCATCTGAGATTTAATATAGACTTTTAGGTCAACATTGAGTCATTCACAAATATACATTGTTAAGCTCTTTCAAAACACGTGCACTTTGCTCTGACCTCCAAAGACCACGGGTCCTCATTCCTGAGACATGCCTTGACCAGAATAACAACAGCGAGTTGACGATGAATAAATGCATGAAACTGTTGGCTAGAGGAGCAACCAAGGAGAGCAGGTGATAAAAGTGATTGATGGTCACTACATTTATACCCATTTCACATCCTGTATTTCAAACTAACTCTGAAGACTGCTCTGCCAAAAACTTCTATAGCTTCTTTTCATATCGACCCTTCTGTCTTTTCTCTCTTTTTGTAAAATGATTTTCCTTTCCCTTTACTATATGCCGAAATGTTGCCTCTTCCATAAATCATTTTGATTAACAGCACAAGTTCTGAATCAAGATTGCTTGGATATGATCTTTACTCCACCATTCAAGACTGAGATCTGGGACAAGTACATTAAATCATTTTGCATTAATTTCCTCAAGTTTACCACGGGGATAAATCTCTGAACTGTTCTAAAAATTAAATGCGTTAATGTATGAAAAGGACTTACCCATCCATATATTTCCATTAATTTCATTCTGTTATTATACAAGTATGAAGTTATCTAACTTCCTTAGAAATTCTTGTTCTACCCTCTAAAGAAAACCACAGAAGGCCATGATAAATCTAAAAGACAGGGAGATGAAACTGAATTAAAAGGTGTACACAATTGTCTTGAAAAATAGCCAGCTGGCTAGGTAGCTATTCTTTCATTTCTCAATCCAAATAGTTATGGGTTAAAGACATCTCCATTTGTTTTCACCAAATTTTCACATGCATTTAGTATAAACCGTGTACAGAAGAATATAGATATACTAATATAGAAGGAAACATAATGAAGCTGCTATCCTCAAGGAACTGACAGTCTGCAAAGAGGTGTTGACACAGACATAAATACATATCAAGGTGCAGTTCCTGTTAAAAGCAAAGTACAAAAGCAGAGAGTCTTGAGCAGGGAGTAGCAATACGTTACTGTTGTGCTTATCAGGAAAACTTTTACACAGGAAGGAGGTCATGTTTCTTCCTGGCTTAAAAGAATGTATTGAATATAAATAGCATGGGTAGAGGACAGAGGGAGAAAGGTAGCTTGTACAATTCAGCAGATAATTGGGAGCTGAGATGCAAATTGGGAAAACGTAAGATGTATTTGGTATGTGTCAACATACAGGGTGGCTGAAATATCAAGTGAAGGTTGGCATGTGAAGAATGAATTGGAGGGTGGCAAGGAGATATGAAACAGTCATAATTTAAAACAACTAGTAAAAAGTGAAATAAAAAGCATGTGAAAATATTTGCTATTATTTACAAGAAGGAGGAGCAAAAAGTGAGTGAGATAGGGAGGCAGGAAATAAAGTATTTTCAATAGTAAGGAGGATTTTTTATTGAGAGCAGAGTATCACCCTTAATAAGGAATAATGGGAAAGATGAATAAATAAGGAGTCCACTACTAATTTCACTGATAATAGGAAGCCACTTCTTGTGCATGAAGTTACATGATTATGCATTGAGTCACAGTAGTATAATATGCAGTGAGGACCTGGGAATAATCTTAATGCAAAACATATTTATGAAGGTCAATATTTTAAAGTAAGATTATGAAGATTTAAAAAAAAACAAATTTGAAGACTTTGAATTAAATACAATTTTGAAATCCCTGTACTAGCACCCAGTCCATCATTGGAAATAATCAATACCTGAATCTCCTTTGTGTGTTCAATCATACACATGAGTTATGATTTTATAATTTTGGTACAAACTATTATGGTTATTTCTCTCTGAAAAGGTGTTTCCATGCAGTAAAGGAGAAATAAGGCATGAAGGGCATCAACAAGTTTCTCTTTGGATTCTCTTTCCACTGAATATCTGGACAAGTCACTTGCAGTTTGCTAGGGCTTTTCTGATATGATGTTTCACTCTTCTAATATTTCAGAGTACTATTTTAGTTTATACACACAAAATAATCTAGAGAGATTTCTGTTATGAAGAAATAACTATTAAGATTCATGTGACACTGTGTACTATGCAGCTGGGGATTCTAACCCTGGATTAAAATATTTTATTTTAATTCCAGTTTTTGTTTGCTCAGGATAGTTAAAGAATATTTCCATGCCATGCTGATTTTTTCTAATGAAACACACATTCCTGACTTTCATTAGAAAGTGAAATATTCCAATCTTTATTATTTACACTTTATCACACTTAATGCATCATCTTTCTTCTGTTTTCAGAACTTATGAACTTTAAAATTAGGAAAAGTCTTATCAGCATACAGATTCATCAGAGCCTTATGCTACACCAGAAAAGAAGGTATGTTAGCATATAAATAAGAGACATATGTGAATGTTTAAAGAAAATTATAACATATATCATTATTTTTAATTGACAAGATCTGCATATGCAAAACCAATCTAAATTACAGAATTATACGTTATTTAAAGCAAGTGTGATTTTATAGTTTACTATGGGATCCAAGCTTTCACTAAGTAGTGAACTACATTACATATGAAGATTTGTGTATAAATTAGCTGTGAACTGGTGGGGATTCTAAACCAAGAGAATCAAAGGATATTTGAATTTGTGTCGTAAATTCAAAATGTAACATACAGATAATGTATTATAGAAGAGTATACTTGAAACCTACATAATTTTTCAACCATTGTCCCACAATAAATTTAATAATTTTTTAAAAATTATAAAACTTTTCTAATGTCATGTTTATTATTATTACTTTATTCTCAAATAAAATAATTAAAGAAGTCCTTTCCAAGAAAAATTAAAAGAAAATCAATGCCAATTAAATATCACTCAGACTAAAGAAATTTGATTTTCACATCTTGCAAAATATTATAAAATTTGATACACTGCTACTCAGTTTGCAATTATTAAAAGTGTGAAAGTGAAATGTATTTAATGTCCTTGTGTTGGACCATTTCTTTCCAGAGTGTTTTAATATTAGGGAGGCTGGATGCTACAGAGAAATTTGGAAGGCCTACATGCCTGTGTTCTCATTCTGATTTGATATACACTAGTCATATGGCCTTTGATAAGTTACATACAAATAACATGCATGTGCAATGGAGGTAATAACTTCCTTATGTGGGGCTGCTATAAGCATTAAATGAAAATTAAGTAAAGTGTCAATACAGTACCTGGCACATAGTAGGTGTACAATAATTGTTGTTTTCCTTACTACTCTCTCTCTCTCTCAGCTTGAAGACAATATTTAATTTCTTGCCTCACTACTTAAAAATAGTTTGTATTTATGATTTAAATGCCTGATCATCTGTAATTGGTTAATTTCTATCAATTGCTCTGACAAACATAGAGACCCTACCTCTACCGTGCAACCCATTCACTAAGGACTCAATGAGGAAGTCCTCACATCCTCTTCTCTCCTTCATCAAAAAACAGTCATTTCCTCAGCACTGTGGTAGATGTTAACTCTATGAAGATAAGCAACATATGGTCCCTTCCCTTAGGAACCTCAGCTTCTACTAGGAGATACAGACATTCAAGCAAATAATTAAAATATAATTGAATAAACAATCATTTAAATATATGTGCAACTTAACCCCACTCCTTAATTGTAATGGGTATTCTTTAAACCATGCTAAATATCCATATCAAATTGATTTGCTTATTACCTAATATTTGTTAAGCTAATAAAATCAAGGAAACAAACAAACAAACAAAAAACAAACCAGTCTCTACAAGAACAAGAAGTTGCAGACCATAATGGAAGCCAAGCAGTTCCCTGCTCAGAGCTATCAGTATAGTACTTCTGACTTAACAAAGTGACTTACGATACAGACCCTTGTTTCCCACAGTCCTCATTCATTTGATGATGGAATCCCATGCATTTTTTCTGGAATAATCACTCATAGTCTTCAGTATGCCCTCCTTTCACTCTTTATGAAGAGCCTGACCTGGTACAGTTCATCAAGGTACATGTCTTTAAAAACGTACACAAAATGCATGAAATAAAGCCCATAAGGCAGAAGAAAATAATTTAGTGTACTTCCTATCATGGACCTTGGTGACTGAGAAAACAAAACAAAACAAAACAAATTTAAAAAACCCACTTCTCAGTAAACCCACTTTTCCTAAAAGGGCTACATTGCATTCTCCTCCCTTACACTGTTCATGGCCTTAATGTACCTCATTACAAAGTTTTCTCAGTAGTTCAGAGAAATCTTACTTCACCTGGACTTCCAAGTCTAGGAAATAACCTTTTTAAAAATAATTACTCTAATTCTCAACTAAGAAAAAAGGTAAATAACAAATGAGAATATGGCAATGTCAACCAATCACCCTTTGTTATAGAAACTTAACTTTGATATGGGGAGAATATATTCTTAATCTTTAATCCTTTTCCATAATAGATGATGTTTTATCCCTAAGTATATCAAATTGCAAATAAAAGCAGTCAACTCTGCACTCAGGACAATGATATAATATTCAAAATTAATCATTAAATAATTTATTTTCAGTCAAAATTATTACCTAAAACTAACAGCCTGGAATCAATGAACTGTTATGCTTATTTTGTTGGTACTTTATTTGTTTTGTTCAAATTTAGAAAAACTGAGGACACAAATCACCTTGTAAGTATTTCAACAAAGTGATTTATCATTTTCTTTTTATGCTACTTAATTTTCTTATTTGCATAAATTTATATTATTTTGTGTAGCTAAGTACTATTCTGAAATTAAAATCTGAAAAGAAAATCTAAATGAAGCTAAATAATGTTTATTCAATAATAATTGCGAATTCCCTCAAATTCAATGAGAAAAAATAAAGGGAAAAGTTTCCTAATACACTTCCATGATATGGAGTTAAAAGGACACCAAGAAGGAAAAAATTGACTTGTATTCAGCAAAGCAGAACAAAATAAAAAGAAAGTTTAATGAAAAAATTTTGACTCTTTTTCTCTATAACCCACAAAAATACTGCAACAAAAGAATTGAGATGAAAATTAAGCTATTGTAATTTTATAAAAGTGTTATGATGGCAGAGATCGGACAGCTCCTGTTTCTAGCACTATCTCCAGGACTAAGGCACACATAGTTTTCACTAAAGATCTCTTGAATGCCACATGATCTCACTTTTAACAGGAACCTAATCAACAGAACAAACAAACAAGCAAAATATAACCAAAGACATTGAAATTGAGAACAGGCTGACAGTCACCAGAAGAGAGAGGGGAGGGAATTCCAGGGGGGAAGGGGAAAGGTTTAGAGGAACAAGTATAAAGGACACGTGGATAAAAACTAGGGGGGATGGAAATGGGAGGGAGGTGGGGAGGGCCGGGGCGGTGGGCTGGGATGGGAGTAAAAGACAGAAAACTGTACTTGACAACAATTAAAATAAAATTAGAAAAATCTCGAGTGATTTTACATCCATTTGATAAGAGCTTTTATTCATCCATTCCCTGTATCTTTTTTAGTGGATCTTATTCACTATGCTATTATAGTCTCTTTATTAAACCTGTGATGGATTTATTAATCTGTTATTGTGAGCTAATTTTCTCATTATATTATATATAAAATATACTTAAGTATTCCTCGCATTTTTCAGGAATTTATATGTAAGACAGTTTTAGTAGATTAAATGTAGTCTGTGATTTAATCTCCACCACAAAGCTATAAAATACTTTATTTCCATTTGTTTGATGAGAAAAATCAAAGAACAGATAGGTTAATTGTATTGCCCAAGGTCTCTAAATTAGTAAATGATAAAGCTGAGATTCCAACTCAGTCTCATGCCTGCATCTGCCCTACACTATTGCAGAGTTATAACTACAAAGACAGGAAGCCCTAACTCTGCCTGGATGTGAATTTTTTAAAAGTTACATGTAAATATTCTTGTAACTTGTTATTAAGTTCACGGGGTACCATATTATGCTGATACAAAATAAGATAAAATATTTATACAAAGACAAAAGATTGCATCACATCAATATTGTATTTGAAGATTATGGAAACTTACTGGAAATGTTAATTATATTTGTATTTATCATGCCATTATAACAGATAAATGTATTCATCTACAAATTAAAAATAGAATGAAAAGTAAATAATTTTTTGTTATTTATATATCTTAAAATAATTTTCAATAACATGTTGTAGATCTCTTTAAGTATGCCTGTAATAATGTTAAGAATGATGGATAATGATTCAGTTGTATTACTCAAAATAAGTCATACAAATCATATTAAATTATTTCTACACTAAAAAAGGTATACCTCTAGTGAATAAAATGTCCCTACAGATGCCGAACATGTCCTTACAGATGCTAAAATGAAAAAGGTTACTTTGGTTCCTTAGAGGAATAAGTCTTTTAGATAGGAGGATAGATAGCTTTAATTTAGTGGGAGGCAAACAGTATCTTAGATGGTTGTTTGAGGATCAAATAGTAAATAATCTGGAGTTTTAAGAATGGCTTATGTGTCTGTTTTCACCATTGGAACTGGAGGTATTCTGTCAAAGTCATCTCTCTGCACTGCTGTGGAAGCACACACGATACTAGGTATTTTTCTTAAGTAAATAATATAACTTATTTTTCGTATAAGTAATACAAAAACCAAACCCCGCAGACTGACTACAATTATAACAATATAGGAAAAGATGTGTTTAGTGTGTGTATTTACTGGATTATATCCACTATCATTATTAACTCTCATTACATACTTGCATACAATAAGTATCTTCAATATGGTATTATTTATTTTGCCTTTTTTGTGCCACTTCATATTATTTCTAAAAATAAGTAGCCCTGGCTGGTGTAGCTCACTGCTTGAGCACCAGCCTACGAACCAAGGGATTGCCGGTTTGACTCCCAATCAGGGCACACACCTGGGTTGCTGGCCAGGTGCCCAGTAGGGGGTGTGTGAGAGGCAACCACGCACTGATGTTTCTCTCCCTCTCTTTCTCCTTCCTCTCTAACAATAAATGAGTAAAACCTTTAAAGAAAAGAGGTATGTTAACTTTTGTGTGACATGAAGTCTGGATAAATATTATTGTCAGATTAGTATATACTTGATAAAAATTTTTAATTTAAATTTGAATTGGAAATTAAATTCTCTTTGTTTTAGGTTAATAAGAGATTTACAGAGAAAGCTAGATTTATGCTTTCAGATTTACCTAAGTGTAGCATCTTAATCTGATTTTCCAGCATACCATATTCAGTCCCCAATCCCAAGTTAATTCTCCATCTCATTAATGATTTATTTTACTTAGCATTCTTTTGTTTTGATAACAATATGTGGTAGAGAACTTTCCATATGCATGTGAGTGAATTCCTTATTTATTCATAATTGAAGTACAGCTTCCAGGATGCAAGAAAGGATTACTGCATCCAAGCTATTACAAATGCCTTAGCATTTTGGTATTGATTGCAAGATGTATACCTTTTAGAACTTTCTAGCTCTTACATAACTTTTTAAAATATCCATGAGGTTAAGAAACTTTAGATGTTATATTTTATAAATCTGTTTTACATACTTTGCAAAGCATGATGTGCAATTCAAGAATTTTTTGCCCAAACTTATGAATTCATATACATTTCCAACTTTGTCATATATGCGTGTGTGCGTGCATGTGTGTATGTGAAAAAAAACTGTCTATGTATCTTTTATCCTACATTGCCAAGTGACCAAATGGAATTACAAATACAGTCAATTCTCATCAATTGAGGAAGTTATGTTCTATTAAGTTGCTGCAACCACTGAATCAGCAAATACTGAACCATTGCTCCTCGGGAAAATAAACGATTTGGTTCCTAGGAGCATCTGGTTACAACATTTTCGTCACCTGATCAGTACCTATCTTTGTTTTATGTGTGTTCCTGTTTAAAAATGCTTTAACATTTAAGGCATCAAAAATTGTTATGTCAACATGAGTTAAGGCTTCATTAACTCATTGAGCTCAAAGTCAACAGTACTGTAACTCATGCAGTGATAAAATTTTCCTAATCCATGTATTTTCTCCCTAAGACACATCACAGCCTTTGTACTGAGGAAAACTATGCAGCACGTGAACACTTTGCATGGGTGCCGCTTTAAGCAGTGAAATAACAAACGACAGAAAGCAAAAAGAATGAAAAATGTGGTCCTAACTAGACCGCAAAAATGACACTTGTTTACAACGTTTAGGGTATGAGCTGAAAAGTGTGACAGAGCATCGCCTGTCTGACACCACTCAAAATTTTTGCTGCTCTGTGCATGTGCACAAACGACTGTAAAGTGCCCCAGTATTAATTTGGGTTGGCAAATAAATTATAACAAATATGCAAATACGGAATCCACAAATAATGAGAATCAACTGCATGTTGTCAGAGTTTCCATGCTGGGTCATCTGGCCAAAAAATATTTTCTAATTAAGAAGTGATTAGAACAGATTTTTAAATAGTGTATTCAGTAAGTGAACCAAAATTATGAAAGTAATATATATAACTAAAAGGGTTTCTAATGCTATTTTAGTTGGGACAATCAGAGTTCCATCAGGAAAGGAGGTTTTTCCATGTCATAAGTACTACTCGACTTTTGAGTCAATGGTATAGTCACGGCACCATTAATAATTCATGAAAGATTGCAGCACATTTCAATGTAATGTGGCATTAAGTTTATACTTTAATAATTTAGATAGATTTTACAAAAAGTCAAATAGGCCTCATTTTAAAATATTTAAAATTAATATAGAAGAATAACTGATTGGTTCTCAGAAAATGTTTTTGCTACTGCTTTTCAAGACTTGAACATTAATTTTAAATATAGAGGAATACATATAGATGAATGAAACATTTTAACTTGGCATAAAGTTCTCTCCATATACAATGAGGGAATATTTTATTGATATTTCATTTAAACAAAATTGCTAAGTACATATTCCATTAATCTAAAAGCAACTCCTAAATTTTAGGCTTCTAATGTATGTTTTGAAAACTGTTCTAAAAACATAACACTCTCAACCTAAGTTTCAAAATATTATTGACATATAACTATGTTTAAAAACTATATCTTAAATGGAGGTAAATTTATAGGTTATGCAAATTAAATACAATATTTAAAACAAGAAATCAAGATATTAATTATTTAATATCCTTCTAATATTGTTACCAGAATTTTTCATAAAGTGCTTCCCTGAATTATTTAAATCCATTTGTACAGTGAAATGAATTAGTTAATCATCTTATCATAAAAAGTATTTAATCACATTCAACAAAATCAAATTGATTTTATCTGCCCATTGGCTCTTTGCAGTAACCTAAACTAATGATCCTACTTCCAGTCTTTTCCTCTCTTCTATCAACTACTTTCCTGGAGTATAATCCTGACTAGATCATTCTGATGCTTGAAACAATTCATAGGCAACCATTAAAATCCAAACTATTGCCAGTTTAAAAAAATCCCTTTATGATCATTTCCATGCTTAGTTTTTTTAAGGATTTTATTTATTTATTTTTAGAGAGAAGGAAAGGGAGGGAGAAAAAGAGGGAAGAAAACATTGACATGTGAGAGAAACATTGATCGGTTGCCTCTAATACACCTGCCCAAAATCCAGGCATGTGCCCTGACTGGGAATCAAACTGGTGACCTTTCACTTTGCAGGACAATGCCCAACCAACTGAGCCACACCAGTCAGGACTCCTCGTCTAGTTTTTAAGCATCATTTCTCGTTATCACTCCTCTAAATGTTAAACCCTAACACTAATTCAGTAACCTTAATTCACCCCAAACTATACTGTTTTATGTCTTCATGACTTTCATCCTTATCATAGAATTCATTTTCCTTTAGGCTGCCTAAAAAACTCTTTTTAAAAAATCAGCTCAAGCATTGCCTTCCCTCTGAATCTTTACCTGACTGCCTTGAAAAATTTGTTGATCATTTTTCACTTGAGAATTCTTCACATCTATTTGTCATTACCTTTAGCGTATAGAAGTAGGTTTCCAAAAGACTTAGAGTGTTATTATTTATTAATATTCTTTATTTTGTATTATTTATTTTATAAGTCAAATACCAGTAGTGCTTATCACAAAGTAGATAATCAATAAATGTATGCAGAATGACAAAGTGAAATTTAAAAGACCCTGTCCATTCCATATTCACTGTCAATCTGATTTAATACAGAATACACCAGTGGTGTGATAATTTCACTCAGTAAATATTTCTTAGTAATAAGAGAAATAGGGAAACATTTTCATTAAACATAATAGCAATTCACATTAAAAGTATTAAGTATTTAATGAAAAGTTCATCAAATATCACTAACTAAACTATCTCAAGCTTTTAATTTTAGATTTATATATTATCTACTTTGAAAAGACTTGAAAGATTGTGTAAAAGTAGGAATTAAATGCATTCATATATACAGCAGATAACAGCCAACAAAAGATACTTTTATTAGCTGGGCACTCTTCCACATACTTTCTGTATTGATTCATGCCTCATGGCATGAAATGATATAGGTGTTATTTTCTCCATCCCCACTATAAACAAATAAAATGAAGACACAGAAGTTAAACAAATAAATAAAACAAAAGAATTGCCCAAAATGACTCAGCCAGTATCTTCAAGAGCCAGAACAAATTGAGTGGTTCCAATCCAGAACTCATGCTTTTTTATTTCCAATTTTATTTTATTTTATTTCATTTTATTAAATTTAGTGGGGTGACATTAGTTAATAAAATTATATAGGTTACAAGTATAGATTTCTATGATACATATCTGCATATTGCATTGTGTGTCCACCACACAGCCAAATTATCCTCTGTCACCATCTATTTGGCCCCTTTTACCCTTTACTAATCCCTCACCCCCTTTCCCTCTTTTAACCACCACACTGTTGTCTATATCTGTGAGTAGTGATTGTATATCCTACGCATGAGTAAAATCATATGATTCTTAGTTTTTTGTGTCTGATTTATTTTTCTTAGTATAATATTCTCAAGGCCCATCTATGTTGTTGCAAATGGCAGGATTTCATCCTATCTTATGGCCGAGTAATATTCCATAATATATGTACTACGTTTTCTTTATCTAATCATCTATTGAAAGACACTGGTTATTTCCATGATTTGTGACAGTGAGTAGTGCTGCAATGAACATAGGTGTGCACACATCCTTGCAAAAAAAAAAAAGTTTGCAAATGTCTTAATCACCACTTGACAGCCCCTGTGTCTCAGGTGAGAGAAAGATGAGGTAGGTATCACTCACTAGACCTTTGCTATGAATTAACAGCTAGACTTGAGAATTAAATTATAGCCTACATTTTCTTTGACTCATTGAAAATAAAAATAATTGTTGATTATTGATATCTTTTCTTGGACCAAGCACTTTACATATCATTCTATAAAACAATACTGTACAATAGCATTTTAATGCATAGCCATGTAGTAGTATCTCAATGAACACTATTTGTCAACTAACTAGATAAGAGAGAGGTGTTGAGAATAATTTTATTACCATTTTATTTTTCAGGAAAAAAAAAGAGTTAGCAAATTTAGTAACTTGTTCATTGTGAAACAGTAAGAAACTGAACCAGGATAGAAATTTAGATGTTTTCAAGATATACTGACTTATTTGTATTAAAAGTTACACATTCAGCTGAGTTTCAGTAAGTGTTTATATTTCTGCAGGTAATTAAACTCAAATGCCACAGATGTTTTGCATTCTGATATTCTAGTTTACTACGAGGAATATAGTTTAAAGTACCTAGAGGAACAAATGAACACACACGGATCATGAAACCCTCTCTCTGATATTCATTTATTCAACAACATTGGCCGCACCTTTGTATCAGATGCTTTTTTAAGTAGCAGGGATACTACAGCAAACAAATCAAACAAAATTCCTTCCCTAATGAGCCTGTATTTTACATCCAACAGTAAACAAGTAAATATACAAAAATATAGTATGTCAAGTGATTGTAAGCACTAAACAAAACAATACAAAAAAACCCTCCTATTTGGTAAAGTGATACTTGGTTAAAAACCAGAAGGAAGTAAGGAAGTAGTCCATGTAGATGACCAAGGGAACAATGTTTCAAGATTAAGGAGCATGTACAAAGGTCTTGAGGCAAACATGATTAGCTAAAAAAATACATTTCTTTTATTATTTTATTCTGAATTTTGTCACTATATTTTCTAGAAAGTTTGCTTGCTACCCCATAATTTATTTTTCCAGGTTCAAATTCAATGTGAATGAGAGAACATATTTGCCAATGATACATCTGATAAGGGGTTAATATCCAAAATTTATAAAGAACTTAAACAAGAACAACAAAACAAACAAACAAACAAACAAACAACCCAATTAAAAATGGACAAAGGACCTAAATAGATACCTCTCCAAAGAGGACATACAGATGGCCAATAGACATATAAAAATATGCTCAGTATCAGTAATCATCAGAAAATGCAAATTAAAATCACAATGAGATATCACCTCATACCTGCCAAAATGGCTATCATTAATAAATCAACAAACAACAAGTGCTGGTGAGGATGTGTATAAAAGGGAACCCTTGTGCAGTGTTGGTGGGAATGAAGATTGGTACAACTACTACAGAAAACAGTAAGGAGATAGCTTAAAAAATTAAAAATAGAACTGCTTTATGACCCAGTAATTCTACTTCTATGAATATATTCAAAGAAGCCTGAATCACTAATTCAAAAGAATATATGCACCTCTATGTTCATTGCAGCATTATTTACAATAGCCAAGATTTGAAGAAGTCCAAGTGTTCATCAGTAGATAAGTAGATTAAAAAAATAATAAAAGCTGTGATACATTTACACAATAGAATAGTATGAAAACAGGGTTGCACCTGGAGAGTATTATGCTAAGTGAAATAAGCCAGTCAGAGAAAGACAAATACCATATGATGTCACTTATATGTAGAATCCAATGAACAAAATAAGCAAATGAACAAAATAAACTAACAAACAAAATAGAAACAGACCCATAGATACAGAGAACAGATCGACAGCTATAGAAGGTAAGAAGTTAAGGGGCAGGGTGAAAAAAGTAATAGGATTACGTGAGAAAAAGAAAAGAAAAGAAAAGAAAAACTTCAGAGCCAGACAACAGTATGGCGATTACCAAAGGGAAAGGAGGATGGGAGAGGGAGGAGAGGGTAAAGGGTGGGGGTAAATGGTAATGGAAGGAGATTTGACTTAAGATGGTGAACACACAATACAATACCCAAGGCTGTATTGTGGAACTGCTATAAGAACAGGTGTTAGGGAGACAGTAGTCTGAGCAGGAGCATAAAGTAGAAGCTTCTTGAAAGAGAGTGAGGTATGATACAGATTCTAAGGCATATGAAGAGAAAATAAAAAGATAAGAATTAGAGAATATGTATGGAGATATCCCAGAGACAATGGTTTGTTTTGGTAATATTGGTACATAATGTTGGAAAATTAGAATAGAACCAGCATGGTTCAATATTTAAATTTGGAATAGTATCAAAATCACATTTTCTATCTGGAAGGACATTAAATTTATTTTGTTATTTCTTTTAAAAAAGGAAGAACAAATTCAATTTGATGAATATTCTTATGACATACCCTACCATCCTTAATAAGTAAAAGTTTGGCATGGACTCAGTAACTTCACACATATTTACTGATGGCTAATTAAAAGCTTAATATTAATGAGGCATTCTGAAGTCTAAAAATGGAAATATAAAATAGAGCTCCTCAGCCAAAGAAGTTTACACATAATCATGTAAAATACAAGATAAATGTATTTTTAAGATTGGACAACAGTTAAGGACCAAAATGTTTAAAGTGGATGCAGTTTAAATAGGGAGAAAGAGAGAAGAGAGGAGAAATGTGGTTGCAGGCAAAGAATAACAGGTTTAAAAAAGGGAATAACATACCACACTGCCTAGAAAAGAGTCAGTTATATTCTGATGTCTGATACCATTTTGTTACAAATGCCCCAGATTTTCTATCCAGTATTTGGGAGTCATGTACTGATATCAGAAATGAAAAAAACTTGACTTTAGTTAATACTACCTGCATTACTTAATTTTACGTGTCAACTTGGCTAAGCTCTTGTTTCCAGTTGTTCAAACACCAGTCTAAGTTTTTTGTGAAGGTACTTTTCAGATGTGATTAACATTTAAATCAACAGACTCTAATTATAGCAGATTACCCTCCATAACATGAGTGGGCCTCATCCAATCAGTTGAAGGCAGGAAGAGCAAAGATTGAGGTTTCACAAAGAAAGAATTATCCACAAAATTGCCACATAGAAAGCCTACCCGAGCCTGTAGCCTGCCGGCTTACATTACCAATTTCTGACTTACCAGCCCTCACAATCCCATAGGACAATTCTTTAAAATAAATCAAGCTTGTCTCCCGCTTTCTTTTTCTCTTCTGATGGATAAATGGATGGATGGATGGATGGATGGATAGATGGATGGATGGATGGATACACAGATGATAGGTAGGTAGATAGACAGATGACAGACACACAGAGTTTATACACATAAAGAGAATGTACACATATAAGTGTATCCTATTGATTCCTTTCTCTGAAGAACTCTAATAAACTACCCTTATTTGAAAGTATTTACTTTTTTCTCAAATTAGTAAGAAGAAAATTATTTTAAGCCTCAATATATGCAGACATATTGTGACATTCAGACAACATAGACATGATAACTTGCTAGAAACAAATGCCAGTTTAGAAATGCAGCTTCTACTTTGTTTAATTAAGGACAACAAAACAAACCCATACCTTCAAATAAGAAATAATCAAATTTAAAAGAAATATGAAAGACAAGCCAATGAAGACTATCTACTTTCATATTGGCTGTTGCATCTAAAGATACAGCATGCCTAGGATAAACTATTGTTTAATAATCTCAAAAGCCTGCAATACCTTTACACATTAGATAACTTAAATAATAGAACAATAAATTTACCTGCGGAATTCATTTTGCCCGTCTTCATCTGAACTTCTACAGTGATTACATGCCGTTTTTGACATAATTAATTAAGGTCTCAGGCACTGAAATATATTCAAAGCTATATGGAAACCGAAAAGAACATAATTTCCCTACCAGCAGCAATCTGCATAGGGCCCTATCTTTACAGCCTAAACAACCCACCCCCACTGGGAAATAGCAACCTTCCTCTTACGGAGATGGCGTTATTTCTCAGGATGATCTGCTTCATGACTGCTACTCAGCATGCTATCCATAGCTCTCCAGATAAATTGAAGGGACTGAAAGATTTATGAACTCATGAATTCTTTTCCTGTAGCGAACCCCAGTCGAATTCACCAGAGGATTTCTTATGCCTATGTGAGAATCCTTTGACAAAACAGAAAATACGTAGAAAGAGTAATGGGACATTAAAATTGACTCCTATTTACTAGAAATTCTCCTATGAATGTGTACAAGAATGAGGAGCCTAGGACCATATTATATCTTGCTAGGTTGTACTATATCTTAAAAAGGGGCATATTATGTATTGCTGAACACTGTACCTTGTCTGTATCAGTTTTACATTGATTTTTTTGAGGCAAGGAGTTATTTTAAATAAAAGAATCTTTATACATTATGTAGCTCTTGTCCTCCCTATGAATTATTTTTATCATAAAGTTCAGATTAGCAACATATTAATAGAAAATAATTGTAAAATATTTATTTCACAAAAACATACATTTAAAAATAACTCAAAAATAAGGACTAAAAATACACACTATTTTGTTTGAATGATATAATTATATCCTTATAATGAAACATTTTCTTAAAATATTTATTCATAACAATTTTGCTTTGCACCAGAGAATATAGTCCAGACAAACATTAAATTACTTCCTCAACAAAGTGATTACAGAAGTTTTATTTAGAAAAATTTCAGCACATTATTTTGTATTTTGTAAATATCATGGATTTTGGCTACAAATAATTGACTAAGTTATAAAAGCACATTTGCTCACTAACCACATTTTATTTGAGTCTTCCCAGAGCATCCATTTGTGAATTTTTATATAAAAATATGTGCAATCTAAAGTCTTAGCTATTTGTCTAAGAAAGCCTCTGAGTTTATTCAAGAGTTCTTTTAACACTGTAGTCTTTTAAGTCCCTCTCAGGGCTCTAAAGCCATTTTGAACATTAGTGTATCGAACTCTAGAGCCATGACTTGGGTTTTATAACTCATGTCTTGGTTAGCCATTCTAGCACATGCCTGCATCACATTTATTGATTGCTCTTCTTCCATAATAAGTTCTGTTACTTTAAAATTCCCATGTAAAGTTAACTCTGTAATTTCATAATTTATTTTAAGATTTTATTTATTTTTTATACAGGGGGGAAGGGAAAAAGAAAGGGAAACATAAATGCGTGGTTGTCTCTCTCACGCCCCCTACTGGGGACCTGTCCCGCAACCCAGGCATGTGCCTTGACTGGGAACCGGGGACCCTTTGGTTTGCAGGCTGGCACTCAGTCCATTGAGCCACATTATCAAGGGCTTACCTCTGTAATTTAAATACTATTAATTTACTTTTTAAAAATTGCTAGGAGTGTATGTCTGTGTGTTTGCATGCATGCGTGTGTGTGTGTGTGTGTGTGTGTGTGTGTGTGTGTGAGGGGAGAGAATATACTGTTTCTTTAGGTACTCCAAATTAATCAGAATGAGTGATCATTTGGGGGTCTAAGGGTAGAATGCCCTGAAAGTAATATAAGAATCTATAGTATACAGCAATGATTTTCAACCTTTTTCATCTCATGGCACACATAAACTAATAACTAAAATTTTGTGGCACACAAAAGATACACTATATTTTTTGCCAATCTGACAAAAAGATAGGTATAATTCTGATTCATTCACATCAGACAGCTATACAGCTATTGTTGTGTTGGCTGTTGTCATTTTTTTTTATTTTACAATCTAATGAAAAAGAGTGCCCCTGACTAAACAATCAGGTATTGCATGTTCTAAAAATTCTTGCACACCGGTTGAAGATCTCTGGTGTATAGTATATAACCTCACACCATCGAGTGCAGACCTATGATTGTAAATAGTCTTATCTAGGGCAAAATAAAATTTTCTAAGTTCTGAATTCAATTAAATTGTTAAGAAACAGTAAGTTGGTAGTGCCTGACTCAGATGGGTATACATTTGCATTTGTGTTTTTGTTGCTGTTATGCTTGTTTTTGTTTTAAGGACCTTTTCTTAAATTTTTTTACCTCGATCAATAGTTAGGCAAGCATATATACTGGAAAGGTTTTATGTAATTGGGTGCAGTGGCTCTTACAGGCTCACAGATGCAGAGATTTTTCAAATTATGTGAAAATGTACTTTAAGAATTTAAACTGAATTTGTTGAACAGTGCTTTTCTTGTTGCTGTTGTTTAAGATATTGAGCTATAATTCTCCACTGTCTCATCCATCACCCTTTTCTCATTGTCAACAAATAACCTCTAATAGTTCCATTTTTATCCTCTCTCTTTTGGAAATCCTCGAAGAATTGAACAGTTCATGTTAGGATGCTTGGAGGACTCCCTAGGAAATCCCTCCATCTCATTAGGCTTGATGCCCAGAAGTCTAGAAATGAAAGTCATACAATACATTTCAGATCAAGTTATAAAATCAGAATACTTTTATGGAGTGACAATAAGAATAAATAGGGATTAAATAATAAAGCGACACCCATCTTCACTGCCATACATTATTCTTTCTGCCACATCTTGATACATAGCAAACCACAGGTCTTTTCCATTCAACTACAGAAGAGCATGGAGATACAGAAACACAGCCTAGGAAGAAATGGTTAAGTGTTTATGCAGGAATAAACAAGTGTTCATACAAGAAGAAATGAAGGTTAGGACATTGTGTTACCAGTGCAAATAAAAATGAGATATCCATAACAGATTTCAAAATCAATCCAAATTAAAATAGATATAAAAATAAGTACAGGGAAACCAATTAAATATATTCATATACATCTTTAGTTAGAACCATTAGAAATATTACTTGGATATCAGGATATTGGCAGAGGACATAATACCAAACATAATGAATGTATATTGAATCCATGATGTTGCTATGGATTTGTTTTGGATGTTAGCAGAAGAACTGGCAAAGAGACACTAACTGAAGCTGAAATGAAAGATTAATTCAATATGAAAGTTTTGAATTATAGAATTTTTAAGTCCATCATTTTAAATATAAATGAAAACCTAAATTTCCCTAAGCCAAATAACTTCCCCAATTAAGAATTAGATTACATTTTCTAACAGAACAAAGACTAACCTAAGTTTTCTCATAACCCAAACTGTATACCACTTCACTTCTAGGTCTCTATACCATGCATTCTCCCTTTTCCCTGGATTTAAGTATCATGTATTATCTTTATATTTCTTATGTAGACTTTCCTGGATGTCTTTCTTACTGCTACAATCAAAGATTCTCCTAAGGATCCTTGCCAACTGAGATAGCTCAGTTGGTTAGAGCATCGCCCCTACATGCCAAGATTGCAGGTTCAATCCCTGGTCAGAGCACATAAAACAATCAAGCAATAAATGCATAAATAAGTGGAACAACAATTAGATGTTTCTCTCTCTCTCTCTCTCCCCCCTCCCCCCCGCTATCTCTCTCTCCCCACCCTACCTTCTGCTCTCGCTCTCAAATCAATAAATAAAAATTTTATAAAAAGATTCTTCCAATGAACATCATCTTTGGAATGTTCCCTTAATACTTAGTAGAACTGCATGTATTTAAGAGGCAATTCAAGAATGCTTTGCTGCTTGGATGAAATGAATGAAGAGGAACACTGCTGTTTTCCAAGCCATGTGCTGATTGATGGGGACAGGGGTATAAGGGGACCAAACGGTAATGGAAAGAAAATACAGTAAAGATTAAATTTAAAAAAGTAAAGTTCTGAAAGCTTTTGTGTTTTCAAAACTGATACCTTGGCTTCCACTTCATGTATACATTTAAAAAAAAATTTATTCAGCATATGACTCAGCGTATTTTAATAGCCAGTAAAATTTTGATACATTTCATATAAAGTGCTACTTCATTTTTCTATTACGTTATACCTATTCTTTCTTTAAAACTTAAGTCTTTTTTTCTAGTGAATTTTCTCAGAAATATGGACTTTCCTATTTCTTCAGACATCTCCTTAGAAGACTTATACATCCAACTCCATACATGTAGCAAAATGCTTATATTCCTATCAACATTTTATATATTTTTATGTTTTTTTCTCATTATCCACATCAGGTTTCCTATCTTCTCAAATGCTCAGACAATCATTCACTATGTCTGTTCATTCTATTTATGATTCATCACAATTATATGAAAAATCAACCTGTGATCAGGTCCATTTTGCCTAGAAAGTACAGGTAAGTTGAATGTTCCCATTGGTCATTAATCTAACATGCGCATCATTATGAATAGAACTTTATTTAAGGTTGAAATAGTTTGTTTCACTTACAAATAATTTGAATAAAATAATAGCATGAAACTCGCATGCTAAGGTGGTGAATACTTATAAATTTTTTATCCAAATTAAAGAATAACTTTAAACTATACTGGAGACCAATCAAGAAGTCTATATGTTGTGCTTTATATGGTAATTAACTCATTAATAAAAATAATTGAAACCAAATCACTGAGAAACATATATTTTATAAAATAATGAACAGCATCTGTTTTGTTTACACATATACTATCACCAAAACATTAAGTCTTAGTCATTTGCAATTTAGGTTAACAATTGAGTGTGCATTGCACATACTGAAGAGATTTTCACCTTTGCATCTGAAGAGTGTTCACCAGATGATAATTAGTATCTGCTAAATGCTCTTCAGATTAACATGATATCATCACGAAATATCACAAAAGTGTCGACACAATATTCATCCAGCTGGAGATTCCAAACCAGTCTGTTTTCACTGCCATTTACTGTGAATTTCAGCTCTGCACCAGCTGGCCAGATCCTTTTCTTCACCACTCTCCATAGAAGAAAACAAGAATGTGCTTTTTGCTTGTTTGTTTGTTTATCTAATTTACCTAGTTTAAATCGATGAGGACATAGAAAACATTCATTCAAAAATTAAAATTAGCCCTGGCTGGTGTAGCTCAGTGGATTGAGCGCGGGCCTGTGAACCAAAGGATCCTGGTTCGATTCCCAGTCAGGGCACATGCCTGGGTTGCAGGCCAGTTCCCGGCAAGGGACGCATGAGAGGCAACCATACATTGATATTTCTCTCCCTCTCTCCCTGTCTCCTTCCCTTCCCCTCTAAAGATAAATAAATAAAATGTTAAAAAAAAAAGAATAGTACAAAGGATTCCTATAAAAAAATTAAAATTAAATTGTGAATTATAATTACTCTAACCATGCAACTTCATTACTTTATATGTGTCAAATACATTTGTTTCCTAATATATACTTCATTATTGCAGTTCACAGAAGAAAAAAATAATGAGCTAAACTTTATGTAAAAACTAGAATATATCTTCTGTGCATGAACAAAATTTTTAGTTTTATTTACTAGTTTTACTCAAATTTTGTTTATTAGATTAATAATACAGCTTAAGTATGAAATTTGAATTTATATTAAAAATAAACATAATGAAAATGGAATGAATATAAAATTTATGTATTGAAGTGGTTAAATAATACATTCTAGAGTCAACCAAACCCTGATTTAAACCCAAACTAAAACCTGTGGTTTAATTTCTTTAACTGTATTTTCTTTAGACAAATGGATAAGACTAGATCATAATAATATTTCTTAACTTACAAGGTTGGGTAAATAATAAGTGAAAGAATAAATACATGTGTAAGTTGCTTTACACAGTTCATGACAAATAGTAAACATTTACTAAAGGGCACCATTATCACCATTGTTTTTACAGAAATATGTGTCCTGGGATTGCATCCCGTGATCTGAACCATGCAAGACCAAATAAACTGTTTCATGACTAGGCCTAACCAAGCTAAAGTCTGCAATAGAGGGAGAGTTTTACCTCATCTGCATTCAGAGGAGAAAGGTTTACTATTTTATTATATTCCATAGCAACATAGTACCATTTTTCAACATATTGAACCTCTTACAGAAAAGGAGCTTATACATAAAACACATCTCAACATATCCTTCCAAAGGGTAAGTATTGTGTCTACT
The DNA here is from genome assembly GCA_004027475.1 of Anoura caudifer. Lineage (NCBI taxonomy): Eukaryota > Metazoa > Chordata > Mammalia > Chiroptera > Phyllostomidae > Anoura > Anoura caudifer. The sequence continues at coordinate 213,898 of PVKU01001019.1, read as the reverse complement.
TAATGGACCCCTGCAAGAGCACAACCACGAGTAAGCCTAATAAATGTTCTTTGACCATGATGAGGTACAAATAGAACTGTTATTTTTTGTAGTTCTTTCAAGCAAAACTTTAGTGTAGGCAAGTTTATCTTTTGTTATCACTCATCTCTTTTATTGTTCTCCTTCCTCATTTCTCAGGAGCGATTTGTCCAATTTTTCCCCACATGTTTCTTGTGTATGTGAATCTGTTTTTTTCTTTTATTTAAAATGATTTTCCGAAACCATTGTATAATATGAACAATAATAATAGGAGTATATAAAAATAATAATAATAGCAGTAATAATATAAAATAATAATAACAGTAATATAAAAAACCATCAACTGTTTACACTGTATTCTGTGCTAAACTGTTTCATGCACATTTCCTCTTTTGCTCCTCACAGCAACTCTAAGTACAGATTCATTTCCATTTTACAGATAACATAACCATGTTTTTCGAGGTCAAATTAACTGCTTGAACACCCAATAGTTAGGAAGTAAATGAATATACATTGGTCTGGCTTTGAAATATATTATCTTAAAAATTGTACTTGTCCAATGGTGTTTGTGTAAAGATACTTTCATCCTCGGTTTCACTGAAAACCAAGATTTGATTACCTACTGGTAAGTCCTTTTGGTATGAAGAATATTTTTGAACAGGAACTTTCTTCTCATCCATTAAGTTATATGATCTACATTAGCAAACAACATGCGATAACTCACTAATATTTACTATGCATTCACTATGCACCAGGCACAGTTTTAAATAATTCACAAGTTTTATATAAGTAAATCCTTATAACAATGCTCAAGAAAATGTGCACTACGACTGACACCACATTATAGATCAGGGAATATGCACAGAAAGTTAACAATCTGTTCAAAGCCTTAGATGGTAGCAAAGTTGTGATTCAAAACTAAGCAGGGTGATTCTAGAGATGACCCTATAACCCTATTATCCTGTTACCTTGTCAAGTATTCCTCAAACTACTCACACCAGTCAAATGCACTGTGATGAAATATACATTACTTAAAAAGTTACTAAAACAGGAAAATAATGTTTTAGATGAATTCCAATTGGAATTCAATGTAAATTTGTACTTCATCGGCATTTCTTCATACAGTACACAAGCCAAGATTCTTAAAAGCTGATATTTGTATGCATTTTGGTTAATTACATTCTTTTCTGATAAGTGAAAGAATTATAAAAACTAGTCTAGAAGCAAACTATAATAAAAGCAATTATTGTGGGTTTAAAAATGATCAATTTTAAACACAACTTTAAAAATTAAATATTTGACCATGGTGAAGTCATATTTCTGAATGATTCAGAAAGATTATAAGTTATAACTTATAGTATAACTGATATAGGTATAAGATTATGGTTTTGGTTTGTTTCATACAGTGAGATGTATTTTTAGAAGAATTACAAATAAGTATCTAATAAAAATATTTGAATATTTCTGTCCAATGAGGAGAACTCATGCTTTACATTACTGATACAAGTAAACATGGGAATTCACAATTAACATGAGCCTAAATAGATAACTATGGAAATATACAGCTTTTTGCACTACCCTTTTAAATATTTATTTAAATTTTTTAAAATCTGGGTTTATTTTTTTATTATTTAATTTATTTATTTTTAGACAGAGGGGAAGGGAGGGAAAAAGAGAGGGAGAGAAACATCAATGTGTGGTTGCCTCTCCTGAGCATCTTACTGGGGACCTGGCCCGCAACCCAGGCATGTGCCCTAACTGGGAATTGAACCCGTGACCTTTTGGTTTGCAAACTGGTATTCAACTCACTGAGCCACCATAGCCACGGTCCATTTTACATATTTATATTTGTGGTCATTTAAATCTATAACCAATTTGGAGGCTAGTATTGTGATTTTGGCACTTAGCATGATATGTTAAAATATTCTCAATTTGCCCTGGCCAGTGGCTCAGTGGATTGAGCACTGGCCTATGATCCAAAGGATCACTGATTCAATTCCCAGTCAGGGCACATGCCTGGGTTGCAGGCCAGGTCCTCAGTAGGGAGCACACAAGAGGCAACCACACATTGATGTTTCTCTACCTCTCTTTTTCCCTACTTTCACCTCTTGTCTAAAAATTTTTTTACATCTTTTTTTAAAAAGAAACTACTTTCGTTAAAAAAATTCTCAATTTGATCACCTTTAAAAATAAAATCAGGCAAACATAATGTATGTGTGTTTCTCAAACTATGTTATGCAGAACAGTGAGGTAAAAGACACTTTTCAGAAAAAATACAAGATAAAATAGTTTTTGTAATTCTACATATATGATGAAATGAATATTTAATATTTTCATGTTTAATACTGAGAAGGCCTGTAATTAAAAAAAACTCTTATTTTTAAAACTTACTTTTTTTCTTTCAATAAAATCTTACTAAGCACCATCTGTGGGTCAGGCTCTACTTTGGCTCAGGAGTCAAAGCTGGGGAGAAAGCACACAAGTCCCCTCACTTTTACATACCAGGCGTGAGGGAACCACAGCAACGTGGCTATATGAAACAACCTATCAGAGGGTGGGAATAGCGTGTCACGTCCAAACCCAGCGATGTTTGCCTTGGGGTCTGCCCCAGAGGAGTGGCAGGGCAGGTTCCTGAGGAGGCAGGTACCTTTCAAGCAGAGCCCTGAATAACAAGAACAATGTGAGAATACTATATCGCTTGCCTACAAGAAAGTTGGTGAAGGAGGCTGGGAGATGGGGCCATGGATCACTTAGTCCTGGGAGCACTGAAACCTCTCTTGAAGCAAAAGCAAACTAAGATAACATTTACATTTTTGTAGCCCGAGGAAAGGTCCAGATGGAACATTCTGGGAAAAGAATAGTTTGTCCATTATCTTCTTCCATAGCAGGAACCTTGGTTTCTTCTCTAGTCATTTTGTTTTCCTACTAGGATAGATTTACCCTGTCAGGTTATAAACTCCTTGAGAACTGGGAATTTTTATTTCTGTTCTATAGGACCCCAAGAACCTAGAATAATGCCCTTATACATTCAGCACTCAAGAAACACCAGTTATATCAATAAATGACTATCATCTGCCTTAAAGAGCAGGATGTAGTTTCTTCTATCCTTTATAAATAATAATTTTAAAATGTAATTTTAAGTACTCTCCATGAATGTGGAATAAAGGTGCTCATTAAATAGGGGTACATTGTTTGAAGGCATTAGCTTTCTAAAAATTTCCCCATAGCATATTCTTTGAGGAACATCTTGTAAGATAACGATTATATTGGTCAGTTAATAAAAACATAATTTATAATGTGCATACTCAAAATACATTGCTTTCACTTGAACATGTACATTTATATGTCAGTCTTAAAAACAGGCAACTTCTGTTGTTGGCAAATAGGATTACTGAGTAAAGTTCTACACCGTCTTTCTAGTACCTTGCAATGCTCCAATCAAGATTACCAGATTTTTAGTTTCTGGTTCTTTGAAGTGGAATGAGAATTTAAAGATATTTGTGAAGCACACCCAGTACAGAATGCATCTAGATTTAATCTTCCTATGAATATTTTACAATGACCTCATTTATATCTAGTTAAATACAATTACTTTTAATGATTACCTTTATCAAAGGTTCTAAGCATTCAACATTGTTTTTTGTAGAAACAAATTTTTATAGCACTCATATTTGAACTGATTCTGCTAATCTTAAATTCAACTGACAAGAAGAAAAGTCATGTATATATATTAAAGAGAAATATACTGTATGCTGTGGGCAGCAGTTAGAATTTTTTTAAAGGAAATAAAGAGTGCTTTTCAAATATAGGTCAGCTAAAAGAGCTTCTTTTGTATTAACATCATATAGATTAACACCATAACACTGTTCGGGGAAATGCTGATCAAGAGAGATCCAAGAGCTCTATTATTTTTACTGGTGAAATTACCTGCACAAATTTAAAGCTTTATTTCTCCAAAGGGGATGTTTGGCATTTTCTTTTACATTTAAATAGGGTTTTTTAATAGAAAAGGGAAGAAAAGTCTGTTGCCAAAGTTAAATATTATATGCTAATAAAAATATTTAAATATTAAAAAAAAAAACTTAAAACTTGGGATGACTGTAGCTAGTTAAAACAAAACAGACCAAAAAAGACCCTGTAGAATGTGCAGTTATCTTTACTTGAAAATACTTCTATATTTCTTGATGACTGCTATGTAAGCATTACTTTCTATAAAGAATTGTCTCCCTCTGACTTCCTAATTGAGGTGGTAACATAATTTCTCCATTGTGTTATTGGCTAAAAACCAGCATTAATAGGTATTTGTCCTGCCTGGTGATTCCTTGTTTTGAGATAGAAAGTGAAATAAAAGAAGCGCCAAGGCAAAAAAGAAAAAAAAATGACAAAAAAGAAAATGGCAATAGTGAGGTAGTGAGAAAAGATTAAGTAATTTCCACTTCATTATTCCTTCCCCAATGTAAGTTTTCTTTAATGATTTCCTTTCTTCTTAGATTTTCCCATTATTTACTCCATACACACTTCCTCAGGGGAAATGGGCAAAGTGTGATGGGGAATGAAGCACAAAATAAGATAGAGTGGCCCCTGGAAACCAGTGGAGTCACAAGCTATGAGCAGTATACTCAACATGGAGACCGAAACAAAATCAAACGTTCTAGAGCCCCTGTAAAATAAAGTAAAATATAAAATGTAAAATAAGATAAAATGAGATAAAATAAGATAAAATAAAGTAAAATAAAATAAAATAAAATAAAATAAAATAAAATAAAAAAATAAAATATCACTCTGGGTAGTTTATGCTTTATAAACAGAAAATCAGAAGAAAAGTGTACTGAACAAGAATCCAGACTAAGGTCCAGTCTGTTTGATAGTTATAAGACATAATTATATTTCATAACCAAAAACTCTTTAAATATCCAAGCCTGTGTTTATTCATTTGAAAAATTAGAACATCAACACTTGCTCTGCTTTCCTTATAAGACTGGTGTAATATTTAAGTAAGATGACATAAACAAAATTATATTTCAAGATAAAATTATAATTTTATAATATAAAAGAAATATAAGTTAAAATTTTAATTAAATATTTATAGATTCACAATCATATCTTCATTTCTACTTTAGAGGGATTATTTACAGTTTATTATTAAATAATAAGAGGCTCTACTAAGTGTTTTACATATAGAAAAATTAATAATTAAAATGATTAAGTATATTTTATCAATTGTCATTTTTTTAATGTCCATTTTCCTACATGTTCTTTATTGTTTATTTTCCAAATTAAAATAACATATATGGAGAACAAATTGTTCTATGTTGTTATTTAAATTCCTTCAAACAATTTAATTTTTTGTAATATTATGACAATTATTTTAATAAATTATAGCCATCAATTACACAATAAGGCATTTCATAATGTAGACTTATTTGCGGATGACATAGTCATCATTCAAAATGTCAATATTTTATTTTTTATTAGAAAATGTATTCCTGAACATAAAGAATAACTGAAAGAAAATATACCAAAGTCTAATTTTTCTATAGATGGAAAATCATTAACAAAAACTTACGTTATATATTTGTCTGTTTTAAGATAATTTATGTTAATGTAATAAATTTATAATTTATACTACTGTACCAAATAACTATTAAACACAGTCAATTATCATTTATTCATTAAATAGTTTAGTAACTATACATAACATAACATTTTTCTTAATCAAAATTTGTATAGTTATATTACTACCAATTTGTGTATTATCTATGTATCACATTTTTTGATATGCTATATTAACTCTAAACACTTGGATACTCTTTTTGTTTTAATTATGTATGACTAATGATAATTGTTTGCCTGTTTGAACACCAACACTCTTTCTACTACCAAATGAAAATGATATAAAATAGATAACAAATTGACTGTCTTTAAAAAAGATAGTTTTTGTTAGCTTTTAATTTTAATTTTGTGGCACTAACGTCCACCAGTTTTCATATTGCCATGTATTATTAGAGTATAGCAAACTTCTTCTTTTGAACTTTCTCTAAGGAAATAACTGAGATACAAATGCTATAATTTAATTTAACAATTAGGAATTAATTTTGATCCTGAAGTATTTGTCTAATTTACTAAGAACTAAAAAGTCAATGCTTAAATTAGTTTAAAGAAATGCCAAACAATCAGTCGATAAAATATTTATTGAATGTCTCATTAAATGTTTGGTAACATATATAGTAGGCATTGGAAACCAAAAGTTCTTCACCTTTAAAACTAAACTAAGGGCTCTGTTTTTAAATTCTTAAGGCATGTAACATTAATTATACCCATTAGAGACTCATATGATATTTGGAAAACTTCCAATGAGCTGCCTTCTTAATTTTATAAATTTAAAAATTATTTTCTTATCAGGCTATAAAAATCATAGGCATTGTCACCATTGTCCTGATTCAATATTCATAACAATTCTCTGACTGTGAAATTCATTTGATTGGTTCTATCATATTGGACTTGAATTATCCCTCCTTATGAGATGCTGTTGGACCTGAATTATCCCTCCTTATGAGATGCTGTTTTATGATCTTCTACCTAAATAAAAAAGGAAAACTACAGCACCATTCACTCAAATTTGAGTGCTTTTATCTCATCGATTCATCTTCCCCCCACAAAAAAAATCTAATTTTCAAGCAGTGTTACACTTACAAAAAACTAACACATTGCTTAATTCCTGATAGGATGTTTGGCGAGAATATTCCCCATACACTGTATTGTACCATAATAATGTTACTGATACTAACATTTCCGGCAATATGGCAGTGATATTTACAGGGCAACTATGTTCTCCTGCCTCAAAAAAGTTCCGATCAGTGATTGATATAATACTAAAATTACCACTAAAAAATAAAGATATTGATGCATATTTACCTTGATTGGTACTCCAAATGAAATTCATGTTACAGTATGTCAATAATAGCAAACTACAATGGATTAGCAAATTAAATATATGTATGTCATAAGTAGAAAAACACTAGTGTTTTGCATATTTATTTACTCATTTCAACAAAGCCTGTCCAAAACTTCAAGGGATGCAAAAACAATTAAGGTAACGGTTCTGCCTCAAAAGACCTAAGTGAACTATGCAGATATATTATAATACATGTATATAAATAACTAAAATACAAGGAAGGAACTGAGTGCACCAAACATATTTTGGTAAATCCAGCATTAACACAGGGTAATTGTTTGGGCTTATAAGCCATGAAGTAAATAAATTTACAAATACATACATATATGTATATATTTGGGTATATATGTATTGGGGGATATATATTTCCATGTGTTTAAATTTTTGCTTTCAATTTTCAATTCTGAGCAATTATAAAAGTTCCCTGAAAAAATAACATTGCACTAAGTTTAGAAAATAAATAGGACTTGGAAATTATTTAAAAGCTATTTGGGAAAATCAACTGATGAGAAGAAGAAAGTCCCCATAAAAGAGGGAAATAGTAATGAGTCCTCTTTAAATAAAAGATAATTAATGAAATAAGTCCCTGCAGCATGGTGGAGAATGTAGAAGTAAGTGCATTACCAGAAGACCTTGACTTTGACTGTAGTCAGCTAACTCCCCCAAATATTACTGAAGGTCTGTTGTTAACAATATTTAAAAAATCATAATAGCTAACATTTATATATTGCCTATTTTGTACCAAGCATGGTGCTATGGAGCTTATAAACTTTACCGCATTTAATTCTCATAACCTATAGTTTAGGTGCTGCCAATATATAACCCCTTCTATATAGAGGTAACTAAATTTAGTCAATTTTAACGCATTTTTTAATGATTCAAAGAAATATGACTATTTTTAAAGGCCCAACATAAATACATATGTGTAAGTAGCTGAAAACAGGAAAATAATGAGGATATGGAAGGGTTAAGAAAGAATTTGAAAAAGCACAATATTCTTGCATGGAAAAGAAAGATGACTAGGGAGTTAAATGTAAACAAAGAAATTTAACAATAATTTACATTTAGTGATTTCTCCACATAAATAACATATGTAAATTTCATGGTACTTGAAGCTAGGTATTATACAAAAGTCTAGATATTGTCTGCCAGAAACCAAGAGATTTTATATGTATGCCAAATATAAAGAGGATTTTTAGAATACCCCAAGAAAAATTACAAAATCTGCTTAGCAACTACAGAGATCAAAGAGAAGTGTCATCCCTTCTATTGGGGGCAGGAGGTTTAGGATAATTTAGAAAATGAAGTGGCAAAAGCATAGAAGTGTTGTTTTAAGAATTATTTGCAGAAGAATTTCATATATTATTTGCTTTGTTGATCAAGTAGAGGATCAGTTGATAATTATGAGGGATCCTATATGTGTATAACCATTCCAGCCAAGAAAAATGATAATACAGGTATACTGAGAAAAGTGTTGGATTTCAGAAGAAACACATAATATCTGCAAGGTTTTGAGGCCAAGAGAAGAAACTGTGAGGAAGAAAATATACTCTTCATGGACACTCAGAATATGTCAAAAAATGACAAATTTAGTGGGAAATCCATGTACAAAAAGTATTTAAGAGAGGAGAGTATGAAGGCAAATCACTTGAGATGAAATAAAAATGAGTCCAAGAAGAAGAAACAAGTGAGTAAGACAGATAGTCACCATGCATTACAATGACTTCTGCTCTTCAAAGTATCAGAAAGCTGCCTGGAATTAAAAATAGATGAACCTCAGAAGTAACTAGAAAACAAATAGGACACAGAAAAGCACAATATAACATGGAACCATTTCTTTAACCAGGCAGTTCTGTCCATAAGTTATAGCTATATATAAGGAAGAATCAGGAAGGTAGAGAGAAAAGACATTGACACGAGAGCCAACTGTGCGCTGAGTATCACTTAGGACACGTTCATATATGTTAAACCAGGACTCCTGGTGAGTACAGTATAGGAGTAGCTATCACTATTTCCCTTTACCAACAATAAAACTGAGTCTCTGAAAAACCAAATAACTTGCTTGTGACCAGGGGGCTAAGAGATGGTAAAGTAAAATGTCAAACATAAGTTCCTTACACCATACAACACTGTTTAAGAACACAGACTGAACTGCAGCGTAAATTCAATAGAAAGGACCTTATCTCCTTATTATCACTGTATCCCAAACTTATTAAAAGTGTCTAGTATATGGCGAGGACTCAATAAATATATGCTGGAAAATGGTGAAGTTCTAGATCATGTTCCCGTTGCAGGGAGAAAAAAACATATAAATAAATTTCTGAAATACAAAAAGAAAATGAAAAATCAATTTAAATATTCTAGAATTTAAGAAGCATATTCTATAGAAATACCTGCAAAAGAAAGTTCTGCAAAAGATTTGTGATAAGTGAAAGACTGTTATATAAAATAATGGCTGGTATATTCCTTTGTAGAATAAAAATAGATAACAATATACTGTAATGTAAAATTGATGGGATAAAAGTTATAAAATGGGAAGGTACAGAAATTCAAAATTCAGGGAATAAGGCATTAGAATTGGACTAGAGAGAGGGAAAAATTCTTGAATGATATAAGACAAAAATAGGACTTTGTACTAGGAAAGCTTTAGATAAGCAAGGAATAAAACATCAGGACCCTCCTCTTAGGGACACATGCAAAATCTGTAGAACGTGGCTATGAAAATACATTAAAGATTCTTAAATTACATAAAAACAAGTTTTTGTTCAATTAGGCCAATATGTATATATGGATTATATATATCCATCCTCTTCTACCAGCTAGTAGGAAAAGCCAACCCATCTAATTTCAATGTTTCATTTCCTTGTCAAAGGAGAGTTCTAAATCAGTTTGATTCACTCTTTAGAGTTATGCCAGAATTAGCATTCAAATGATTAAACTGAGGACTTGGAAAACTACAGCAAGCAAGGACAGCTTTTCTTTTTAATAAGGATCAGAGTATACAAAAAGCCCCAGGAAATACTGTGCCTTAAAAAACAAATAAGCATGGGCTTTGGAGACACACAGGCTTAGGACCAGATCCTGGATATGCTGTTTACTACCTGTATTAAAGTTGAGAAAGGTATTCATCTTCTATGAGTTTGTTTCTACACTTATAAAATAGAAACAAAAAGTAGGTTGCTGTGAGGATTCAATGAAGTAACCAATGTACAATGCTTAACTATAAATGATGTTCAAAAGTTGTTTATTTTCTCTTGTATTATCAGTAACTTATAATCATTAGGAATAAAATAATTTTGGATAAGAGATTTTTTGGTAAATGCTTATTATAATTCATGCTAAGTACCTTTTCTTATTGAAAATTATTTAATGTTTTCTCAAATATATAATGTGCCTTCTTGATTTTTATCATTATCAAGTTAGCAGTAGTTAAAATTCAGAGGGTGCTTAATAAATGTTAATAACTAAATAAGCAATAAATTTATCATTTGTTTTGATCTCTTAGTGAGTGACACAGATTGTAGAAAAGTCAGGAGGCTTGGGATAGAAGAACTGAGATTTGAATTCTGGCTCAGCTGCTCCCTCTTTGACCAGGGCTAGATTACCTTACCTTTCCAAACCTGTGTTTACTTGACTATAAAACCAGGAAAGTGATGCCTTATTGCACACTGTTGTGATGGTATATCATACATAGTAGATACCGAGTGAGAGTTGAAACTGAATCATGATGTTGATGGCTTTATCATCATTATGAACTTAAATCATTCTGCTGTACATTTAGCAAATATGCCAAATTAAAGTAAGCATTCATATTTTTTGAGCTTCTACTGAGTTTATTGTTGATGGATAAAATGGCAATATAGACAGAAAATTCTTGACCAGCTTGAAGAGTCACAACTAAATTTAAGTTCCTGACATCACTTCCCCAGCCGTCCTTGTGAATAACCTCCCTGCCTCTTTTTGTTAATTATCCAAGGGATGCTTATCCAATGATTAATTGGATCTAAATCATTTGATCCCTTGGATAATCATCCCCCAAATACATTCTTTATGGTTTGAAATGACCGATTCAGCCTTGGCTAAATCCAGCCTAAAGCACTCTACCCAGGGACCTTAGTGGAAGCACATGTTCCGAGTTCTGTTGCTTTCTCTGCCTACATCTTGTCACGAACTCCTCCTGTGGTCCCTGGAGGTATGATAATGTATCTCTTCCAGGAACTGTGAATAGTAAACTTCTCTATTTCAGTTTCTTTCATGGCCCTCTATTGAACCAGGGCTCACCATCTGACACCCCAGGGTGTGAGGTAATTTAACAAAATCACTACATAGATATATACATATATATATGTATATGTATATGTATATGTATATGTATATGTATATGTAGTGACCATATAACGGTCACAGTGATTTAATTGAGGGGAAATATATCCATGTCAGTAATTAAATAGTGCCAACAAATTTCAGATTGATATCAGGAAAAGAAAAGAAGCACAAATTATTAGCTAATATAAATTTAGTGCTTACTATGTAGTAGATACTGTGTTAGCATTTTGCAAGCATTATCTCATCTCATCCATGTCATTTTGCTAGGGAGGTACTAAGTGAGGGTAAGGCATTTTGTTTAAGTCACGTATTCAGTAAGTGGAGTAACAGAAACTCAAACTGCCATCACTCCTATTCCAGATTCCTCGAACAATGATGGGTTGTACAATGCAACTGAATAATTCCAATGGAAGATAAGCTCTGTGCATAAGCAAAAGTAACTCTTTATATCTATTTCATATTAATGATGCATGAGCAAAATATCGATCAATGACGTTCTCAAGAAGACAAGTGAGCCGTTATTCAAAGATTTACATATAATTTTCTTTTATGAACATATTACAAACATTGGCCCCTGACCCCATTGCAGGCCAAACTACAATTACTTTCTTTTAAAATAAACATAAATGCACTAGCTATCTGGAAGACAGACTTACACCTGAGTGTAAAGCATGATTTTAAAACTTCAATTTGTACAATGGACATCACTGCATCATGGAAGGATGTAGGTTTAACATTATTCCAATTATTTAATGAATTATTTAAACTGAAATTCATTATTTTATTGTAATTCTTCCATATAGTAAAATTTGTGGGCTTAATTTTATGTCATCCCAATAATTTTAGGTAATCGTATTAGAAATTACTCATATAGCAACATGCTTTCATGCCTTTCTTCCTCCCTTTTTCCTTTCCTCCTTTTTGCCTTCAATTCCTACACTCAACATTCAGGGTTTGAGCTCTAATAATGTGTCAAGCAATATGTCAAGCAGTATGGACGTTATTTTCTATTTGGCTGATCAATTACCAAGACATTAGTTTGAAAATAGGTTTCTCACAAATCAAATATATCAAAGTATGTTCTCCTCTAAGAAATATTAGATCTATAAGATTAGAAAAACTTTATGATCCCTTTGATTTATTCACTTAATATCCCAATGCAATAGTATGTAATGTTACTGGAGAGAAAATACAAGCATTACTCTCTTGCCTTCTGATTACAGCTCTTATGCTCACAATATCTCCTAAATCCTTTTAATACCTCCAAATTTAATTTAGTTCCATGAGAGGAAAGGAGTTTCTGAAAACAACAGAACACATTTTTCCCATAGCCCTTTAAATCAGCGGAAACCTTTCAATACTTTATGGCAGGAGCTATAGCTTTAAAGAAACCCTATTCCGTAGCATGAGCATGGGCACTGGACCTGTGTCCAAGCGACTTAGTGAAATACAGTAAAGAATAATTTAGTTCTGGAGTGAAAAGGGTTATAAGCATCTCTCTTAAATTGAACAAATTACCAGCTATCTGGAAAGTATAATATATTGGCTTCCGTTCAAAAGAACAACACTTAATGTTGGCAATACTGCCAAATTCCTGCTTTCTTATATTCCCCTTTTCCTAGAAAAAGTGATTAAAAGACCAGTTCCCATGCCAGCTGGATGCTTAAGAGCATCAAAGTTTCTCTCTCAGGATTCAGAACTTGATATGGATTAGAAACCACTATGCTCATAGATAACCTCCCCAGCATTATAAATCAAAGCTGGATGGCCACATTAAAATTCTATCAGCTGTATCAATACCCTGTGGTTCATAAAGTACTGTTGACCTAACACTGGAAGACGTTTAGAATGATACAAAAGTTCTGCCCTAGTTTGGGGTGTGTAGCTACAATACTTTTCACAATTGAGAGTTATTCATCCACAACAAATAGTTGATTCTCTCTACCTCTTTACTTTTATTGATTTTATTTAATGGAAATCTTAGAAGAAAGAGTTGAGGTAGAAAGAGAAAAAAACTTTTTACTATTTTGAACTGTTCCTGTTATCTGCTGATTGTAATTGCAAATAGCAAAAAGCCTTCCTATATCATTGAAAATCCTGGGTCTTCTTAAAATTATAACTACATCTCAAAGTCTTGCAATAAGTATGCCATGCATTTCAAACTTTTTCATCTGAAACCCACAGTAAGAAATACATCTAAAATCTTGACACAACATATACATACAAACACACACACAGTAGAAGTTTAATCAAACAGTACTTACCTTTAATATGTATAATGCCTTCTACCCGATTTTAATACATTTTATTTAAAAAGTACCTTCAGTATCCAATACTTTTTCTTAAGTTGTAAGTTGCATCCTGCAATTTAATGACACTGAATGATTCCAATGTGTCTTAATGCCTTAGGACTTTGCAGGAATTACTGAAGGCAAAGGCTATTCATATATAGATTCAACACAAAGTACTTACTCACTGTAAGCATGCAGATCCACCATGGAATAAAAGACATTATATATATTTTTTAAATCTGAAACAATAAACTAAAGAACAAATACATTTATTCTTTCATTTATCCTTCTGTGGATTCATTAATTACAAAATAGTGGATGCTAGCTTGATATATGTAAAGCTATTGTTTCAGCTATAGGGATAGGAGAACGATAGTTGTAGAGCTTACAAACCCAGGTGTTTAGTCAATCAAAATTAATATATTTTAACAAATGATAAAAAATCATACTACTATTAATTTTCTTCAATGTCTATTAAATTAACCACATTCTTAGATGCGGTAAACTAATAAAATCCAGTCTGATAGTGATCAGAGCCATATAGAAAAATCTTAGATTTTACTCTCTGGCAGTACAGGAGGTTCTTGTTTCCACAGATGAACTTGAAACCCATAAAACACCTGATAAAAGAGCATACAACCCAATTTAAAATTTCCTTTACAGAAGCTAAAAGGCAAATTGTATTATGCTCCTAGGGGAAAATACAACAGTAAATGTTAGATTCTCTTATACATATACGCCTCAATGGTAATCTGTAATGGATCAACAAGACTTTGAGAAACACTGAATGGCAGAGACCAACAAGCACTGTCTTCCCAATTCGGAAATCCTCTCTTGAGCATCTTTGAAAGAGCGTCCATTCATTAATTGCTCTTAAATTAACATCTTTCCTGTGAAAGTGTGGAGAAATGTACCAAAAACAGGACTTTATGATGACTGCTTGTTTACACTGGAGCCAGATGCCTAAACAAGTATCTTTCAGAAAATGTTTTGAAGAAGTTAGGGGAAGGTCACCGCATCATTTAATAGTCAGTTAAAAGGAAGAGTACATTGAAAACAAACGGATAATACTCACTAATGAAGATTCCCTTCACTATTCTATGTAAGTTATCTGATGTCCATAATATCTTAATTTATGCTAATTTGAACAGAATATGGTAGAAAAGTGCTTTGTTTTCTATTTATTCATTTTTATTATATTTTCCATTACCATTTATCCCCCTTCTACCACCCTCCTCCTGCAATCACCACACCGTTGTCCATGTCCATGAATCCTTTTCCATTTTGCTTAATCCCTCCACCCCCTAACTGTCTCCCCCATAGTTGTTGCCCTGCTCTCCATCTTTGATTCTGTCTCTATTTTGCTTGTTAGTTCAGTTTGTTCATTACATTCCAAATATAAATGAAATCACATGGTATTTATCTTTCTCTGACTGGCTTATTTCATACCGTTCTCTAGGTCCATCCATGCTGTTGCATAAAGTAAAAGTTTCTTCTTTTTTAGGGCTGGGTAGTATTCCAATGATTTGATTTCTGATAAAAATTCAAATGGCTTGAGATACTAATTTCTACAGTGGTTCAATACTTTAATACTTGAAATATGTGTATTGTTTCCATCGTATACTTCATAAGAAACTGAAAACTCCTTGAGTACTAAGCTACATTAAAAACCTTTGATTCCTATTAACTTAAACAGGCAATGCTATAAGAATTATTCTATCATTTTGATCACATTCACAAGCAGAGTTTAGCCCTAGTTTTCTTTTGCTCAAAAAAAAAAAAAAGATAGAGTATTGTTGAATGTTGCCAACATATGCTCATAACTTCTCTATTTTCTCTCCTATAGCAACACTGTATATATATAGATAGATAGAGATAGCTAGATAGAGATATTACTAAAATCATGTATTCAATTGTTATTTTAATTAAATACTTATAAGTTTGTTTTATTCTCATCATAATCTGGGTGTGAAAAGAACCCAAATATCCATCTTTCTCATTTGCAATATGCCCCCGTGTTGCTATCCAATCTAGCCAGCAACATTATGGTGCCACGGGCAAAGTAGTAATTGAATCAAATATAATTAAAATCACTGAAACTATTACTTTTCACTTTGTTTTAATCAGGACTCTACCAGCAAAACTTAAGGCATTCTGGATATGTAAAACGGAGAGAGTTTAACGGAGTGAACTGATTACAAAGGGATGGGAAAGCTGAGAGCCAGACCCAGCGATGACAGCAGCGGGAAAGCATTACCGCTCTTAGGATGAAAGATCAAATGGATGAGGCACAAACAGAACCAAGAGCCAGTTATGGGGTGGACATTGGAGCAAAGAGGTGCTTTGGGAGATGGAGACATTGCTGGATATTACCCAAAGCAACGAAGGACGGGAGAAACAAACATCCTGAACTCTAACCCCTTACGTCCTCCATTCTCCTGAAACTACCTATCATTGGCCAACCACAGCTGAAGACATGTCTGACTTGTAAATGCAGCTGAGGGATTAGCTACACTGTCTCCAACAGCATCAGGCCTGGAACTGTTGTACAAAGGGTGTGCACATCTCTCTGAACTCTTCAGAAGTCTGGTATTGCAGAATTAACTCATTCCATGGAGCTGCTTAATTCCAAAGCCAATTTCTTTAAAATAAGCGCATCTTCAATGTTTATGTTCAAAGATTTAACCACATGGGCTTATAAATTCTTCTGAATTGAAAAGACTGAGCAAGGGTACACTTATCTATAAATTTAAAAAATAATTTTGTTCTTCAATATAATAAATTATTGCATATTAATATGCCAAGTAAGAAGTCATGATAACAGAACAGCTCAGGGAAATCACTACAGGTAATATGGTAGCATTTTATTTCATATTTTGAAATGCATTTTTCCAAATTGACTCAGTATGACAATCTATTACCCCCTCTATTTTAAAGAAAGCAATCAGAATTAAAAATACATTGGTTCAATGGTACTATATAGTAAACATACAGATGGTTAAATAATGCCTTAGTATTCAAAATTGAAAATACCTATACACCTGAAGTTTACCTGGGATACGTGATGCATCAATGTATGGGAATGACTCAGCAGACAACATGAGACTCTTCGATGATATTCTTGAAGTATAGCATAATTGATTTTCATTGCTATTAGTAATTCTTCATTCTCATAAATAAATCATTTACTCTTTTGTATCCAAACTAAACTAATTGATGTAGTCTAATCAAAAGTCAAATGTATTGGATGAATGAACTAAGAAGTAATAAATACTTGCCATATCCATTTATAAATCCACTTTAAAAAGTTTTGTGTCTTCCAGTGGAAAGATTTACTGTGGAAATGTGCTCCATATTTTATGCTTTAATCAAAAATCTTACTTCTTATTACAGTATCATATATGTTCCATTCAAATCTACTGTGTTAAAATAACAGTTGTGTTCAACTTTGTTAAGGTAAAATATATCACATTTAAGAAAAGAATCTCCCTTCCTTTGATTAAAGCATGGCCAGTAGAGAATAGAATATTTTGAATTCATATCAGAAAAGTGCTTAAAATGTACAAAATTCATACAAAGGAGTTGAAGTAGAAACAGATTGAAATAATTAGTTTAAAATGGCATGTGTTTTTAAAAATATTCAGACACTGGATGTAAATGAGGATGTTCCTTGCAGTGTTTCCAAAGAATATTAAACATTTTGGACATGTTAGCATAACTATGTTCATTAATAAAGTAAGAATAAAGCAATGGATTCACTTTAAATTAACTATAAAACTATATTTCAAAATATCATCTGAAATTTACGTATTGATCCCGAGCCAAGTTATGTTCCTGTAGAAATTTCCCCATCTAGAAATACCAGGTACTGAAGCGTGATCAAGTTGGTTCTAGTATCTCCTGTTCTTTGTTATGTCTCCCATGAAACATTTACTCAGGTCTTCCACACAATGCAAAATGCAATTTAAAGACTGGAGGAAAAGTTAAATTCTCCATACACAGCTAACAAGTTCTATTATGTATAAAATACTAATACATATCAAATGTAGTTGCAATCAAAGTCACTTGTTAATACATTCATGAATATATTAGCTTGGGTTTGTAGCAAACTACACATGTACTCTAGACACCCATGTATTTATCTGAATCCAAAGGTTAAGTACAGAAAATGCCAACATTATGTTATTGAGTAGAGGTACCATTGAATACTTTATCAAGAAGGTCCAAATAGCTACTGTGAATCCTCCGGACATTTATCAGTGAATAACATTATTAGAAGAACGGGGCATTTTCACATTTAATACATTGCTTCACTAACTCTAAAAGACAAAGTTGAAATGATAAGAATGTTGAAATTATTAAAGGAAATTTCATGATAAGTCCTCTAAGTTAAACGGAGAAGATGGCCTACTAATGACAGATATAGTTAGTAGATCATAGAATGAATTCCTCTTTTGTATTATAGCCAGTAAGGAGAGTTTTGATTTTCTTGATTCTTTTCTCTAAAACAGATGTTGTGGCATTTAGAAGATAAAAATGTGTCATTTGACCTTTAAACTTCTGTTTCATCAATGTAGCCACAAGCAACAGAGTCACTGAGTGGCATGTTTGCACTTTCAGGCCTTTAGCACTTAAAGTTATTTGATAACTGTTATGCTACTACTTGCTTAGTATTAGAGACACCTCGAGGAATGTGTTAGATTAAAAAGAGTATATAGTGTAAAGCTTAATAAATAATATAATGTAATCAGTAAAGTATTCACACCAGATTTAGGTATTTTACTTGGGGATGGGGGTGGGGGGGAGTGTGGTTGAGGGTAAAGTTTGTGTAATTTGGTTTGTTTTCTAATGAGTTACAGAATGACATCATATACAATTCTAAATATCCAAGGCAAAAATATGAAATGTAACTCTGACATTACTTTTGATGAAAAATATGCCACCTGACTTATACGCAATTCATTTTTAAGTTCTCTACTGGTCTATGTACACAGAGTCAACACCAGTTGCAGGAGAGGAGTTAAGACAAACAACCGAGAATTTCTTGTAAATCAATCAATCAATCAATAAATATATGTTAAAATAGTTAAAAATCCATGGACAATGTAAAAAGATGAAAAAACGGGATGCTCTCTATGAAGTTCTAGAATTACTATCAGCAAATTACTTTGGGTAAAAAGTAATGCAGGTCAGATTTCTCTCACATATGACAAAAAAAGATTTATTTTATTTAAAAAAATACTGTAAATGGTTAAGAAAAATCATTTAGAAGAGAGATTCTATTCTGCTTAAAAATGTTGAAAGTCAAAAGTCCCCTAAAACAAGATACTACAAAACTCAGGATATAGCAAACAAACAAACAAACAAAAAAATGGATGAGGTACAATGCATGCAAGTATACAAGGACTGCACCAAACCAACACTGGAAAGATACAGTCCCCATTAGCTAGAGATTTAGTATTAGAAGCAATGAGTGAACTAACCATAAGTCTCTTAGAAGCAAAATGTGGGTTCAGCTATTTCAATTAGCCATTGTATTTATTAGGTTGTCCATTAGAAACAAAATATCAAGATACATCATCAAAATATAAGCAGTCTATCAAATCCTTTAGGCTCAAAATACTAATGTCCATTACAAATATGCAATATGCTGCTACAGAAACATATAATGGATTGCACCTCCCATGATATTTGTTTACAGCCTCTGAAAATAGTGTTTCATCCTTACCACATTGTTCAAACTTTTAAAACAAACTTGATATAAAGAAAATAAACATGGTCTTAATTTCTATCCTCTATATGACAAAGAGTTCATCGCTTTTACCAACAACAAAAAGGTATTTTACTAAGTTATAAAAATCATTTGTTATTTTTGTACACACCCAGTAGCATTTGTGATTACAGCAAAGATAACAAAGTATATTATAAAAGCACACTATTAGTATATATTACATACTATAAGTATATTCCATACCCATTTGAACTCGTAAACGTGTTTCAGAAGATATGTCACATACCACACCCAGATATCATATCATTAAATTTAAAATATGTTATGTGATCTAAACAGAAACATATCTCACTCTCCAACCTTAGATATGCCATGTATACTGATTTTGAGCAATCCACACGTAAAAGCCAACTACCACCCAGTGGAGAGAAAGGAGATCTTTCAGGGAGATCTGAGGTATACATCAGGTGGAGGTGTCAGGGGGAGAAGGGAGGGCAATGGAAAATGAAGGAATAAGAGCATTTAGCCTTGTTCAGATCTAAGTACTGCTGATCATCAATTTATATTTTCACAGGAGAGAAAATGTTTCCAGAAGCTCACTCTGCAGTGTTGCTTAGGGATAACATCAGGCTATGGATACTCACTAATGACAAAACATTTCAGTGCTCAAGCTTGGGGGAAAGAGGGGAAGAAAGGAGAGTGCGAAAAAGAAGTAAAACTGAAGAAGGAAGGAGGGAGGGAAGGACGGAGGGAGGGAGGGAGGAAGAAAAAGAGAACAGAGAAAATGGGGGGGGGCAGAGAGAGAGACCTCGATCCTGTGCACATGTGTGAGTGACAGTGTGTGGAACAGTGAAGAAGTGTGTGCCTTTTAAACAGTGAAAGAGAATCTGAATGTGGAAGTGGTTGTGAGAGCATGGAAGGACCCAATGTGTGTGAGGATGTGAGACAGAGAGTATGTGAAGGAGTCTGTTTAAGAAAAAGAGATTTGTGAGGGTGGAAAAAATGGTACAGGAGGGTGTTGGAGGGAACATGCATGTGTATGTGACAGGGATAGAGAGAGAGATGGGAAATGTGATGGCAAAAAAGGGATGACAAGATCACAGAATGGGGACACTAATAGGAACGAACATGAGCAGTGGGCTAGGATGAAGAGTGGAAGAAGGGGGTTTAAATAAGAGGATCAAAAATTAGAGAGGTGGCGATTTTTGAAAAAGAGGAAATTGAGGATAAAATAGAAAAGAGAAGAAAGAATAGAGAGAAAATAGAAAAGGAGGGGAAAGAGGCAATGGACAGAAAAGAGAGTAAGAAGAGGGTGGGGAAATGGGAGAAAAAAGAAAGAGAAGGAAGAAAAGGGGAAAGGGGGTAAGAGGAAAGAAAAAAAGCTGAAGAGGGAGAAATTGAGCTTGTGTCCAACTGAGAAGAAAAATAAATGGGAGCGGGGAGCGAGCAGTTTGAAAAAGTCACTTAGACTAGAGTAAAACAGAAACAAACCTGATAAACTTGCCAGACTCTACAAGAGTGCCCAATGGCAGTAAAACAGAGACCTTGTGAATTGAGTTTCAAACTGCCACCTGTCCCTCCTAAACCGCACACTTCACTCATCCCGGGGCTACTTGGCATTCGGGCAAAGTGCTTTAACATCACGAGTCCAGCTTGCTACCTGCCCCAGCGTAAAGAGACCACGGCTGGGGCAGAAGCAGCACCTGGATGTCTTGAGACGTGGTCTTTTGATAGTGATCACCACCAGCATCGTTATTCAGTTTAAACAGAAGACCAAAAAAAAAAAAAAAGTGGAAAGACAGACGGAAAGATAGACTGAGACAAGTACGAAACGCACGCCGTTCTTCCTACCTAAGCACCGCCGTGTCCCCTTTTCTGACCATCATGTTGTCCACCGCCGCCCAGGGGAAGTCCACACTCTGTCCAGCCGGGAGGCAGGAGGGCAGCAGGCAGCAAAGGCTGAGCAGCACCGCCGCCAGCCACTGGTTCGAGCAACAAGCACCCTGCACCAACAGCATCATGTCCATCCCTGCTAGGGCTGCTCACTCTCCAGAAGCTTTCAGCTCGTACTCCCCCACCCCCTGGTGCTGGCGAGTCTTCCCGGGAACCAGGCGGCACGCCACAGGATTTTTTTTTTTTTCCTTTTTTCTTTTCTTTTCTTTTTTTTTTTTTTTTTTGATGGGTGGGTGGGTTTCTTTTCTTTCTTTCCCTCCTCTAGTTGTTGGATGTTGTTTCTCTCTCTTTTTTGGCCTCCCCTCCTTCTCCTCTTTGCTGTCCCTCCCTCCCTCCCCTCCCACCCCCTGGCACCACACTACACCTCCTCTCGGTTGATTCTGGCCGAGTCCGGAGTGTGTCTAATTCTCGGGCGGCTCGCACACCATCTAGCGAGGAGGTGAGCGCGCAGGCAAGTGAGGGAGGAGGCGCGGTGGCGGAGGCAGGGCGAGCGGCAGCGGCGGCGGCTGCAATCGCGGCGGCAACAGCAGCAGCAGTAGCAGCAGCAGCAGCAGCAGCAGAAGCAGCAACAGCAACAGCAACAGCAGAAGCAGCGCGCGGCGCAGCAGCGGCCCGAGGCTTGCGCGTTGCCAAGCGGCCGTTTCCTTAGCAACCCCGCCCGGGGATTGGAGATGCGGCAGGGAGGGGGGAAAATGAAGGGGGAAATAAAAGAAAAGAAAGAAAACGAAAAAATATATATCAAGAGGAGGTATATCACAATTATGCAAACTGCGGAGAAAAGAGAGCTGCATCGTAAACAGAACGCTTCCCTTCCTGTCATATGCCCTGGAGTGATGCTTTGCTAGAAGTCTCAGAGTCGAGCTGAGGTTGAGAGCAGAGGGGCGCTTTCCTTTCCCTCTCCCTCGCCTTTTAGCCTTTTACCTCTCGAGGCAGAGTAACTTTAAAGTCCTCCAAGTTGTAGTCGGCGCCATCATGATGCTGGGACTGTGAGGTTTTGTTGTTTATTTTTTATCTGTTTACATTCTCTCCTGGGTGGCCGTGCTACAGTTAACCAGCGGTCAACTATTTCACTATACCTTTTTTTTTTTTTTTTGGAAATAGGTACGGGCAGGGGCTGAGGCTGCTTTTTGAGGGGACAGAAGTGGGGGTGCATGCAAGCCCTTGCGGATCAGCTGGAGTGTCTATAGTGTCAGTCGGTATGATTTAGAGGGCGCCTCCCTTCCCCGTGAGTGTTGACACGAAATTGTTTGTAGGAGGGAGTGTATGTGTGTGAGGTATGGTCAAAGTGCAGTGTGTGCGAACATGAGTGTATAGTATGCGCGCGCGCGCGCGCGGTTGCGCGCAAATCCCGCGCACTGGTCCTGTGGGCGCGCTTCTTCACGCAGGCGTACTGGGAGGCATGGGGCGGGTTGTACCGAGATGCGGAGTCGGAAAGGGACAACAATCAAGTGTTTTAATTGTGTAAAGCCAGGCCGTCCTGTTATGTAAGAGGCACTTTAACCCGTTTGAGCCTATCAGGCGGGATGATCAGCGCATCCGTAGCTAGGCAAGGCAGGGTTATCGGGCTTAACAAGTCACAGGGTTATATTTTTAACTGCCTCCAAACCTGGTTGGACACGCTTCTTACTCGGTGGTGCAGAACCGCTTCCCTGCCTCGGACGCCGCAGCCCTTTAGCCGCTCACGCCGCCGCTGCGAACCGCTCTTCTGGCCCACGGCCGAGTGGGGTGCTGGGCATGGGGCCGCCCCCTTCATCTTCTAGTTCTTGAACTCATTTCCAGATCTAAGAACGTTTAGGTATTCCGGGGCGTTTGCAGATCAGTGCAAGAGCCGAGGCTGGAGTCAATAGCAGTTATGCCAATCAGTCTTGTTCAGTGAGGAGTTTGGAAAGCAAAGCCCGGAAGTAAAGGAAAGAACCAAGTACAGTAATTTAAAAATATGCTCACCACCTCCATTCATTCTTCCCTTCCTCCACCCCAATCCTCCTCAAGCAGTCTTTAAAGATTTTCTTCGCCTGACCCAGTCCCTCTTCCCTTGGAGGAAATAAATACAACAAAACCTCACACATCCCAAACTCGTTTTCCGTAATGCAAGCAGGCTCCTTTGGCCAAGCGCGCAGAAGCAATAATCTCTGCAGGGGTCAGCATCCGGCTGCCTCCCCAGGCTGAGCTCTTTACGAGGCAGGCAGGGAGTCGTTTTGCTTGGCGGTGACAGTGCTCAGAGTAATTTTTATCGCCGTTCATTAGGATATGTGGAGAAACGGAAGGGTTCCCATCACCTGTGACTACCACACTGACTGATCGAAGAGCCTCTAACCAGCATCACCTCGCTGCTGAACTGACATTCCGAGGCTTGGCAATTAACCGAGACGTTTGTAGCCGGAGTTACTGGTGTTAATATTCAAGCCTAACTCCCAAACCCGTCTCGGAAATTGAGAGTGCAATAGTATTCAACCGCATTTTGAAACATCAGTAAAATGTTAGTCATTTGTGGATGAATGAAAACATTTTTTTTTTTTTTTTTACCGTCTGGTAGGCTAGAAAATAATCGACAAATGACAGGCTACTGGTAATACTGATGCCAAATACCTACATAACACTCGTTTTGTTAAGTGTGTTTTTTTTCCTCCCTCACATGGTACACTGGTGGATAAAGCTTAAATTATCTAGGGCAAACCGGGGATTAGACAAAATAGACATGTCATATACATGGACAAAACTATGCAGCATTATTGAGAATTTTCTGTAAAAATGGTCAAGATCCATTTGAGGAGAGGCAGCAGGCACAGCTTCCAGCATTGTGACTCAGTTTAACGCTATTTTATGCAGGAATGGGGTGCCAGCAGTTTCTAGTACAAGCTATGAAAAGCATCCTTTTGTAATTGCTGTTTCCCAGAGATCTGACATCTTCAGTGAGCAGGAGAGAAGAGAGGTGGGATTTCTGTGACCAGGGATGGAGCTATGCAGCAGTTTTAATACGTACAACAGCCTTTCAGACTGGTAAAAAGGAAACTGGAACCAATTCTATTTAAAGGCGAAGAGTTTATTTTATTTATTTCTAGTTTTTATCTCAACTTCCATTCACCAATCACAAAGCATTTAACTCTCACAAAACCCATCCAAAGGGAAGCACTAAGGAAACCTAGTTTATAGATTTGTGGACTATGGGAGAGATTATTTACATATGCCTGAGGCAGCCTCTATAACTACAGTACTTTTGCTCTTCTTTTGACTAGGGAGGAAATTGTTTTAAAAACTTTTATGATCTCCTTTCCCCTCAACCTTTCAAAGGATATATATTTGAGAGGATTTTTCAGGGTTTCCAGTATTTGCTTTTGAGGTGCTAGATTTCTTCCCAGCAGAGTTAAATCCTGGCAATCTTGGCTTGTTCTGAGGGAACACCGGAATCAAAACAAACAATAAAAAAAATGAAAAACAAGGATTCTTCCCAACTCAGCACATAGTTCCTTAGCAGAGTTTGTGTTTAAGTAACAAGAATAGGTTAAACATTGAAAATTTTAGTGGGTGTAATAGGATATAGTACCTTGGTCAGAGTTTTTAGGCACTAGCGTTGGAATGAATTACTATTTCCTTTTGAGTCATGTACTCCATTTTTTTTTTCAAGGCTTGACTTCTAATATTTGAAGAAATGTGATCATCAGTGTGGAGTTAGTTTGGAAGGGGAAAGCTGGAGCTTGATTGTGGTAACTGATTATGATATTATGTAGATTGGTTTGCACCCTTGTTTTTCATGCCCTATCACCTCAGCGTTGTTGGAAGGATAATGTTACAAGGAAGCTTCTTAAATTTCCTTAGTTTAATAAGCTTGATTTTTCTTTGACAGTGTAAATAAGATTATTATTAGGGAAAATTAGAATTTAAATTCACATTTGTTTTCTAATTCTGAATGAATAAACCCAGATACATTTTTCATGCTATGACTGTCTAGGCAGGAGAAACTGTAGGCAAAACGGAACTCAGGATCTAATGGCAAGAGCTAATGAGATAACCTTGTAATTCCTGAGTCAGTCAGAGAGCTTTTATAAAACAGGACATGTGAATACTAATAGCTCCCTAACTTGGGCCATAATTGATTCTCTATTTGAATTAAGCTAGTTTAAGCTTGGAGCACCTTATCAAATTTAACTGACCTATAGTGATGATTTGCAGGTCCCTGTGAGGACTAAGAAGTTCAGGGAATTTGTTGACCATGTCAAATCTTCCTTTATAGAAAGGCTTTTCAACCAAGGCACTGTAGACATTTTGGGACAGGAAAATCTTTGTCAGTATTTCCTTGCATATTGGAAAATGTTCAGCAGCACCCCACGCCTTTACTCACTAGATGGCAATAGCACTAGTGTAGCTAATGGTTGTGATAACCAGCATTTCACCAGATGTCGGCTAAATATCCGTGGATTAGGGAAGAGAGGTCAGAAATTGCCTAAGGTTGAGAACCACGCTATTATAGATTACATTTCTAAAAATATGCCATTTTGTGCCTTTCAGATAAAATAATAAAGCAGATTTGTAGTAAAATAAAAAATTTTATTTGAATTCTATAGCTACAAATGTAGCTCCTCCTCATGATCAATACGTTGCTACGTTTACCTGCCATGTGATTACTGACCCAGGTTAGCAAGGATGTTATGAATTTAGTGGCTGATCATAAATATCTTTGTATGATTTCTCTGTGGGAGCTCTTTTATTTGGGCCAGAATTGAAGTAATAGTCCTTATTTTAAATGAAATTGTCACTTTGTAGTTGTTTGAATAAAAGTGTAAGTCGATGGTGAGCTTGTTCCTGGCAAGAACTAAGATAAACCTTCGTATCTTTATATAGTGACAGCTATGAGGTACCCAGTCAGGGAATGGCTGTTAAGTAAAAGAGTGAAAACAAAGTTATTTCACTGTTAAATCGCTCTACGTAAAAAAATATACTCATTCATTTACCATTTATTAAAATACCACCATATCTATTAAATGTAGATGGTATGCAAAGAAGTAAGAAGTTTTTGTTTGTTTTGTTTTGTTTCAGAGGCAGGCAGGGTGCAGGGATATCTATACTATTTTCAAAGCTATTATTACCATTTTCATAGAATATCTAGAATGTCCCTGCAAATTTCATATAAGTATTTAAACCAGAAAAAGAAGTTTTATAATAAATGTGAGTGGTTGTTTCCAAGCATTGGCAATTATGAATAAAGCTCCCTCAAACATCCATATGCAGGTTTTTGTGTGCATGTAAGTTTTAAACTCCTTTTGTTAAAGACCAAGGAACCTGATGCTGGATAACATGGTAAGAGTATATTAAATTTTTGCCCTTGCTGGTGTAGCCCAGTGGATTGAGTGCAGGCCTGTGAACTAAAGGCTCGTGGTTCAATTCCCAGTCAGGGCATATGCCTGGGTTGCAGGCCAGTTCCCAGCAGGGGATGCATGAGAGGCAACCACACATTGATATTTGTCTCCCTCTCTCCTTCCCTTCCCCTCTAAAGATAAAATAAGTAAAATCTTCAAAAAAAAAAGAGTATATTAAGTTTTGTAAGAAATCGCCAAACTATCTTCCAAAGTGGCTGTATTATTTTTGCATTTGCCTCAGGAATGTATGACAGAGTTCTTGTTGTTCCACGTCTTCACCAGCGTTTGATATCATCAATGTTCTGAATTGTGGGCATTCTAATAGATGGGTAGTATCTTGTTGTTTTCCTTCACATTTCTCTGATGACATATGATGTGGAGAATGTTTTCTTATGCTTACTTGCCATCTGTACATCTTCTTTCATGAGGGGTCTGTCAACCAAAGGTCATTGGTTCATATTTACCATCAACAGGAATTCATAATTTGGGGTGTGGTGAAGAAGGGAACTATTCAGTGCAAACAGCTTCATTAGGGTTCAGCATAGCTGCAGAGCAGCATGGCTGAGGAGGAGCTCAACAGTGTTACCGCTCACTTGGGAGGCTGCACAGCTACAGAACAGCAGGGCTCTGGGACAGTATGGCTGTGGGGCCACCCTAGGGAACAGTGGCCCTGGGGATAGGTAGACCTCAGGGAAGGTCTCCCTTGGGCGAGTTGCCTATCTGGGTGCGTAACTGTGCTTTGCTCCAGTGTGATCTAGTTAGCTCTGCCCTGCTCCAGTTTGATCTGCCTACACATTCTGCTCTGCTCTTTTCTACCCCTTTCTCTTTTGTACTCCCCTCTGGTCCTGCTAGACTTATTCTGTTTCAACTCCAGCCTGGGAGACAGAAGTTTACTCTCTGAGTCAGAGGGGAATTGACTTACAGAGAGAGAGGTCCCCACCCCTGGCCCCTAATTGGTTTGTCCTCATGCAAAGCAGACCCCAAATACTCACAGTTCCATAAGCCCAGAAAGCACTCGTCTGATTGGCCAGAATTGACCCACTCTGATTGGTTGGTGAAGATACTGACAGGGACATAGCTGCACAGCTCTTGATTGGACAGGGCAAGTCTCAGTCCTATTGTTTAAAATACATTTTCAGGAAATTCTTTACCAGCACTGGCTCAGACCACAGGGACAAGTGAAGGCTAGCAGTTTAGTGCAGGTGGCTGGCAGCTTCATTCAGGCTTCTCCCTGGAGTATGGCTTGGGTGAGAGCTCAGCAAACATATCTGGGACATTATTGGTCATTATTTTCAAATAGTTTTTCAGCCCCAATCTATCTATTCTTTCTTTCTGAGATTCCAATGGCATAAATGTTAGATCTTTTTATAGTGTGACAAGCCACCTGAAGATCTGTTTTTTGTTTTACAGTTTATTTTCTCTGTTGTTTAGGTGATTTCTAGTCTATCTTTGAGTTTACTGAGCCTTTACTCTGTCATCTCCATTCTGTTGTTGACCCCAATCTTTTGAGTTTTTGTTTTTGATTATTCTATGTTTCTATTCTAAAATTTTATATTAGTTCTTTACATCTTCTATTTATTTTTTATTGAGATTTTTTCTCTTTGATGAGACTTTGTTTCTTTGTTGAGAACTTTATTTTTCATTTGTTTCCAGCATGTTCTTCATTGTTCAATGAAACATTTCCATCATAGCTACTTTAAAATCCTTTTTAGATAATTCTAACATCTGTGCCATTTTGGTGTTGACATCTGTTGATGTCATTTTCTAATTCAGGTTGAAATTTTACTTGTTCATAGTATGATGAATGTTTTTCTTATTAAAAATTACTTATTTGGACATAATGAGACTCTAGAAATTATTTAAATCATCCTTTTTAGTAGTATACTTCTCACAGCTTTATGCTGGGGAAAGTGGATAACATCTCCCTGGTGCCAGATCAGGATAGAAGTCTATGTTCCCACCCTTGGAGCAGTGGTTCCATGTCATTGATAGGCTGGTATAAAAATTCAGGTTCTTGCTTTGGCTGCTGTGGCTCAGTGAATTGAGTACCAGCCTGTGAACTAAAAAGTCGCCAGTTTGATTCCCAGTCTAGGGCACATGCTTGGGTTGTGGGCCAGGTCCCCAGTTGGGGGCATGCAAGAGGCAACCATGCATGATGTTTCTCTTCCTCTCTTGCTCCTTCCCTTCCCCTCTCTAAAAAAATAAATAAATACAATCTTTTAACAAAATTCAGGTTCCTACTCGGCCTCTACTGACACTACACTGGCTGGGAGTAGCAATGCTTTATTGCTCCCCACACGGCCTCTTCTGACACAATAGCGTGAGGCAGGGTCTTACTTATGAGTGGCAATGAAACTTCTGACTCTCCACTAAGCCTCCTTTTTCATAGTGGGGTATCATCGCTGCCTGGTGGCGTGAAAATCTTGTCAGCTCACCCCAACCTTTTTTAACACCACCACACCGTCCCTCACCTCCACCTAGGACACTGGCAGGGAAGTAGATTCGGGAAGTTTTGAGCAGCCTAGTGAGAGTAGACGTTCAGTTTCCAAATGGGGCTTTGCTTGTGAAGGTGAGGTAGGGCTGCGGTTGTTTTGGTGGTATTTGGCTGGACAAGAGCAGTTGTTTTCAAAATGCTCTCTTCTTGCTAGGAGGCCCCTTTTCTGGTCCTTCTGCTAGAAAGAGCAAGCTTTTGTTTGGGATTTCTTTGTCAATGCCTTTTGGCGTTTCTGAGTTGCCAGCTTCCCTAGGACTCAGTCTGGCATGAAGGGAAAGGGAAACCCAGGGAACACGCAGCTATGTCACTCCTCGGGTTCTCAGGTTTCTTGCCAGTCTGAGTTATCCTGGGTTGTTTTACATATAATATAATGTCGGTGTTTTAGTACACTAGGTGGGAAGAATGGGGAAAAGTGCATCTAATCCATCTCTCCCAATACATAATGCCATTGAGGTTTTTTTTTCATTATAAATTTAATTTTTCTGGTAAGCTCAACCTAGGTTTTCATCTCTTCTTTAGAATGTCACTTGAGCGTTACTGTTTATTATGACTATAGAATATAATGTAAGTAATGTCTATTAGGGAAACATAAAAATTTAAAGAAGAAAGTGTTAGTGTGTAATAGACTTTCTTAATTCCAGAACTTCGGTGACCCAGTAAATATTTCAGGACATACAGGCTGTGTTTATATACCACTGAAATGGCTGTTTCTATCAATTTATAGTTTGTGGTTCTTTCACTGTTGTTGATTGCCTATGTAAAATCATGACAATATAAGTAAATATGAAGATGTTTGCATATAGTAGAAGGACCTTATGGTTTAAAGTGAAAGAAAAGTCAAATTTGTTAGAGATGTAGCTAATTTCAAATCAGTGTTTTTAAGTTATATAATGATTATAACTGGAGTGAAAACTGAAATAGAGACCTTAATTTTTGTCAAGTTTTAGCCACTAGGTGGTGAAGGATGAAAGACAAATCTTTTCTTGGACTCCATTCCAGCTCTTGAAAGGCAGAAGTATTGGAAAAACATGTAATTTCTCAGGTTCCTCCCAGAATAAGCTGACGGACTGTGCACTTTCACCGACTGAACGGTGTGGATCAGGGAGCGCTCCCTGATCACGGCCGTCTCAGTCTCCCGTGCACACAGTGCTGGCGTCCACCTTTCAGTTCCTCTGGGTGTGATGACCAGACATGAGCTGTCCCGGCAATTCGTTTCTGCTGTATTATTATTTTAAGAATATACAGTTTCAAAAATGCATCACTGAATAGGAGTGATGTGTAAGCTCAGT
Source organism: Anoura caudifer (assembly GCA_004027475.1). Lineage (NCBI taxonomy): Eukaryota > Metazoa > Chordata > Mammalia > Chiroptera > Phyllostomidae > Anoura > Anoura caudifer. The sequence goes on along the minus strand of PVKU01001019.1, from coordinate 183,490 downwards.
TAAGGCATTTCCAAGGGAAGAATTTATTTGGACTGTGAGGTAGGGACTTGTACACAAATAGAGTAATGAATAATGGATACAGAGTCAAAGCTGGACTTATAGGACTGAAGGAATTAGAATTTCTCTAGGCAGATAATTTTGGTAGAGGAGCAAATGCAGTCCTTCTCTCTCTCTCTCTCTCTCTCTCTCACACACACACACACACACACACACACACACACACTTTCCTGGTATGGGCATTCAAGAGCAGGTGCATGAACACGCTTTATTAATAATATGATATATTTAAGAGATTGACATTGATTTTAAGAACATTTTAGTAGAACTCACGGAACATGGAAGTAGTTTTATAATTGGGACGGTTATTCAGTTTAAAGAATGTCTGCCTACCTCCCCACAATTTCCACGAGGCATGTAAATGATCATGTCTTAGGACAAATAAAATTATGCTCTAATTCTGTAATTATAATCTACACTTACATTTATTTGTCAATTTTAATGAGATTTATAAGGTAAGATTAATCTGAGATAATTTCTGATCTAATATTCTATAACCCAAAAAGCAAATTCAGATGCTGTCAGAAACTTAATAACATTTAGTCCTGACTCCTTTGAGAAAGAAGAGAGGACCGTGGCCAGACAGTAGCAAAATTCCTTATAATCTGATTACCTCATTTTTTCCAAATGCTTTTTCTGTTAGCCATATCTCCATTCAGAACCCAATTTTAGCGTTCCCAAATGGCTAATTTATCTGGATTATTCATATATAATGAGTGTGTTATTTTTCAGTGCAGGATCACATGGCTTTAGAGACTGAAACCAACTTGATTTCATTAGGACTGATTTTCTAATTTCCACACAATTTTCACTGCAAAATGGAGGCAGAGGTATGGAATCATGGTGTGTTAATATTTCTCATATTCTCAAATAATTGTTATTTATGTTTATCATGATTCCACCTCACAAATATATTTATTTCAAAACTATTTTTGTTCCAGATGATTAATGAATTCTCTAAATTATCCCCTGACCTGGGACACCATTATTACTGTCAAGTTTAAGAAGCAATACAGATGCCAAGACAAGAAATTTAAGAAAAACAGATAAAATCTATGAAAAAGCATAATATCCACCACAAACATTCACTCAGAACTTATTTGCCAAACCCAGTTTTCTTAATTATCTTATTTTATTTATTACTTGGTATATTTGCTTATTTTATGTATATTAGTTTAGAAAACAAACTGAATATTAAAAATGGATGCATTTACATTTATTTCAAAATGTTTGTTAATCAGAGCTGTAATTTAAAGCATTAAATTATAAATCAAACAACAGAATTTTTTTTCTTTCAACATCTTCCTAAAACATATGACTCTTTTCTCTTTATTTTAGGTAAGTATAATAAATTTGTCATTATTGTATTTTTCATCAAGACTTACCATATCTGCAAATTAATATTTAAAATCAAAATATTATTCAAAATAACATTGAGCCTATATTTTTCATTAGTGGAGTAAATAAAAATGTTTTATCTGTTGTTTGCCATTTATTAGCAAAAAGTAACTGAAAACTGTCCATCTCTGCTGACCATGAAATGATGATTCTCTCGACTAAGTAACTGGTCTCCAACATTCTTTTTGCTCACCTACAACCTCATATTTCAGAGTAATTTTTCTAAAACACAAAAAGTATGATGCCACCTCTCTTCTTACACTATTTTATGGCTTCACATTATCCTGGGGCAAATAAGCAAACCCTTAACACAGCCTGTGGGGTACGTGAACGGGTTTCTCTCCTTCTGTGAAGTCATGCCCCGTAATGCTGTCGCACAGAAATCGTCGTACAGTCTCTCTGTGATTCAGCGTGTGAGGGAGCTCCTTGCACATCAGGAGGCGAGATCGTTCTGAGAGCCATCTTAGAGGCTGACAACTCCCTAAGTTTCTTTGAATCTATAATATTAAGATCATATTATAAATCTTTTTAACATTTAAAAATACTTTAATTTAGCCAACTTTTTAGGTCATTAATATACTTCTAAGCATTATGTTTAATTCCAAAATAATATCTCATGGTGTAGCTATATGTAGTTGTGTAGCTATAATTTTTTAAACATATCTCCTATTGGAAAATTTAGGTCATTTTATTTTTTGCCATGATAAAACAACCACTGAGCAAATTTAATTTTAGTTTAAAATTTAGTGATAAATCTTTACACAGAAATTGATATGGATCATTAAAATGCATTACTGGAATTAGACTGTCTGGGTCCAATAGCACAAGCCTAAATGACAAACTTGAATACATTGGAAAATTGGTCTCAAAAAATGTTTCAATTTATTTTTCTATTGGCAGAGAATTGTGCATTGTGTATGTTTTTTATTTAATAATCAATGAATAGTCTTGCATTGGTTTTAATTAATATTTCTTTGATTACTAATTCTGGTGAAGTTCATTTATCACTTCATTGGTGATTTATATATCAGAAATTACATATATATACACACACACACACTTGCATATGACTTCATGGTGGGGAAAGTAGGTTTACAATTGTGAGTACACAAAAGAGAGTTTATTCTTGTATTATTATTTATTAATTATTGTATTATTTTCCATACAAATGTAGACTCTACATTTGCCCCACCATGTATAAATAGATAAATTTATACTTAGATTTAATTTATTTTTCTCTTTTTCAATGATTTTTTAGAGGACATTACATGTTAAAACTATAAATATTGTTTTGTAATAAACTTTATTGTTGGAACAGTTAGATTTACAGAAAGTTGAGAAGATAATGTTTCCCCTATATTAAAACATGATGTTAGTATGATGCATTCGTTACAATTAATGAATCATTGTTGATGTGTTATCATTAAAGTTCATACTTTATTCAGATTTCTGTAGTGCTTACCTCGTGTCCTTTTTCTGTTGCAGGAGCCCCGCTGGGACCCACATTACCATCAGTCGTCACATCTCAGGATCCTCTTGGCTGTGACAGTTTCTCAGATTTTCATTGTTTTGGATGACCTGTTCAGTTTTAAGGAGTACTGATCAGGTATTTTGTAGGAAGTTCTTTCATTGGAATTTTTCTGATGTCTCCTTTTGTGGTTAGAGTGCAGTTAATAGGTTTTTAAGAAAAAGACTTCATAGACAAAGTGCTGTGTTCATTGCATCATGTCAAGAATACATGCTATCAAAATGATGTATTACTGTTGATGTTGACCTTGATCACCTGGCAAAGTGGTGTTTTTTTAGGATTCTCCACCATAAAGTCCCCCCTCCATTTTTTTTTAACTTTGTATAGCCCACATGTTAACAATGAGGTGTTATACCTTCTTCTCTTGAAGGCAATCATCTACATAAAATATTTATAATTCTTCTGCATGGAAGATTTGATTTATCTCTCATATTTTTTATTTATTCAGTTATTTTAATTTATTTATATTGTTGTGGGCACATTGATATTTACTGTATTTTGTTATGTATAATATGCTCCCATGTATACCTATGTTTTTGGCCCAAACTTTTAGGAAAAAAATTTTCATTTTAATTTTTTAACTTAAGTATTCATTTATTTATATTTAGAAACAAAACCAGTTATTGTATTCCAGGATATTATTTTGCATACAGATATCATTATTGCTTTCCACAGTTACACATTTAACCCATAATCATAAACAAAAGAAGTAAAAACATTTATATAGGTACAGAATTACTACTGGCCATGTATAATGCCCATCCTTATTTTTCCCTTAAAAATTTGGGCAAAAAAGTGTGCATTATATGTGGCAAAATATGGTATTTTATAGTTTGGATTACTATCTGATTTTACTTTATTTTATTGTTCAAACTATTTGAGCTTTGAATGGGAAGCTTTTCCAGGGGATCCTTTGACATATCCCTGTCAATCTCAGTTTTGTTAGCTTTTGTGTTTTCTGATAATTCCCATACATTTTGGCACTGCTTGATGCTCCAGACCTCCATGTTCATCTTTCATATTTCCTGCATCTGTTCTAGAAACAGGAATTCTCCATAGAAACTTTTCAACTTTTTTTTTAGTGGAATTAGAGAATGGTATGAGAAACCAAAGTATGAATATTAGGAATGCTTATTTTTTTTCTACCAGGATGTCATTGTTTCTAGGCCCTGACAACTGATGGAGCAAAGAAGTGTATGCCTAACCAGTGTATTATATGTATGTACAAATATTTCTATATTTAACTGTCTGTATCTATATTAAGCTAAACATGAATTAATACTGATATCTCCAGCTGTAATATAGTAAAATGTGGATCATTCTAAGCCATTCCTTTTAATTACCTGGTAATTCCCACTCCTAATAGTGAGAAATCTATTTCCAACTATCCAGTGCCATCCAGTTACTTACTTTTTCAATTTCAGTATAAATACACAAATGTATAGCTGTACAGAATTGTTAGCCCATTTCTCCGTGGAAACCTACTTTATTAACTGGAATACAGGGCTTAGGTGCAGTTTTTGTTTTTTTGTTTTTTTTTTCAATTCAGTCAGAATTTTACTCATTTCCACAGTTACTTAGGTCATTTCCTCTCACCCACTTCAGTGATTTTGTTTGATACATTTGAAATAGCAAAGTCTTTTGTCACTATCTGCTTTTGATTCTGGGATCCTTTGATATCTTAAATGAGATTTTTTAAAAATTTCGTATGTTAACTTTCACTTTTTGTGCTATAAAGCTCAATAGGTCTTGACCAAAGCATAATGTCGTATATACACAATTATAATATAATACAGAATTGTTTATTGCCCATGTTCCACCTATTTAAGCCATTCCCAAACCCCTAACCACCATTGATTTGTTCAGTGTCTCTGTAGTTTTCCTTTCTCCACAATATTGTGTAATTGGAGGCTTGTAGTATGTAGCTTTTCAGTGTGCTTCTTTCATGTAGCAATGGGTTTTGAAGGTTGATGTATGTCTTATTGTGGCCAAATAACTCATTTCTTATTATAATATGTCATTATATAGATATACCAAAGTTTAGCCATTCACCTATTGAAGAATATTTTTGTCCATTCTACCCAGTTTTGAATAAACCTTTACAAATTGTATGCAGGTTTTTATGTGGACATAAAGCCCCAATTCAATTGGGTAAATATCTAGGAGCAGGATTGCTGGTTGGTATTTAAGTCTATGTTTAGCTTGGTAAGAAGCTGCCATGCTGCCTTCTGAAACTGGTGTACCAATTTGTATTTCCACCAACAATGAATTCAAGTTCCCGTGGCTCTGCATCTTTGCCAGCATATGACATTGTTAATGTCTTTGGATTTTCACCATTCTAATAGGTATAAAGTGGTATCTCATCATTTACATTTCTAATTCCCCAGTTATAGGTGATGTTGAACATATTTTCATATGGTTATTTTTCATCTCTTTATCTTCTTTTGTGGGGTGTCTAGTCACACTTTTGTGCTCATTTTTAATTAGGTTATTTTCTTATTGTTGAATGTTAGTGATTTTCATTTAATTTGGATTTAAGCACTTTATCATATAAGTGTTTCACAAATATTTTCTCACATATTGAGGCCTGTATTTTCATTCTCCATATAGTGTATTTTGCAGAGCAGAAAAAATTAACTTAATAAAATCTAACTTTCATTTTCTCTTTCATGGATCATGCTTTTGGGTCATATTTGAAAACCCATGACCAAACACATGGTCACCTAGATTTTTTACATTATCTTCAAAACTTGTATAATCTTTCATTCTGTATTTAGGTGTATGATCCATTTTTACTTCATTTTTTGATAGAAACAGGGTTTGTGTCTAATTTCTTTCATTCTTTCTTTTTACTATATATAATATCTGATTGTTCCAGCACCATTTGTCAAAAAGAGCTTTTTTCTTCATTGAATTGCTTCTGCCCATTTGTCAAAGATCAGTTGACTATATTTGTATGGGTCTATTTCTGGAATCTCTATTTTTGTTTCATATATACACACACACACACTTTAACAATACCACCTTGTCTTGTTAACTGTAGATTTATAGTAAGTCATGAAGTCAGGTAGTGTGAATCCTCCAATTTTGTTCCATTTCTTCAATATTGTACTAACCATTGTATGTCTTCACTTTTCATCTAAACTTGAGAGTCAGTTTGGCAATATCTATAAAATAATTTGTTGGGATTTTTATTGCAATTTTATTGAAACTATAAATTAATTTTGAGAGACCTGTCACCTTAACAATAGTGCATCTTCCATTCCATTAACACTGAATATAAAAATAATGTTTTTGTCTTTAGCTCATGCAATAGCATATGAATAGAAGTTTATATTATAGTTCATATTAGTATAGTTTGATTTTAGATCTGTTTATATATGAATCCATGAAGCTTTTTGGTGATTTTCAATGATAAATGAAGGAATTAATCTTTTTTATTTTATTCCATTCTCTGATATATAAATTCCATTTTATCAAGTATTGAAGTACAATACTAGCTTTTATACATCCAGATATGTCTTTTTTTCACTTTCTAACATTGTACCAGTGTACCATGATTTTTAAACTGAATTATTGGTTTGAAACTGGTTAACACAATTACCCCTCTCCTACAGTTCCCTCCACCTCTCCTTCCCATGGCAGTCACCCCACTGTTGTTCATGTCCATGAGTTTTTTTCCTAATCCTTCCATATCCCCCACCTAGCTCCCAATAGTTATGGCTTTGAATACTTTCTGAAGTTTACATGACTGATACCCCATTGTTACTAGTATATCTAAAATATTATTACTATTTTTAAATATATTTTCAGTTATTTTTATAGAGAAGGGAAGGGAAGGGAGGGATAAAAAGAGGAAAAGAAACATACATGTGAGAAAGAAACATTGATCAGTTGCCTCTCCCACATCCCCAACTGGAGACCTGGCCCATAACCCAGGCATGCCCGACTGGGAATCGAACCAGCAACCTTTCAGTTTGTGGAGCTGCACACAACCCACTGACCAGCACTCAGGGCTCAAATATCATTGCCTAATTTTATGAAGTCCAGTTAATGTTAGAATCCAACAGTATTACTTTTTATGGGAGTCAGAAAAATGCTCTCTGTCTCTTCAGAATCCCTCTCTCCCCCAATCAATCACGCATTTACATCCATTCTAATATACTAATTTCTGGACTTAGGGGAGTGTGGTGATGGGAGGGAGGGTTGGAGAAGGCTGAGTAGAAACTTACAAATCAATATATTCTGATTACAGCCTACTAGATTAGAGCTTTGATGTTTGAAATGATATTCACAGAAGGAATAATATCATAGAAGTGCTTTCTGGAAAATGCAATTTTATGTACTCTGGGGGCTCAAAAAAGTAAGTATTGAGATGCTTCAGTACATAATAGTAGTTGGCATCAGGTGAATGTCAGGTAGAAAAGTGGAATTGAGTTGGTAATTGTCCTTACATATCAATGCTTGTTTGTAAATTTAAGGAGACTAGATAGCAGTGATAAGCTGTTCTGAAAGCCTACTGAAAAAAAAAAAAAAAAACATGCATTTAAACAAACAAACAATAACAGCAAAACTGCTGCTGGATCCAGAAGAAAAATTTTTTAATATTGTAGGCTTTTCTCAATTAAATAGAAGTGGAAGAAATCAGTACTTATATGAAATAGAATTCCCAAACAAAAGAATAGGTTGAAATAAAAAGTAAACAAAACAAAGCATGATTATATAAATGGAAAATAAAGTAGGATTATAAAAGGCACCTAAAAGAAAATTAATCTAAAGAATTGCAAGGAAACAAAAAATATTAAAATTAAAATTTATATTTAAGAGGTTATATGTTAAAACTGATAAAGCCTAAGAGTGACTCAGTAACATCGAGGACCAACTGGAAAGAGTCTTCTAAAGCACAAAATAAAATGATATAGTTATTTTATTTATTGTAAGTTCAGATAATTAAGAAATCATTATTCATCAATTTATTTAAATATATATCTCATATAGATATAAATACATAAATACTCAAGCATTTTTGTTTCCTCTCCTGAATATCAAGCATTACAAAGGCTTAAGGCAAATGTTGTCTAAATATGCTTTCTTCAATGACAAAAGTATTTTAAAAACTCTGTGTTGCAAAAATTGCTGCCTGTTAGCCACATGTGGTTACTGAACACTTAAAATATGGTAGAGTAATTAGGAAATAATTTTACTCTTATGTGATTTAAATTTAAATAGCTACACATGGCTAGTAGCTACCTATTAGCACAGAATATAAATTAATTAAGGGTATTATAATTTTATTGATTACAGTACTTCATTTTCAAAAGGTCACCTATTCAGGTTTTTCCTAATTATCTACCTCTTATCAATTCTTTAATTTTGAGGTGTATGTTACATACAGCAAGTACACAAAGCTCATGCGTATAGGTAAATCAATTTGTATATACATCAAAACAAATGAAATGTACAACACCAAGAGTAAACCCTAAGGTAAACTGTGGAATTCAGGTGATTATGATGTGCCAATATAGGTTTATTCTTAGTAACAAATTTCCACTTTGGTGATGAGATTGATAATTGGTGTACTCACTACCTGTGTGGAGACAGAGGGTATAATAGAAATCTCTGTATCTTCTTCTCAATTTTGTTTTCATCCAAGAACTTCTCTAAAAAAAGTCTTAAGGGCCCTGGCTGGTATAGCTCAGTGGATTGAGTGCATGCCTGCGAACCAAAGGGTCTGGCTCCATCCCCAGTCAGGGCGCATTCTTGAGTTGTGGGCCAGGTTCCCAGTAGGGGGGTGTGTGAGAGGCGACAGATGTTTCTCTCCCTCTCTTTCTTCTTCCCTTCCCCTCTCTCTAAAAATAAATAAATAAAATCTTTAAAAAATAAATAAATAATAATAATAATAAAAGTCTTAAAAATTAAATGTAAAAATGGTGAAATTGATATGATGCTATCTTATAATATGGAATAAATAACTCTTAAAACAAACTATTGTTAAAAATTGTTTATTTAAAAAAGAGATAATAGTTAAGATAGTGTGGTGATGCTGTGGGGCAGTTAAATAAAACAACAGAACAAAATTTATCAAAATAAAAATGTAAGGAAAATCAAGAAGGCGTCTACCACAAAATTCAAGATGATGTTATTTCTGAGAGAGGAAAGCAAGAAGGATTTGGTGAGGGGGAAGCACTCAGTAAAGTTTCTGGTGCATGGCCAATATTCTGCTTCTTTACCTAAGCAGTTGTTAAATTATAGTTTTTATTTAAACTACATATATGTGTTTATGCACTTTTCTCTATGTTCCCATAATAAATATTGTTTTAAAATAGATTAGGTTTTGAGTGTGAGTTATATATATTGAAGCGCTTAGAACTTTTACTATAGTAAGTGCTAGAAAAACATTTTAAAAGAAAGCAGGATGTACATATCTTATATTTATTACAGCATTAATTGTATGAAATGTAAAGCAGTTACCTTAGAAGAAAATAAAGTCTGATGCTAATAGTATTTATCTCTGAGTGGTACAAATACAAGGTCCTTCTTTTGCCTTACACCTTTACATTTAATTTTGCAATTTTTTAATAATAAATACATGAATAGAATGGAAAATTTTTCTTAAATAAAAAAACAAAAAGAATCTTGGCAAACTTCTCTCTTACATGCACTACTAAACTATATGGGCCAATTGTAAAATATGCTAATAATGAAAAAATTACCAATTTATGAGAGATTAAGGTACAAGAAATCATATATAATTCTTCACACTAGAAATATAAGGCAAGCTTCAAGAACCACAAGTGATAGTTCAGTCTAGAAGCCTGAATTGGAAGCCAAACCCCTCCCAATCCGAAAGGACTAGACCGGCTAGAGGGGCTTATAACAAAGTGTATATCTACCATAAAACGCTCAAGCGGTCATTAAAACATTCTTTCACTTGTTTTAGTAATAAAAATGATGGATTAATAAAATAATAATGGCTTTAATATTCAGCAACATATCAATAGGTGACATTTGTTATTTATTTGGGGAGAAACGCTCCGCCAGCAATTCATGCTCATCGCCCATTCACTTCTCAGCACAGCTCGGTGAAGACAGACAACGCCTAGTCCCACTTTACAAATCTGGAACAACCATGATTAGAGTGTCATAATTAGTCTTCGGTCACCTAGCTGGCTTTTGAGGAGCCATGACAAAAACCAAGTTTGTCCAAATATGAACGAAATATGAAAAGCACCAGGTATACTGACATATCTTGTAAAATCACTTAAATGAAAAATATCCAGAATGTTTGAAATCATACCCTTCTCTGTCTTATCCATTCTTTATCACTGGGCCATGACTACACTTTTTTCTATTGTTTGTTAGATGAATAAGAAAGAATACAAACAAATTCTCCTTGGGAAACATTGCCTGCCAATATATTGTAATAAAAATATTTCCCAATGTTTGACTATTTCTATATCACGCTTTCTAAAGTCAGGCAGAATATAGAATCCTTCATCTGCCTTAAAATCCTTGGTGAAGTTATAATATCTCATAATACTTAACGTTCTTCATTTGTAAAAGTTTATAATAAAATTTATAATGTTGTTATGAGTACTAAAATTGGATAATTTATATAAAAATGCCTAGTTTCATAAATCATGAGTAATATTATTTTACTGTTTGGCAGAGAAAAGTGAAAGTACAATGAAAAAGTGAAGGGGAAAATTCTTAGCTTGTTGGAGCCCCTCCACACCTTCACATAGCTTCTACCCACAACACTCTAATAAATTCTCTGTTCAAAACCTAGGCAACATTATTGTTGGTGAGCCTGGACTGTTTTATGGGAGAATCATAAAGTGAAACAATGATCTGTAACTGTACTCCAAAATGTGTATAAATTTTTTCCATACTACCAAGTAATCCCAACACCAGCTGGGTGCCCTGCAATTCAAGTCAATTTTGACATTATCTACATGGGACACTGTTACCCATCTCAAAGGCTTAGTCCCATAAAACTGCCTACATCTCCACTTGAGAAACCCATCTCAAGTCCAGATTAGCATCTGTGCTCCTGAGCAACCTGCTATGTACATCAGAGGTTCCCATGCCCCCTCCAGGGGTTGTATTAATTTTCTAGGATGGCTCACACAACATGGAGTACCGTTTTCCTTACTAGATTCCTGGTTTATTATGGAAGGATATAACTTAGGGATACCATATAAAAGAGACACCTAGGGCAAAGAATAATTGGAAGGGATGTGGAGCTTCCATATCTCTGTATGTGCCATTCTCCCCAAATTTCAGTATGTTCACCAATTCAAGTTTTCTGAATGTAGTCCCTTTGGCCTTTTTTGGAGGATTTTATTACATGGGCGTGATTGATTTAATCATTGGTCATTGACTATTGATTCAACATTCAAGCTCTTCCCCTACTCAAAGGTTAGAGGAATGGGAATAAAATAACAAATCTTGTTATTATTGCTTCCCCTGGCAACAAGCCTTCACCTAGAAGGCATTCCAAAAGTCACCTAATTAACATATACTCTGGTATGGTTGAAAGGGGCTTGCTATGAATATCAATACACCCTTATAGCTCATATCACTTAGAGAATTCCAAAAGTTTTAGGAGCTCAGTGCCAGAAACAAAGACAAATACCAAATGGGTGTCTAATTGTTAGGTAGGATAGATAACAAAACAAGGCAGGGAGGAGGAGGGATACTTGTCCCACCCTCTGACTCAGCAGTCCTTGAAATTCCAGGGATCTTTTCCATTATCTTGGAAAGAAAGCCTTTGAAACTGTGCTTTCATTACAAGCCCTGAAAGGCTGGAAATTTCCCATAGTGCCTAAAGGAAGAAGCCCATTAACACTATTGGTTATTCACCCTCCCCATCCTGGAAAGTTAGCACCACCTTTACCTGTCAATCAATATGTAACTTCTTCACGAACTGTATAAGGCCTCAGAGCGAAGGATCTCCCCCTTGCTCTCACCGCCCCTGCCCCGGCCACCCTTGCTCTTGCCTTTCTTCCTCACCTCTGCTCTTCTCTGAACACTTATCACCAATAAACCCTGCTTGCACAACAACAGACTTGCAATCTGTCATTCTGTGTGGCATTGGCTAGAAGAACCAAGTTTCTGGGAGATTCTCCCATAATATAATCACTTATGTAAACTCTCTGAGGTCATTATAGAGGGATATGTTAGCTCAGAATGTTAAGTTTAGGTGGCTGAAAACATATGCCTCTCCGAAATCTGCAATACTGAACAAAAAAAATCTGCCAAGCCAATGACCAGAAAATAAAGAGGAACAGTGGAGAGACACCAAATCTACAGAGTGGATATCAGGATCCATACCCTGGTTGTAGATTTGTAAACCTTGGATAGAGAATCTAGGCTTTCAGCTATTACATTATATATCAAAAGAAACACAAACGAGAGTTAAAGTTCTTAGTTGATTGACTCCCAAGTGAAGCAGCATTAAGGCTAATAATCAGCTCTGATTTTCCCAAGGTATTCACTTATTTAGCTTAGTATCTACCTATAAGGCCCATTGGATTTCTCAGGCTTATTTCATAATACGCAGAATACTATATACTCTGTCCAAAAACAGTATTATTATATACTTTCTACTTCCTGAGTCATCTTGCATCTTCCTTCATAGTTATTCCCATGGTATAGGGAAAATGAAGTCAGCCAGGCTCCCTCACCCGGATGTCCAGGCCAACATAACTTAGCAGTGTTCATATAACCTTGAGTAAGGGCCGCATGCCTAGGATGAAGTTCTGTTACATAACTGAAGGTCACTATTGGTACCCTGCTGGCTTTGTGTGCACCTAGTACATAAGGGAGTCAGGATTTCCAGTGGTGCAACACATGGTGTCACACGCGGCATGTGAGGACAGCCCAACTCCAGAATAAAGGCATGTCAGATGTCCCAATGGCTCCGTGAATTTTCTTCCATCTGCTCAAATCCTGTGTGACTCTGCCCAGCCTTGAAAGACTGCAAGACACATGGGAGTTGTGATAGTGTTTGTACAGCATGTGTGTGCTGTTTCTGTTGTGGAAGGAATAGGAAGTAGTGATATTATTGGGGAAATAGAGAAATTTCTGAAGTTTTTAACTTTTGTTTTCAGATTGACTCTAAGTAATACTGTGGCAATTCTATCTTTACAAATGAAGTGAATCAGATTCTTAATTTGTTTTTAATTTCAAATTCAACAAAATAGGAACAAGTGTGCTGAGACAAATATATATATATATATATATATATATATATATATATATATATATATATATATGGCCCAAATGAAATAACAGATCAAAGCACCAGAAAAAATACAACTAAGCAATGAAGAGATAGCCAACCTATCAGATGCACAGTTCAAAACACTGGTAATCAGGATGCTCACAGAAATGGTTGAGTGTGGTTGCAAAATAGAGGAAAAAGTGAAAGCTATGCAAAGTGCAATAAAGAAAAATATACAGGGAACCAACAGTGAAAGGAAGGAAACTGGGACTCAAATTAACGTCTTGGAGCCCAAGGAAGAAATAAACATTCAATCAGAACAGAATGAAGAAACAAGAATTCAAAAAAATGAGGAGAGGCGTAGGAACCTCTGGACAACTTTAAACATTCCAACATCCTAATTATACCGGTGCCAGAAGGAGAAAAGGAAGGGCAAGAAATCAGAAACTTATTTGAAAATATAATAAAGGAGAACTTCCCTACCTGGAAAAGGAAATAGACTTCCAGGAAGTCCAGGAAGCTCAGACAATCCCAAGGAAGTTGGACCTATGGAAGAACACACCAAGGCACATCATAATTACATTAGCCAAGATTAAAGATAAGGAGAGAATCTTAAAAGCAGCAAGAAAAAAGGAGAAATTTACTTATAAAGGAGTTCCCATAAGACTATCAGCTGATTTCTCAAAAGAAACCTAACCAGCAAGAAGGGGCTGGAGAGAGGTTTCGAAGCCATGAAAGGCAAGGACCTGCATCTAAGATTACTCTGTCCCGAAAAGCTATCATTTAGAATGGAAGGACAGATAAAGTGCTTCCCAGATAAGGTCAAGTTAAAGGATTTCATTATCACCAAGCCTTTATTATATGAAATGTTAAAGGGACTTATCTAAGAAAAAAAAGATAAAAAATACAAACAATAAAATGACAACAAACTCATGACTATCAACAACTGAACCTAAAAAAAAACAAAAACAAAAACAAATTAAGCAAACAACTGGAGCAGGACAGATTCACAGAAATAGAAACATGGAGGGTTATCAGCAGGGAGAGGGAGAGGGGAGAATGAGTGGACAGGTACAGGGAATAAGAAGCATAAATGGTAGGTACAAAATAGACAGAGGGAGGTTAAGAACAGTATAGGAAATGGAGAAGTCAAAAACTTATACGTAGGACCCATGGACATGAACTAAGGTTGGAGAATGCTGGTACAGGGTGTACAGGGTAGGAGGAGGGGAAAAGAGCAGAAAAGAATAAAAGGGAGGAAAAAATGGGACAACTATAATAGTACAATCAATAAAATATACTCAAAATAGTAAATACGTAAATTTAACTATTATAATTTTAAATTAATCGTGTCATTAACATAATATTAACGAAAAACTTAAAACTAGTGATTTAAACATGCTGAGTTATGTTCACTAAACTGTTTAACAAACTGCCGCTGAAACCATAGGGTATGGTAATATCTGTCATGGCTTATTGAGTGGAAGCATCATAGGAGACAGGCTTATAAATGTTGTTGTGAAGCATAAAATATGGATAAACAAATGACTTATATCTAAACTATCTTACAGAATGTTTTGAGATTTTTTTAAACAAGGAAGAAAGGGCTGAGTAAAAACAAATGGAAGAGACAAAAGTTACATCATGACAAATCTTGGAACATAAATATTGCTGGCTCTGTTTGTATGTGATCTCTCGGATGGTGAATGGAAAACTGCGGCCCTTGCCTGTATTTGTCTTTTCTGTAAATTCGAGGCACCTGAAGGTAAAGTACTTTGAATAAAGAACTATGTGGTATTAGCATGAGAGATTGTGAAGTAGAAAATAAGACAACAGAGAGTACAGTGGAGTGAGAAAAATCTAGCAAAGAAAGGAAACGCACAGAAAACTGCACATTTCTGATAAACTGAAAATACTTCAACTTACAGAATTAGCACATTGACTCTGAGTGTGGTAATTGATGTATAGCTAGTAGGTAATAGTGAAACAGCATAAACTGGCCTGTAGCAGCTCGTCTTCAGGAGCAATTTTTTAATACTAGGTTCTCCAACCAAGCAAGGCTACATTTTATAGGATGTGGTAGGTAAGTGGTAGGGGTAGAGAGATTCAAAAAATAAAGGGGAAAGTGGTTGTAATTAATGGAGGAAAGCTATCCAGGTTGCAATTATCTCGGAAACTTTACTGTCTCAATGTTAGAAAGTTATATAAAACCTAGAAAAAAATAATAATAATATTGCTCACTACCAAAGTGAAATCAACTTCAGAGTTGAAGTGGTGGGGACTCAATCATAGAAATATACTCTTAAAACCTGTATTAACCAATGTCATCCCAATAAATTTCATAATAATAAAAATAAATAAGTAAAAATAATACAAAGAGTAGTAGAAACATAACAATTAACTTATTAAAAATAATTCTGACACTCCAGAACTGTGAAGGATTTGAATTTAATTTACTCACTAGCATGTAAGGTATATTGCCATGACTTCACGAATACTACAAGGAGACAGGAGAGTCTTGGGTCAGAGACAAGCTTCTCTTGCTCACAGCATTAGTTATAGCCAGAGTCCAAACTTTGTTTGCACCCATTCTCCAAGTCCCAATTCCCACGAGAAAGAAAAGGGCCAGATTACATCCACAAATGCAGTTTTCTTCCAGACTATCTTTTCAAGGATGTTTGCAAAGTGAACAACCTTGAAATGTAGAGATAGTGACTCCTTCCTTATAAAATATTTTTTATTATCTATAAAATAAGGATAATGTCTCCCTTTGGGGCAAAAGGAAGCTCATTATAAAGTTTGGGTTCCTCTTAAATTGAGATTCCTCAGCTGTTCTCTTTGCATGCATCCTTAAAAAGACAGTCTAGAAGAAAACTGTGAGTGAGTGCCTCTGCTCTTTAGACATGCAGAAACATGAGAGTTCTCTGGAGAATTGTCTCCTGATACTAACGTTTTACTACGTGTCTCACAGCATTTTAACACTTTGGTTCCTAATTGATTTTTTCCTTAGAACAACTTTATGAGTTAGGAGCTCTCATCATCCATATTTTAGTGAAGAGAAAAATGAGGTGTGGAGAGGTAAGTAATTACTAACTGGTATGTGGAAGTCTGGTTCAAAAACTATACATGCAATCCCTATGTTACCTTGTAGTGGAATGTTCTTAGGAGAGAATATGGTTAAATTTATTACATATATACATACATATATACATACACACACGTATATACATGCATACACACACATTCAGGGAAAGAAATAGATGGAGACCCACAGTTTGCCAGTTCCTGATAAGGCAATTGTAGGAGATAACATAGAGTTCATGTATGTTTATACATATATACACACACATATATTTCAATAGTATACAGAACATTATGGGATAGCCACTTCTTCCACATTTTTTGTGTGTGTGCCAGATGTGTGCAACAAGAAAAAAATCATCAGGATATCCACATGCCCTAATATTTGGCCACTGATAAAATATTACATCAAAATAATGGGAATTTGGATTGAAACATAGGAAAAGAGATATTTCAATAAATAATATATATTCAGGAAAAGAACAAAGTAGAAGGAGACCAATTATCTCCCCACTCTTTTCCAGCACCTACTAAGGAAAGTATATGAGTTAATATATAAAGAAAATTAGATGTTTAATCAGTTGAACCTTTACATCCATAGAATGGCTTCAATAGTCTCAACCAGTCCTTTTGCTGTATTTTAGTTGCTAATGTTGTTAGCCAGTATTCGAGGTGCTGAGGTGTATGTACAATACAATGGTGAATAAGATAAGGTTGTTGAAATTTTTGATCTTACATTTTAGTGGGTAGGACAGACTATAAACAGATAACCAGATGGGGAATATGTTTTCAAATAACTAAAGCATTACGAGGAAAAATAAGCAAGGTAATGAAAAAGATGATGAGTAACATATATTTAGTAGGGTGTGTATGCAAAGCCCCCACAAGAATGTATTTTCTTGGCAAAGATTTAGATAAGATGTCTCCTTAACTACTTAGCTAAAGAATTGGTTTAGGTAATGGGAGGGAGAAATGCCTATGTGGGTGGGTCATACAGTCACATCTACAACACTTTGGTGGGTCACCTCTTTTAGAAACAATGATAAGGATACAGAGTAATCAGTGTGAAAATTAGTAATCAGGATAGATGATGTAGTTTTAACTAGAAATGGTCATAATTTTTCCAATAGCTTGACTTTTGTAATATGTGTGTGTGTGTGTGTGTGTGTGTGTGTGTATATATATATATATATATATATATATATATATATATATATATCAATTACACCCTCACTTATTTCTGTTGCTTTTAGAGACAGGGGAAAGGAGAGATAAAGGATGGAAATATCATGGAAGAGAGAAGCATCATTGGTTGCCTCTCTTACATGCCAGGGGGATGGATGCCTGGACTGGGATCATCCATGCCTGGACTAGGGGTCCTCACACCCAGACAGGGGATGGAACCCTCAGCCTAGGTATGTGCCCTGACTGGGAATCAAACCTCAACTTTGGCTGTGGAAGGACTCTCCAAACAACTGACCCATCTCGGCCAGGGTGTAATTGATTCATTTTGATTGCTTAGTTTTGTTTTGTTCTAATCCATAGATCCCACTCATGCATCTTCTGAAGTGCCTTGTCATTGCACTTAAAATCAACTTATTATAGTTCTTCCTTTTGTGTATGATCAGAAATGAATCTGTAATGTACCCTTTATGCTCTGCTTCCTAACTGCCATATAATCTTCAGAAAATTTCTTATCTCTTATTAAAATGATCTGGAATAGTAAAAGTGATTACTGGATGTGTATCTCTTTATATGTCTATAACTCAGCAGGCTTTGGGAGGGAACCTGAATCCCTTTTAATTTGGTTCCCAAAATAGTTAAGATGACAGAGAAAGACATCAGGGGTCCTCCCAGGACATTGTGGTAATTTTGACAGAAGAAGCCAGAGGGATTAAAAAAGCCTGAATTTAAGAGGGCCAAACAGATACCACACTAGTCAGATCATCCCTTGGCTCTAGTCCCTACAGAGAAGCAGCATGATATACTTTTTAAGTAATATTAATCATTTCTTAATATGATTAGAGATTTGTTTACTGTTTATTTTGCCCTTAGACCTGGGACTTTATTTCATTTATTACTACATTTCCAGTATCTAACAAAGCTTGCCACAAGGTAGACATTCAATAAATATTTGCTGAATAAATGAATGATTCTGTAAATTTTCAATGTTCAAACATTTGAATCAACTTTTAAACATAATAGTCTAATTTGTTCTCTACCTTTTTATGTTAATGCAAAAATTAAAATTGCAAAGCAATAACAAGTAATACTAGCCTACTTGTAAATATTTTCTTTACTCAAATGGGTTGGAATTGCTAAATGAAGGAAGGAAGGAAAGGAGGGAGGGAGAAAGGGAGGGAGGAAGGAAGGAAATAATATAAAACAAAAGAATAACTTAGCAACTACAACTTTTTTTTTTTTCAAATACTGGTTGGTAGAGTCAACAGCTTTTTTTTTTTAACACCCCCCCCCCACCCTGGGTTCCTGTCAAATTCTGGAATCAGCAACAATTACTTTAATGGGCTAGATATAAAAGAATTTGGTTATAATATTTACTTTGGAACCAAACAAAGTTGGTTTTGAATTCTTGTGCAAGAAACTTACTTAACCTCTCTAAACCTCAGGTTTCATAGTATCAAAATAAGAATATCAAGAGAGTGTTGGTGTAAATACTTAAGTGGTAAATCATATAATACATAGTTGATTCCTACCTAATTATACCAATAATTAGTATTTATTACCATTGTCTGTAATGTTCTAGATAGATACATATTGAAAATTGATTCTAGAATGAACAAATTGTTCTTCATTGGTGTTAATAGTACTGAAAGGCCTTTGGAGTTTATGGAAACAGGATACTAGGGTAGAGTAACATGTGGGATCTCCATTACCACTGTCAGGCTTATTAAGTTGAGCATGTATTAGTATCATATCCTGAATTAAAACTAAAGGTTGTCAAGTGTGGGTGGAAGGGAAGTGAATTAAGATGCCCTGTGCACTTACTATGTATCGTATCAGGCACCATTGAAGCTACACGACAAGTGCTATCTCATTTAATTAATTTCTCAGACTGATCCATTCGTACTCTTTTTCAGAGGAGAAATATAACTCAGAGTGATAAATTAACTTGTCCAAGATCATGCGCATAATTAATGAAGGAATTAGAATTTGAATCTAGAGCCATCTAACTAAAAAAATGTGCTCTCTTTACACTCTGACATGTGGATTCTATGCCTTGAATTAACTGGATTTTCCTCTAATTCTGAAACATCTGTCTCAGGGATGAGAAATCAAGGTGAACTGATTGTTTCCTGCCTAGAAAGCAGAAAAAAAACCATATGGTAAAAGGAAGGCAGATGTGGTCCAAATTCCCAAAGTATGTTTTTACTCGAGTAAATTTGTTTATTTTTAATATATTGAGCATATATTTATTTTCATAGTGCAGCATTCTTATTTTCTTGACAGAGGAACACAGAGAATCACTGTATCCTGCAAGGCTGAGGAAGCTGACTGCCAGGCATGGCCTGGTTGACTGGCACTGGTGCAATACCCCAAAGCCAGGCTTTTATCCATTTAGGACTCAAAACAATGGCCTGTCACAAATGGTTTTTCTAATGATGCACATTTTATGACTTGCTGTGCATAAGTGAAACAATCTGAGGCAGTTTAAGGATATGATGAATTTGTAAATTACATATTGGGGTATCTCACAGAAATCAAGCACTGAAATGAAGCCAGAACTCAACCAGAGAGAATAAATTAAAGTACGGAAAATGTTTGCAAATCCACTCTTAGTTCAGCCTTCATGATATGGTAGGGAAGTTTTCTCTCTCTGCTCACTTTGTGAAATATGGGTATATAAAGTACATAAGCATATATGTTACATTTTGAAACATGTAAATCTTACTTGCTGTCACTGAATCCTAACTCCAAATTATTGGGCAAGAGAATCTGAAAAGTTCCAGCTTCGATAAAGAATTCAGTTATAATACAATCAACTCTAACCATAACTGGGGTTATACAAACAAAGCATGTAGGACTCATTCCTATAGGATGGGGAATGCTTTATGGGAAGGGGAGAAGACTTCTATAGAAATAGCAATCTAACCCCTCTACAAATACTCCACATATAATACTCAAATACTCCACATATAATGTGCATATCAAATACTCCACATATAATTGCAGACAACTGACTAAACATTCAGAGCCTAAGATTTAAAAAAATATTTAAGAAAACTCATCCTAGATCCAAAAATCTGCTTGCATCCTTAGCTATTTTTTCCAAAGTGTGTATGTGTGTACATTTTAATGGTATAGAAATTCTGTTGCCTAATTTTGCAAAAGTGGAGTATGTTGCTTTAAACAGCAGCTGGATCATTTTCTGTATGTAAACATAGAATCAATTCACAGAAGTAAAACAAATTTGGGTTAGACAAGGGAAAGGAGAGCAAAGAGCATGTCCAGGAAGATAACTTGTGTGTAATCACTTGAGCTTTCTGGACAGATGGCAGCTCAGTAAACAATAATGTTTTAATAATATTTGCACCCTGTGCAACTTCATGCTGGCTCCATCTTGTCTTTGCTTTTGCTGAGGTCAGCACTTAGCTGTCGTTGCAAAGTGAAGTCAGAGGTGCCAGCTATAATGAAAGTGAGACCATGGTGCAGATGCCTCTCTATTAAGAACAGAGCAATGACATCTACACTTTTATGTATGCTTACTGACAGGCATTTATGATAATGACTTGCAAGATTTGCTGACCCTGGTTGACTCAATCTGTTCATTTCTGATTTATCCATTCCCATTAGGGTGCTTGTTTATGGATGCAAATATTATTGCTAAAGAGAACACTAAAATGTTTTTTAGCAAAAATAAAGTCCCAACAAATGGTAGATACAAAATTTTTAAGTCTATAAGCCTTTCTTTTTCTGTGTAATGATTCCGTGAGCCTTAAAATCTCTATACAAAGTCACCCAAAGGAAAAGAAGTTTTATATTAAAAAGTAAGTCATACTCTTTAACAGTAGACCTATCATGATAGCAAAACTAATTTTATGGGAGGGGCTGTCTTTATTCAAGTGATTAATTTTACTTATGCATAGAATCAAATTTATAAGGTCTGTTTATATATATGAATATACACACACGTATACATATACATGTATCTTTTCTACACAGAAATTAGATTTCTTACTTCTTTTTCTTTTTTTTTTCTTGTGCAAGGAGGCACAATGTGTCCACCTATGCCTCCATCTTGGCTGGAAGTCTAACATTTAAGTCTTTAATCCATTACATAAATATATTCAGTAAAAATTATAATGGAGATTTATAGTAGGAATTCATAACAATAAAATGGTTAGGGCTTAAGTTTCTACTCTTAGCTCTACTTCTTATAAAATGAATAATTTCTTTGCATTAGATTTCTTATCTGTAAAAGGGAAAATAGAGTTTTGTGAGAACTTAAAGTATTTAGCATACAGCTGACAAAAATTAAAGACCCTATATATTTTGTATTATTAATAGCATCAGTAATGATTATAGTGATAATATAAAAATCAAGACAGTATTAACTAATAATTAGTAATAAGTTGATAATACTACTAATAACAACCCAAACCAGAAAGAAATTATGCATTTTGTAAAGAGGGTAATACTATTTCAATAAATATATTCATTTCTAAATACATCTCATTGCATACCTCCAATCCCAAATTAAACTGATTATTTTACTGATGCATTGAATTTGACTAGAATTTTAACTAAGCACATTTATATTATGTTAATAGTAATGCTTGTAGGTTGATTAAACAAGGAAACAACAAAAAGTCACCTTTAATACACAGTATACTTATCCTAAAGTCTTTTCATGAAATTACCACAGGGTGAGAATAGCAAAAAATAAATTTGGACCTGTATAAGCCTTCAGATTTCTGGGGGGGAAATCAAACAATATTTTAACCTACACATAAAAAATACTATATTAAAATGGATTTTCACACCTAGAAGAAATGTAAGGTTCACCTAGTATTCTGTTTTATAAAACAGTTGAAAGAAGAAAGTACAGAAAAAAAGAAAATGCCATAGGAAGGATGAAAATGAATCCTCATTTTTTTTTTCCCTCAAAGAGCATGGGGAACAACATGAAATGTAAGTGACTAAGACCTTAACTAAAGGGAGTAACTGATATATCTAATAAAAATTAAAATTATGTCATAAAGATGCTCACAGAGGTCAGGAGAACCATATATAAACAAAATGATAATTTCAACAGAGATAGAAAATATAAGAAAATAACCAACAAGAATATACAGCTGAGGAAATAACTGAAAAATTCAATAAAGAAATTAAATAAGACTAGAAAGGGAAGAAAGATCAACAAACTTGAACATAGTACAGTGGCATTCATCCAACTAGAGTAGTGAAAACAAATGAAAAAGAATGAATTGCTTAAGAGTGAATATTAACAGATCTGAAGAGAGAAGTAAAGAGCAATAAATAATAGCATGGAAATTCAATAACCCACTTTCAACAATGGATGGTTCATCCAGAAAAAAAATCAATAAGGAAACATTGGACTTAAAGTGCATACCAGATCAAATGAACATAACAGAGTTTTGCAGAACATCCTATCTGACAGCATTAGAATGCATACTCTTCTCCAACTCACATGAAACATTCTGCAATATATAGAGTATATTTAGGCCACAAACAAGTCTTCCCAAATGTAAGGATATTAAAATCATATCAAACATTTTTATCACAATGATATTAAACTATATTAATTAGAAGAAGAAACCTGGAAATTTCACAAATACATGGAGATTAAACAATATGCTCGACAACTGTGTTAAGAAGAAATCAAAAGAGAAATGAGTAATCTTAAGAAAAATAAAAGTAGAAATAGAACATAGCAAAATTTATGGAATGCAGATAAGGCAGTTCTCAGAGGAAAATTCATAGCAATGAAAGCCTACATTAAGAAAAATAAAATCTTAAATAAATAACCTAACCAGAGACCTCAAGCAATTAGAAAATGAAGAATAAATAAAGTCTAAATATAGTAGAAGTAAGGAACTATTGAAAATAAGAGTGGAAATAAATGACACAGAAGCCAAAAAGACAACAGAAAAAAATCAATGAAACTAAGAGCTATTTTTAAAAAATGAAAAAAAATTCACAAATATTTAGCTATACTCATTAAAAAGGGAGGGCTCAAATAAATTCAGAAATAAAAGAGGAGATATTTCAATTGATATCACAGAAATACAATGAATTATTGAATACTTCACACTACTTGATCCATGAACCACACAGTGAACTGTGTGGGTCCACTTATAAGCAGGTTTTTTCAATAAACACCTGCATTGTTTTTTATTTATAGTTTGCAGTCCACAGATGTACAGGGCTGACTCTATGCATTGATTTTTACCATTTTATACAGAAGAATTGAGCATCCACAGATTTTGGTATCCATGGGGAATCTTAGAATCAATGGCCCATGGATATTGTGGGACAACCGAAGTTTTAGGGGAGTCCAAATTTATATATAGGTTTTGACTGTGAGGGGCTTAGTACCCCTAACCCCCACATTTTTAAGGGTAAACTGTACTATAAACAACTACACATGAACACATTCAATAATTTCTAGAAGCATACAACCTACCAAGACTGAATCCTAAAGAAATGGAAAATCTGAACAGACCAATTACTAGTAAGGAGATTGAATCAGTAATAGAAAACTTCCCAATAGACAAAATTATAGGACCAAATACCTTCATTGGTGAATTCCATCAAACATTTGAATAATTATTACCAATTCTTCTTAAACTCTTTCAAATTATAGAAGAGGAAGGAACACTTCCAAATTCATTTTATGTAGTTAGCATTACCCCGACACCAACATCAAACAAAGACACTAAAAATATATTAAAAAATACAGAACAGTATTCCTTACGAATATAGATACAAAAATCCTCAACAAATATTAGCAAACTGAATTAAACAATTAAAAGGATCAATAAAAACACTAAAAGAATCATAGCCATGACAAAGGGTGATTTATTCCAGGGATGTAAGCATGGTTCATCACTCAAATACCAATCACTCAGATATACCATATAAAAATATGAAGGATAAAAGTCATATGATCACCTCAGTACTTGCAGAAAAGAATTGCACAAAATTTAACACCCATTCCTGGTAAAAACTCTTAACAAACTAGTCACAAAGGAAATTACCTTGACATAATAAAGGACATATGTAACAAGATCAGAGATGATACCCTCAATGGTGAAAAGCTGATCTTGCTCCTGATCATTAGTGCTAAGATCATGCCCATACTTGCCACTTATATTCAACAGAGAAATCCTCAACAGGATTTCTATCCTGGACAAAGCAACTAGGCAAGAAAAAGAAATGAAATACATCTAAATCAGAAGGGAAGAAGTAAAACTGTCTCTTTTTGCAGCTGGCATGGTATTATATATAGGAAACCCTAAAGTCCAAGAAACTGTTAGAACTAATAAAAAATTCAATAAATTGTAGACTATGAAATCAGTATACAAAAATCAGTTGTGTTTCTCTACATTAACAACCAACAATCAGAAAGAGAAATTTACAAAACAATTCCATTTACATTAAAAAAAAATAAAGTACCTGGGAATAAATTTAACCATAGAGGTGAAAGACCTGTACACTAAAAACTATAATAAATTAATAAAACCAATTGGGAAAACAAAAATAAATGGAAAAATACTCCATGCTCATAGCTTAGAAGAATTAATGTTTTTAAAATGCCCATGCTACCAAAAGTTATCTACAGATTTGATGCAGTCCCTCTCAATATTCTAATGACATATTTTACAGAAATAGAATAACAACACTAAAATTTGTACAGAACCACAAAAGATGTCAAATAGCCAAAGCAGTCTTGAGAAAGAAGAACAAACAAGAGTCATAACATTTTCTGACTTGAAACTATAGTACAAATCTATAGCAATCAAAAAATATGATATTGGCATAAACACTATCCCAGAGATCAATGAAACAGAATGAAGAGCCCAGGAATAAACCCACAATATATGGTCAATTAATTTATGACAAAGAAGCCAATACTATATATGAGGAAAGTATAACTCCTTCAATAAATGGTGTTGGAAAAACTGGAGAGTCACATGACAAAGAATGAAATTGGACCCCTATTTTGTACCATACACAATAAATCAACACAAAATGGATAGAAGACTTAAATGTAAGACTTTTTAATAAAACTTCTAAAAGAAAGAATATGGGGTATGCTCCTTGACATCCATCCTAGCAATATTTTTTTTTTAATTTGACACCAAAAGCAAAGACAGAAAATGCAGAAATACACAAATAAGACTATATCAAACTAAAAGTAGGTTTGGGGAATCTCTCCTTCTACAGTTGTAAATACCATGAAAACCTGGAACTCTCAAGGCTGTGTTTGTCCACAGGGGAAGATCTTTTGAGATGGTACTTAACATAGAGAACTCAGAGCAGAATGAAATTCAGACAAATCCTGAGAATATTGCTTGAAAATTCCTTTAGCCGACTCTACCTCTTTGACGTGTACATTAAGGAGACAATAAATGTTCCTTATTTTTGCTTACGGTAGATTGAATTGGGTTTTTGCTACTTACAACTAAGAATGCTAACTAATATAACTATTTACCAGCTATCACCTCCTTAATTTTCCTATGATTTTGTTCGTTCTTTCTTTATTTTGGAAATTGATATGATTTAAGAGGAAATTGAGACACTACTTAGGGAAATAATCAAAAAGTGTTCAGCATAAAGGCTCATATCATCACAAGAACAACTGCATTGACCGAGGGTGTACACTGCATAGGGCCTGCTTTCAGCCATGGCGCCCTCACCATGACTTCATTTAAGCATCGTGATATACTCTGCAGGTTTTGAATTAGTGAAATAGTTACTGGCATTCTGCAAAAAAAAAATTTGAAACTCAGAGATTAAATAACATTGGTAACTTTGTATAACTATTAGTAATTCACAAGATTAAGATTTATTCCCCATCAGTCTGATTTCAAAGGCTGTGTTATTCTCATCAGACTTTGCTATCAATGGGGAAAACCATAATAGCCTAGAAATAGTGGCATTTTATGAAGAATATTTAATACCTCAGATATTGAAAGTAAAGCATTTTTTAAAGCACTGCATATCTTTGTAGATAATATTGTGAGATTTGGCCATGGAGAGAAAGCAGTGACTTTCCCCCACTGCTTACATGGAGTATAAAATAGGGACATGACAATGAATGTGTTGTTAAGGATTTCTCATTAAAACAGTTTATCCCATTTACAACCACATAGCATTTTGGTAAACTATATACTATAGCTGGACTAACCATACCATGCAGAACAGGATAATTGAACAGTTTGCTGAACAGGATTTTGCCCATGCTAAGAGTTTTCCAATCAACATTCTTGATTTCAACAAAACTAAACTATTTCCATTCTATATTTGTGTTATATTGAATATGATAAATACAAATAAGAATTAAGATAAGTATTTATATTCCAGGATTAACTGCTGCAAAAAAAATCAATCACACATAATTAAGCTGTCAGTTCCTAATTTAGAAAGAACTAATTCTACCCTAAAAGAACAAATGCAAATATCAAAATAAACAAAGTTTTGGAAAAGAAAACCCAATGCAAATGTCCTCTATTTTTGTTGTCATCTGAAATTAGGGTTGCTGTTCTCTTTATATTGATGTTTTTGTATGTAGTAAGTAGATAAGTTATTAGGCACAAAAGCTAACATGTTTCAAGCAAACCATTTTATATTGAATCTGGTTAGAATTGTGTACTTACCTAAAAAGTTTTATGAATTTTCCCTGGTTCAAATAGAAAATTGATCCTTGAGGGAAAATTTATAGTTAATCTTGGTTATGTCCTTGAGCCGTTTTCTAGTTCACAGGAGTCCAAGCAAATGACAGTACACATACATGTATAAAATTTTACATGGTACTTATTGGACTACTCAGATTTATGAGGGAACTTTCATTGGCTTAAACGTATTCACTTTAGAGTCTGAGACAAAGCACTTACTTCATATAAGGTTAGCAGCTAGCTTACAGATGACTATTTCTGTCACCCCCAACCAAAACAACTACAACGAAATCCTCTCAACAATACCTGATATAAAGTTGGAGAATGTTGAAATGTTTTTTTTTTCAAAGATTGCTTTTTAGTTATTTACTTTTGGGTGAGTTACTAATAAAGGAAGGCAGGCAAGCCAAATGTTCATGTTTCTACATATAGGGAATAATATAATCTTTCCTAGTATGTTTTAGTCTATTATATAGGAAGAAAGAGGGTAAGAGATACACAGACATTACTGAAGTATTATAAACATTTCTCTATTAAATGAATGGGCACTTTAAAAATGTCACTGTAAATTATTGAATCATTGCATTTCATTTGGCTGGTTGGAAACATAAAAGAATTAAAGGCAAGTGTCAGGCAATTTATGAAGGGCTCAAGGGTGGCCATTTGTTGAGAGCAAAGTAGCTAAAACCCTGAATGATCTTGACAGAGCAATGAAGTTTAAGTACCTACAAGGACAAAATGAAGAACTGTGTGAGAGGCATAGTGAACCATGATGACCCATTCCTTCTCTCAATTTCCTTTCCCATTCAAAAATATGGAAATGGCCAGGAGATCCTATAAGCGTGACAGGTGAAGATTAGGCCAAACTGAATCATATACACGACTTTTCAATACTGGAGAAACAGAAGCTGCATACAATTTCCTTTGTAATCAACAGCACCAAGAAGAGGTAAATCCTGAGGTTCTTATCTATACCACAAAAAAATTCACTGACAATGCAGGGGACCGTGAATGGAGAGGGGCCATGCATCCAGTTCTTTCCCATTGGTTTCACCCTGTGATTTTTTAATTGTTTCTCTAAATTGTTAAGCCTTGGCCACCACCAAAATAAAGACTTTTCCAGTCTTTTTAAGTTTCATTTCAACTGGCTAATCATAGGATGGGAAAAACAAACAAACAAACAAAAACATGATCTTTCTCCTTCAATACATCTAGCTTGATGCTTTGATGTGTTAGGAAAAGAAGTATCCTATAATTACTGTATGCCACTTTTTCTAGGACATCATTTTTATGTTAAAAATTCAATTGGGATGCATAGAAAAATAATGATGTGAGAAATCTGTGCATGGCATAAAGATGTAAGTGTATTCAGAAATCTATGGGAAGTAGAAGTATCTCTGAATAGTAATCAAGGAAGCAATGTACTCTAAAATGTTCATAGAAGTAAGATCTTGTACTGAAATTTCTAAATCTGAATTTAATAATCTTTAGAATGAAGCTGTCTGAGCCTTGATATTTTTTATAGTTATATTGTCATGAGTACAAACACTCATTTTTATATTTTATTAAGGGGATACTTATTGAGCACCAACTATATATAAGAAATTATTAAAAAATTGTCTTACCCTACTATCAGAAAATTTTAGTAATACTGAAGAAGAAATATGGTGTGTGTTCAAGTCATTGCAGAAAAAAGCATTGAGCCCTGGCTGGTGTGGCTCAGGGGACTGAGTGCTGGCCTGAGAACCAAAGGATCACTGGTTCGATTCCCAGTCAGGGCACCTGCCTGGGTTACAGGTCAGGTTCCCCAATGCGGGGCGTGTGAGAGGCAACCACACATTGATGTTTCTCTTCTTCTTTTTCTCCCTCCCTTCCCTTCCATCTAAAAATAAATAAAATCTTTAAAAAGAAAAGGCATTGCATCTTGCATGTCATCAGGTATTAAAATGTTATGAGTTTAATTTTGTGATTCTTAAAAATCAATGTGTCTTGGAATTCAGAAGGTCATGAATAAGGCCTAGTCACATAAGTATTTGAAACAATTTTTCCTGCCTGGCCTAAACATAAAGGAATTTTCCTGAATTCTTAGCTAGGCCTCCTTTTCTTCTCACCATACAAGTAACATTACATTCAAAGGTTTGAGTTGTGAGAAGGGACATATAAATGTGTGAAGAGGCACTATAAAGATAATATGGTGTGATGAGGCTTATAGCAAATTAAAAAGGTCATTTAAATTCAATTCCAAATGACTACATTTGTGTTTACAAAAGACATTCTTTCCTCAACAAAATGTGTCTGGTGACTACATTTGGCCCAAAGCTCAGCAGTTGTGAATTTATATTTCTTTAGACACTACATTTCCCCTTTATTGTTTTGATTGGTGTGTATATATTATAATTCTAATTTAACGTTAATTATTCAACACACGGTTATTGGTACACACTATGTATTAGGTTTCATACAAGACATTGAACATAAGAGAGGTCAAGACTGACATGCTTCTTGTACTTCTGGAGCTTGAAATGTAGCAGTGACAATATAGCAGCAAATAAATAAATGATTACAAATCAAACAGCATGTTATGAAGGGAATGAATATAATGAGATAATGGAGCAGAAGACAAAACCTGATGAAGAAATGTGGTCAGGAAAAGCTCCTCAGCTGAAATCAAATCTATACAAAGTTGCAGTGGGAATGCTTGGGGTTGAGGTTGAAAACTAACCTTCTAGTCATAAGCATTGACATGGAGGAAGTCTGTGAGAAATAAAAGAGCTAAGCCCTTCTAAGAATTATGTGGAAGGCTGAGGTTTTGTGATTGTTTGTTTGTTTGTTTTTAAATGTAGTGAATGACAAGGAGAGTGAGTGGGGTGGAAATAACTCAGAGTATCAGAAGTCATATTGCTCAAGGTACAACAGAAAACCATTGAGTACATAACCAATACTCCATGCTCTGTGGGAGCGCCTTCCTTGCTTACTAATAATAGTTTGGTTCCCTTGAGTTAATACACAGGTCTTAACAATATGAGATAATGAAAACTTGATTATTACACCCAGTTGACCTCTCTTTCCACTTCATTCCTAGGGAGAGTTTAGGCTGTCTGAGGCTATTTGGGGTCCTACAGTAAAAGCAGTGGGGTAAAGGGAACTATAAGGTGACCCTCAAGATTCCCAGCCCCCGATTGTTCACTAACATTAGTATAGATCTTGCTATCAAGGGATTTTTCAGATGTAATTTAAAACTTTGAGATAGGGAGATTATTTGTATTGGTCTGAGCTTATCACATAAGCCTTTAAAAAAACATTTTTCTTTGGCTGGTTGCATAAAATAAAATCAGAGGTTTGAAGCATGAAGGAGAAATTATATATAAATAACATTATATAAATAACAACGTATATGTATATAAGAACATTTCAGAGGCATTTTCAATTTCTATGAGTAATTATTTTGTATCTCCCTCACATTGCCAAGAAATGCAGAGCTTCCTTTTCTTCCTCATGCAAAAGGAAGGAGGAAGCCAGGCAGATTTCTTCTTAACCTCTAGCTTTCTCTTACATAAACTACAGTTAGGTAATGAGTAAGGATATTGGAAAGATGAAGTAAATAATTTCTAGACATTGTTGGGATAATTGCCACCTATTTTCTTAGATTTCGAGATTCTATTGCAAGTTAAGAATAAATTTATCATTTAAAATCCTGTTACAAATTATTTTTGATTTGAGAAGAGCATGATCTGGTATATATTTTCTAATGATCACTCTACTTGGTGGAGAATAGACTGCAATAAATGAGATTAAACCTACAAGACAAGTTAGGTGTCTCTGTGAGTAATCTATGCCTTGCTATTTAACTGGTGGTCCATGGAATAGCAGAATTAATTCTCCTGGAAGCTTGTAAGATATGACAAATCTTAGGCCTTATATTGAACTATTAAAGCAGAATATGTAATATATGATATATTTTAACAAGATCTTCATGTAATTGTATGCCCATTAGAATTTATGAAAGACTTGTCTAGTTGAAATATGAAGATTATTTCAGCTAAGGTGATGGGTGCAGAACTGATAAGGAAACAGATAAAGATATATTTTCGAGACAATATTTTCTGATGACTTTCTGTGAAGAGTGAGAAAAAGAAAGAAACCCAGAACGATGACTTCAGTTTCTAGCTTGAGAAGCATAATAGTAGCTTGTGGTATTTGGGAAAGAAATACGCTTGGTAGAAAGGAAGGACAAATGTTTACATCTGGTCACTGCCAGTTAAAATTGTCAAGAAAATACCTTGTTATACCCCAGCTCATCCCTACCTCCTATTACTGTTACATCCTTTATCTTTCTGCCTCATTTCAAATCCCTACTTGGAAAAGCATTAGTCTGGTCAAAAACAGTTCAGAGTACATCATTCTTATGTTTTTTTTTTTTTTTTAAACAAATACAAGATCACTTTTCCTAAGAATTCTCTTTTATTTCATTATTTTTATTATTTGTCAATTTTATTCCGATAGTCATTATTTAATTAATGGTAACTCTTTCTTTTGTGAGCTAAAATTATTGTATATTTAATGAGTTTTCCTCTATGGGTCTTTCTTTCTTGTTTTGAGCTACTTTAAGAATAAGGATAAAAAAGCTAGTTCAGACAACATGGCCATAGTCACTTTTAAAACCACTTAAAAACAATCAAAATTAAAAATACATTTTTAGGTTTATCACTAAATATTAAAATATCTAACATTTATAAGGTCACTATTCATATTTAATTTAAACATGAGGAAGCAAAAGTACAGAGTGTATAAATAACGTGTGTAAGCTCATTCCACTAGTAAGTAGCAGCGCTGGATGTGAAAGCCAGGCATCCTGCTTCTGAAACTGGATTCTTAACTTTTTGCTAACTGCCTCAGCCAGATAATGCAAGAAACACACACACACACATGTTCTGTACACAAAGTGTGTATAGAGTTATTTCATTGATGTCACAAAAATTTGTTCTCTTTTTGAAATGTTCACAGAGATTTTCATGTCATATCAGATAAACTTTCATGACTATGTCTGTAAATCTCTCACCTTAGCAAGAACATGCAGTTTATATACCTTGTAATTATAAAAATGAGCATTTCTGTCATAATTTAATAATTATAAATAATACTTATATAGCCATTCCTTGGAAATTTATCTCCTGATTAGATGAAAACTAAAAAAACAAAAACAAAAACTTTGCAAATAGTTTTGCTGAATAAATTCTGCCCATACCAGTCAGAGTAGAGTTTACTGCAATTTTTAAAAATTTTGCATTATGCTTACTAGGACTTCCAAGATACAAATATAGGCTGTCTTAGGTCACATGTATTATAGATATTAAGCAAATCTACTTCCCAAAATATCTATTAAACTCAAACCAGTGGTTTTCCCCTTCAAACTCCTTCTAAGTATAGAGTAGGGTCTCTTTGAACACTTTGGGTGGGAAAATTCTTCATTCTATGAAGCTCTCACAAATATTGTAGGGCACTTAGCATCTATATCTCCTGGTCACTGCAAGCCAGTGATAACTAAAATGGCCCTCATCTTTCCAAATGACCGTGACTGAGAACAAACAAAAGGATTAGGGCAAAATAAGAGATAACCTTTCTACCTACCCACTTACCTGCCCGTTCTCCTCTCCATGCACAACTGACCAATCTGAGCACTCTGTAGGAGACACTGAAAAAAATGGGAAAGAGGTCTATTAGGTATAAATGAAAAAAAAAAAATGAAAGGAAGCAAATGACAACATCTCTCAAGAAAGGTGTTATGATCCAGACATTCCCCCTCATGATGGATACCACAGATGGAGACAGCATATTCATGGCCACTTTGGACCATGACTTGGTGACTATAGTGCCCTCTCTTCCAGTAGTTTGTGAATATCATGGACAGGATATATTGTCATGGAGTATCATCCAAATAAGCAAGTTATGCACCCAGTATCCCCACTTTTTGCCAAGGCTTCAGTCCTATCTTAGTCTTCTTTACATATCTCGTTGAATTACTTTGCTTTTGTTCATCACAGGTAGGTCTGGTGGTCATAGGTAACTCTCTGTTAGGGTTTGTTTGGGACCTTAACTCTTACTTTAACAGATTTGCTTCATCATAATTAGAAATTTAAATGTTTTCATGTGTATTCTGAGCATAAAAATTATCTCTAAGTCAATGTCTATTTAAAACCCAAATTTTAAAACATAGTTTATGTCTCAACTTAATCTAAACTTGAGCATATTCAGTGTGATTTTCAATTTAACTTTACTAACGTGAAATCATCATGCACAGAGCACTTAATGCAATCATTCTCTACATAGGTTATATTAATCGTGAGCCACTATGTCAATTTTTTTGTTATCTTGAATTGTTATTGGACGTTACTTAACTTTTCACACATTTTAAGTGTCAGTAATCAGGAACTGTACTTTTTTTCTTCTTTCTGTTACCCACAGTCTGTGGCACAAGGCCAGAAGGGAGAATGCTAACTATATATTTTTATTTGAAATATTTGTATTTCCCTTCAGCTTTCAGACATGATATGCAAGAATTATCTTCTGTGAAATCACTTCAGTCTTCTGTACTCATCCAAAGCCAATTATTGAGACATCCATGCTCCATGTCAAGATGTACAGCATTATGATTCACCCGCCAACTCCATTATTAGCTTTGACGTTGTCAGTTTTTTTTGAACAAACTGCTAACAGATGAAGCAATAAGAGTATTAGCAAATATATTTGCTGTAGGAGCTTTTGTTATTAAGGGACAAATGAAAGGAAGTTTATATAGTTCTCAGACATATTAATAATTAAAGTTTCCCTTAAATCAGAGTTGCCTTGTAGCTGAAGCCATGACCTAAAATTTTAAAAAAAATTCTGTGGCTCTCTTTTGAAGCTTTATTTGGCAATCTAATCATAGGTTCTATGCCAATTCAAGGTGTCTAAAAGGTATTCATTGGATGAGTTGGCACATGGTCATTTTCAATTACATTATTTAAACTACTGATAATGATAATGTCAATAAGATTTCTTTTGTTTTTCATGTATAAATAACCACTAAATCTGGAATTACTTTAAAATCTGCCTAGTTAAAAACCAGTATCATTAATTTGCATAAGGAGCATTTTTTGGAAACATTGCCTTATTATTTTAATTTTAAAACAAGAAAGTGATGTCCTGAATATTGAATAAATAAAGAGGAATTAATATTTCTGGCTGTTAGTGCTTGCCTTAAGCAAAATTGTGAACATGCCAGAAAGGCCAAAAGGTACCAGTTGCCAATGTGAAAACATATGCAATTGTTCTCAGGTACAAGCACTAATAGTTTCTCTGCTTGGGCCAGTGTCTGGTTCAGGTGTCATATTTGCATCTAATTTACATATCACTATCAAGGCTACCCTGTTTTGTGTCTTACTTGTTCAGAGTTTTTCTCTCTTAAGAAACTAATTTAATAAACATTAGCTAATGGGAGGGAGGTGGGGAGGGCTGTGGTGGAGGGCTGGGTTGGGAGTAAAAGACACAAAACTGTACAAGAACAACAATTTAAATAAATAAAAATAAAAATAATTAAAAAAAAAACATTAGCTGATGGTTTCACACATAAACCTATTAACCCACATCCCTAAAATCATTAGTTATTCTTTGAGTGTTCAGTGGAAGCCTAACCATTTGTTCACCCTTTCCTGGTAGATTTCAAGAAAAACTAAGTACCCAGAAAACCCAGCTCCCCTTTTGAAGAAAGTGAGCAGAAACACAAACAGTGTCCTTTCTGCAAGTGGTCCTGTTTTTTGTCACCTGACTGGGCTCCCATGACGTAAGGTATTGGCCTGGGAACCTGCACACTAGCGAAGACAATTCCTGAGTTACTCCATGGTATTGCCTCAAACTAGAGAATGACCAGTTAACGGAGAGAGAAGGAGGGAATCATAGCAGGAGGCAACAGAAGGAAATAGTAGCCACAGAGGCATACACGTAGACAGAAGGGAGCAGGAGTTACTGTATGGCAGAGTCCCGTTAGACATTCTCTGTTGAGGGAAACACAAGCTGACCAAGCCACTAGGGCTCCTATTGGTGCTCCAGAGATTGCTGCCTCATGAATGGCAAAGTCTACTGATTGGATTTTCCTGCTGAGATGCTTGCTTGGCTTCTTCTTTTTTTTTTTTTTTATTGTAGCTTTATAATAAATCCCTTTATATGAATTAACTCCTGCAACACTATTTCATTAACATCTTAAGAACTCAGCTAATAAAATTCCTCCATTTGCTCCTATACCATCACATAGGTCTTATAGCATCATTCCTGCAAACCCATGTAATGCATACCAGAGCTCAGGAGAGCCAAGCTGACTAATTCTGTTTGCCTCTCCTCACGTCATTTAAATTCTAACTTAGAGTTCCAAAGTCCTGGCGCTTTCGATTGAGACTTGTGCCTATTTTAACTTAACATCAACTATTCCGGTGCACAACAGAATTGTAGTTGCCTTGGTTAAATGCTGCTTTCATCTTTATTCTTATTTCTGAATCTCCATTTGTATGACTAGTTAGTAAATTCTGAGGAATGTAGAATGTGATTTTTACTTCCTTCAGAAGCAGATGCTGTCAATGTTTTTCACCCATATCCCCTCGACGCACCATAAGTGGGGGCCATACCGCCTTCTCTTACAGCAGGAGTGTGCTCAGCCCCTCGGAGGGAGCATGTGAAAGAAAGCGCATGAGATAGAACACACCCAGGAGCAGCTCTCAAACCATGCTGAATGAGAGTTGGCAAGTAGATACACCAACTCCCTGGCCACTAAAGTAGAATAATTTCTACCTGTGGGGTACATTATATACAGTCTGCCAGATGTCCCCAGTTGAACCGGGCCCTGGCTGAAAGTAATACCTTGTTTATTAAGACCTTACAGTAGTTTTATTTATTTATTTTTGGGTCTTTTATCACCACTACCTACTGCTAGCTCTCTAGGATTGCTTCTAATATTTGTCTCAAGGTCTGTTTCTGCGGAACCCAACTTAAGATACTTTGTTCTCTTTCAGTGTCTTTTTATAATTGGGGCTTAGACAAAGCTTCCATATACAAAATTTGTCCTTTCCTTATTTTAAGAGTAATAACTATATCTCCATAAAATAAAGAGATATAGTAGGCAGATGGTATGTTCTCTCTTACATTTAAGCAAGGACTTTTATTATTAATTTTATTAAAGTATACATACATACAGACATGCATCTTACTACTTGCTTTTCTATACTATACTTTCTTGAAGTTAAACTAGAGCACATAATTTCTAATTTAGGTTATCATTTAGAGAAGCATCATCCTGGCAGGATAACTGACTTTGCTGTGCCTACTAAGATAGCTACATATCGAGAGACAGTTATCTGTCTCAGTAGGCAAATCTCAGTCACATTTAACAATACTGTTTATAAAATGTCGCTATTTCAAATATCATTTATTATCATTGATTTTTAAGAGTTTTAAATTGAGTTACATTTTGAGTGTTGTTAAGACATTATTAGTTTAAGTCAGATGTCATTATAAACAAATTTCTTTGTTATTTTTTTCCTTTTCTTTCTTACTTTCTTTTTTGGATTGAAGTTTCAGAAGCATAATTGATGATTAAGGAAATATGGGAAATAAAAGTTCTTGGAATTGTACATGATTTTCTATTAACATCAGTATAATCTATAATAGAAATGATATTAACTACGTGTTATAAAGGTATTAAAACATTCATTGACAAAACAGGAGATTGAAAATTACATTTAATAGTTTTGACAACTCATTTGCTTTTAGCCAAAATCTTTGTGAAATTTGGTTTTAGAAGAATAAGGACTGTTTTTTTGTGATTATCAGTTTTTTAATACCTGAAGAAGAATGTAACTCATAAGGACTTTCTTTTCAACTTCTTGTGCTGGAGGTACAGTATAAATATTTCATTAGTTGTCGACAGATTGCCCTGTGTTTCCCATTTAAAACATTATGTCTCTCAGCAATAAATTTGCTAGACAGAGGCAGTTTGACACGGGCTCGTCTCTTACTGCCTGCAGTAATAGGCAGCACCAAATGTAGACAGGTAAAATGTGACATCATAAGAGCAAAATATGAGAATGGGCATTCTAAGGCAAGTGTCGTATTTATGCCTCTCATGTCGAGTAACAAATGATGTCAAAAAGAAGCTTAATTATTTTGCTCAAATAGGAAACTACAAACTGTTACTTTAAAAAATAGTCTTATTTGGGGAAACAGCATTGCCTAACCTGAAAAACTGAAGGTGTCAGATTTTGACAGAATAGTTTCCAATATACCTTTTGAAACATAAACTCCATTCGTGTTCACCCTTTCTTTCCCATCCCATTTATTCCCTCTCCTTGATATATTCCGCTTTCCCAACTACTATAATGAAAACCAGAGTTCATGGCAAAACTCAAGCCTCTCTGAGCTCCCTTACCTCTCATTAGTTGAACCCAGCTTTGTCAAACTTTATTCCTTCAGCCCTCTCCTGTGGCTCCAGTGAAATTCAGACATCTATTGATATAAAAAATGTAAAGGAAATAGCAGGGTAATTTCTTCCCAAAGGAAATACAGTGCACTTTAATAATATATAGGGAACATGTGGCCAGGTCAGTCTGTTATTTATCCTTTTGGCCGGGCTATTTTATTTAAAAGTCAGCAGAAATAAAACAATAACGTGTTATATAGAATAATTCGCTTACCACTCATAGTTTCTGTGTGGAAAAAATCTAAAGAAAATTCTTATGCATTATTCCCCATTTGATTTGCATTTGCTTGAAATTCACCTGATAGAGATTAGAAACAAAATGAAAGATATTTTGATAAGTACTGAAGTAAATTTCCATATGGAATAATAGAATATAATTTCTAATAATTAAATATTTCTAAAAATAGAATGGCTGCCTAGTGAGCCAGTAAAAAAAAAAAAAAAAAAAAAAACTGTCAAGAGAAATTTTAAAGCTGTTATCATACATACTATAGAAGTGAGGTCTTCTGTCTTTGGATACCTCTGCCACCTCACAGAACTTTTTCTTCTGGAATCTAATGTTATATTCCTTTGTAAATATTATATGTGTATATTTCTCAATTTCCTTACCAGATGTAGCAACAGAGTTGGTTACATGTTTTATTCATTGTATTTCATCACAATGTTTTGCTCATACCAGACTCTGATAAATAAATTTGATTAATTTGTTTTTTACTGTAAACTGTAATTTTATTTTAATTTTTTAGTGTTCAACTACAGTTGTCTGCATTTCCCCCCATTACTCCCCCCTGCCCTATGCATCCCCCTAGTCAATCCTCCCCCCTCCCTATTGTGCTTTTACACATGGGTCCTGTATACCTGTACCTTGACTTAACCCCTCCCCTTTTTTCCATTATCCCCCTCCCCCATCCTTCTGGTCACTGTAAATTTGGTCTTTATTTCCATGTTTCTGGTTCTATTTTGCTCACTTGTTTGTTTTGTTGATTAAGTTCCAATTACAGGTGAGATCATATGGTATTTGTCTTTCACTGCCTGGCTTATATTTCACTTAGCATAATGCTCTCTGGTTCTGTCCATGCTATCACGAAGAGTAGGAGCTCCTTCTTTCTTTTTGCTGCATGGTATTCTATTGTGTAAATGTACCAGTTTTTTGATCTATTCATTTACTGATGGGCACTTAGGTTGCTTCCAGCACTTAGCTATTGTAAATTGTGCTGCTATGAACATTGGGGTGCATTGGTTCTTTTGAATTGGTGTTTCAGAATTCTTAGGGTATATTCCCAGCAGTGGAATTGGGTGGTCAAAAGGCAGTTCCATTTTTAGTTTTTTGAGGAAATTCCATACTGTTTTGTACAGTGGTTGTATCAATCTGCATTCCCACCAACAGTGTACTAGGGTTCCCCTTTCTCCAAAACCTCTCTAGCACTTGTTGTTTGTTTCATAATTATATTTAATTTAATTATATTAATGCTAGTGTGCACCATTTATATCAGACAATATGCTGTACCCTTAGCATTGATTATTTCATTCAATATTTATGAAAACACTATAAGGAAAGTACTATGTTTAGCTACTTTCATCAAAGAAAATAAGCATTAAAGTTTTTGAATGAATGCACATATAAATAAATATATAAATTAGTAAATAAACATGGATAAATGAAAGTATAAATGGGAAGGTGGACTAGGTAATATATATGATATTCTGTGTATGAACATAAGAGCTTTATATCCTATGTCTGTGAATATAAGAGCTATATATCAATGTTTAATGAAACATTTGTATATATTTATCACCACCCCTTGAATTTTTCTTTTTATCATCCTTTACATTGCTTCTCATAGGTGCCATATTATCAATAATTTTACCTTTGTTGCTATAAAAATAAAGGAGAGTCGAGAGTGCAGAGATAAATTATGTAGAAATTAATACATCTACATTCGCACATTTACTAACAGACATTTGGCATTACTACCAATTAAATTCTTTTCAGTAAACATTTAATGGGCCTCTGCAAGATACTGAAAAATACAATGAAACATTCTTATTTCTTAGAGTGTAGGTTGTAGATTTACTGAAAGGGTCTCTCTTGGTGTTGTATGTGCCATCAAATAGCCCTGCTGATTTGTTTTTTTATTGGATTACTAGTTGCTTGGTATTATTAAACAGCAAGACAATGATTCTCTTTTGAAGACCAGTGTGATACCCTTTGACATAATGAAAAATAATGTAACTTTACAGTAATGTTAATGTGCCCTAAGAAGGCTTTAGATATTTTTATTTTCCCATGCTTTTAAGCATATAATATTATAATTTTATACTTGGAAGATAAGTTACATATAATTTTTAAAGGTTGTACCTTTTTTGTATTCAAGTATTATTTTTTTTCTATCTCAGAAGGAATAAGAAAATTTTCTGAATATATTTAGAGTCATCAGCTTCAATTCAATGAAAGCATGAGTAGGGAGGAGACTGAAATTTGTCAGAAAAAAATTGACTATTTAGAAATACCTTAATGTAATAGCAATAAAATTAGTGAGTGTTGCTTCTGTCTGTTAAAATTAACTATTATGATCTAAAATAAAGCTAAAAATTGAGACCTCTGCCACCTAAAACAAACATGCATTTTTACTCCAAAGGGTATTTAGGAAAAATCACAGCTTTATATTCTGAATTCACAGTACTGTCCCTTATTTGTTCTATGAACTAGGTTTTATTCCTCAAGCTCATTGAGTTTCTGGTTTTTCATCTCTAAATTGGAAAATATTTTGCACTTAACGAGGCTGGCATAAGAATCAGATAATGAGTATAAAATGCTAAACACAGTGCTAGATATATAGCTCATGCTCTTAAGTAATATACATTTTTACTGTTATTTTTTCATTATCCAACCCTCCACAAATTTTATTTTTAGTAGACCAATCCACAATGATGACAGTATCTTATGATCACTTTTATCATTTAAAATCTTTCTCACATGTACCTCAGTTTTCTCACGAATTATTTTTAACTTTTTCATGTGCACTGAACTGTAGGTATAGAAGACCATGATGATTTGGGAGCACAGAAATACTTGGCCAAGATTTACTGTGTATAGTCTCTGATAAATTATTTAACCTCGCTTTACTTATCAGTGAGGTAGGGATTGTAACATTGCTCCACTGAATCTTTGTGGTAAAATTAAAAGTGATAACATTTGTGAACTCCTCAAGTAAAATACCTAACCTGTTCTAAGTACTCAGTATTTGTTAGTGCTCCCACCCCCATCATACTCAACCAGCATCTGCTCCTTGGAGACAATTACCAGGTCTTGTCTACCATGGTACCATTTAAGAAATTAGTTTGTTTTTGTGCAGTGCTCAGAGTTAACCTTCTCTGTGTAAGGCAGAGTTTTCCAAACTTCAGCGCGCATGTGAATCACCTGCAAGTCTTAACACACTGCAAAGCAGATTCAGCAGGTTTGCAGAGGGGCCTGAGATTCGCTACTTCCCAGGGAAAGCCAAAACTGCTGCTCCCAGACCACAGTCGTATAGGAAGAATTTAGCTGTGTTTGAGGAGGTGATCAGAGATAGTGACCATGGGTTGACTCATGACCTTACCTGGGTAACTGGAGGTTTTTCACCCCTCCCCAGTCCTCAGAATATGAGTTTAGAGCACATTTCCACTGCCGGAGCCATTTTCGAGGCTGACTGAAGTCTCGGGAGAGTCAGGTGTTATTGAGACCATCTGGACCAAATACAAGGCTGAGCCCCATAAAAGCCTCCATGTAAACTTCCCATTCTGGCGGGCTGGGAAGTTTACATGGCAGAGATCTACTCGTCTGTGGCTACCCAAGCCAAGCCTCCTCTGCATGTTCCCACGCTTATTAAACCTACTGCCTATCAATCTAGTGTGGTCTACTTCTTTTTTCAGTCTCTTGCTGCCCTCTGTGGTTGGGTATCAGTTTGCAAAACAACAGACAATTACAAATTTGGACAGAAATTTGTTGTTCTAAAAGCCATTCTAATGATAGAATAAGTAGGAATAAAACCAAGATGGGGCTGTACTAAGAACTGTGACATTTTTGGTATGTAGTCATTTTTTTATTTTGATAGTTTTAAAGATTTTATTGCTTTATTTTTTGTTGTTATTCCTAAGACTGAAATCCTCTGTTGCAAAGGGGTCCACACCTCTGTATATGGTAGTATTTGGCTTTAAGTACCTGTTAAACCCCTTTGTACTTCATTCCCTTTTGGCTTAGGACTCTTCTCCAGGGTGAACCTGTTTTAGCTTGAAGTTCCTAGAAGACTCAGTTTAGCGAAAGCCTGTGCACAAACACCTTATTTACAAACACACCCCAGAAACAAAGAATAAGGCAAATCTAAGAATGAAACAGGGAAAGAGGGAGACTGAATAAAGAGAAGCTGTCCACAGCTCTATAACAAGCGTAACTCATCTTACAGTGTTCTCGGGTGTGTTTGAAGGGGCTGTATAAACTATCGTTTCTTGGAACAGACCATCCTGGGAGAGCAAGGAATTGTGGTTTTGGAAGCCAGATTTCAGAAGCAAGTAAGGACCTGCATTCTTGGTTGAACTGATGGGTCTTCTGGTTTCTTCACTAGTCTATTGCCTACTTTGATTGCGTAATCACTCCTATCCACACCCTAAAGTGTAAAATACAGCAATATACTTAATGTAACTGGATTTTCTTCCCAGGTAATATGTAAGTGCTTACATGAATTGTCTGATTCCAAAGGAGAAACTATTTGTCATATTTTTTTTTGGGGGGGGGCATAAAAATGGCTTTACCATGTTAGAAAATTTGAGGGTATGTTATAAAACCACATGGTAAGTAGAAGATGTATTTACATTAATGTTTTCATAGAAGTGTAGTCACAGGCTTGACAGTAATACTTTCGTAGGCAATAATAACTATATTATATTTTTATGCTGTGATTGCAGAGGGAATTGATGGAATGTGAACATTTATTTTATTAGGTAATATAGTATTTCGGTAGATTATTATATTAGTTTTTGATAATGATAATTCCGATGGCTCTCATTAGTGATAACTGTTGGTTTTAAGCAGGCTGTAAAACGGTTCTAAGGAACTTTATATTTTATACAGCCATTTATCTGATGACTGAGCCATGGCTGACATGGAACACGACACAGATTATTAGAAAACTGGAATCTTTATTTTATTCTCTGTGCAGCAGTGGTGTAGATGATGGTTATTTATGTAGTATTAATATTATTTAGGAGCAATCTCTTTTTAGTCCCTTAAATTAGTGCACATTTCTGAGCTGCCATCCAATTGCTCATTTATAGAGGGGGTGTGTACCTTTTTCTACAGTTTAGCAGATATTATATGGAATCCAGGAGAGGAATTACTTCTCTACTCTTTATAAAAGTTTTGGTGATAATAATTATACCATAAAATAAATAAATGATAAGGGAGAAAAAAAGAATTAGTCCACAAGTAAACCTACAATAATTATTCTCTACTTCCATTTCTGAGTATTCTGAGTATTCATATGTGCCGGTCCTGAAGTCAGTCAGAAATGTAATTCAAACTATAATATTTAGACTATTTGTTCTATTTTATCTATTTCCTCATGACATTTGAAAATACATTATGTGGTACCAAAAAACTTTCTTATAAATGCACATTTTAATGGAAAAATAATAAAGGCCCTGGAGAGAAAAGAATCACAAAAAAATACAAATGGCCTCTAAGCAGATAGAAATATGTTCAATATTTCAAGTAATTGAATGAGAAATAAACAAAAAATTCAGTCTCAAACAGACAAAAAAATCCTTCTATTTTCCATATTTAAAGTGTTTTTGATGGTTGGTTATGGAGTAATGAAAACTATAAACAATGCTAATGGTAGTGGAAATATTTTAGCATTTTAGGAAAACAACCACAGCACATATTTTTAAAAAATCTCAAAACTGTGCCACTTTTTATTTGAATTGAAACTTATCATAACAGTATAGTTTTAACTACTAGGAAGTTAGTTTCTTTATTTTTAAAAAAGATAATGGGAATATTTTGGAGACCACTGAAATTTTGAGTAGCAATAGGACATTAATAATTAGGGCTGCTCCATATAATATAATACAGTTTCCCCTCACTATTTGAAAGTAGAACATTTTTTAAATCCTCACCAGGGGACATTTTTTCATTACTTTTAGAGAGAGGGGGAGGGAGAGAGGAAGGAAGAGAGAGAAACATCGTCGTGAGAGAGAAGCTCTATCGGTTGCCTCCCTGTACACCCTGATCCAGGGATCAAACAGGCAACATAGATATGTATTCTGACAGGGAGTCAAACATACAACCTTTCGGTTATGGGATGATGCTTCAACCAACTGAAGTACACTGGCCAGAGATAAAAGTAGATCATTTCTATATATGAAACATTTTGTAAGCCAAAATGACATGAAGTGAGGAAGCAATTAACTGAATGCTATTTTTGCTTTCCACCATTTATTTTTATGTAGAAGGAGAAATCTTCAAATTTCTTTTGGTTAGTGAAAACAGGTACTAATTAATGTAGGTCTTTCATAAAAGCAAAGTGCTATAATACAAACTTTCAAAAAGCAGGGGATACATGTACTAGAATACTAAAATGGATTGTGTAGTAGAATATTTGATGAAAGAAAAACATATGTATGGAATAATTTTAGCAAAAAGACAAGACTAAAATTCTAAATATTATCATCCTTGAATTCAAAATTACCCACAAATTCTAGTGTTAATTA
This sequence comes from Anoura caudifer, assembly GCA_004027475.1. NCBI lineage: Eukaryota > Metazoa > Chordata > Mammalia > Chiroptera > Phyllostomidae > Anoura > Anoura caudifer. Next base: position 139,070 of record PVKU01001019.1, on the reverse strand, counting down.
ACTTGTGAATTTATTAATGAACATTTTAGCTACCTATTATGTGTGAATTATTCCTACATAATAAACTTATAGACTCTTTGTTCTTGTCAGCATTTTCTGAATTTTCTAAGGACATGGGTTTGTATTCTCTCATAATAAAAGTAACAATATTTATGAAACAAAAGGATACATGTAAAATGAGTTTAATTGTCCATGTATTGTTTCTTACACTTGAATCCGGGTTTATTCTGTGATTTGCTTTTGACCAATACAGTGTTGTGGAAGTGAGGATATGTGACCTTAGAGTCAATTTCATAAAAAGCTTGCAGCTTCTACCTGAGCCTTTTGGGACCCTTGCTTGGGACTTTCCCTTGTGAAGTGTTCTTTTTTGGAACCCAGTGTGCTTGCTGTGAGAATTCCAAACCACATGGAGCGGCCAAGTATAAGCATTCTGGTTGTTAGCCCCAGTTCAACTTTGAGGCCAAGAGCCAAAATCAACTGTCAACCATGTGAGTGAACAGGGTTAAGTGGCTAGCCCAGCTGAGACCAGGTAACTTCAGGAACCCCCAACATCTAATTAAAACAGCATGTTGGACCCCAACAATAATGACCTGGCAGAGGTCAGCCAACCCACAAAACCATGAGGGAGAGTAATACTCTCTGCATTAAACGGCTAAGATTTGGGGTAGTTTTTTGCTCACTAACCAGAACTGAAAACTTCTTCAGATAAAATACCTAACAAGATGTGGCCTAATGTGATCTATTTTCTGATCCCCTCGTAAAAATATATCTACCATTGCTTCTCCTTTACAGAGCTCTCGTTCTGTCTGATCCACATTGATAAATGCTTTCCATGTGTATCAAATGCTTTTTCAATGTCCCCTCCTCCCTTATCCCTGCACAGTTCATCTATATCCACTAACAAATGTTCTGTAGGACTTGGACATGTTCAGGACTACTGAAGTTCAGTTTATAAAGTAGGGGAGGACACGCTTTTTGAATTCCTTCTGTTCTGAGTATCCCTTTGCCTTTCGTTTGGAGAACTCTGAGAGAAAAGCCTCTGCTCTCTTCTGCTTCCCAGAATAAGTCTTATCTAGTTTTACAGAAGCAAAAATCAAACACGACAATTATGCCTCTATAAGAAGAGTCTTCATCTCTTATTTTTTTCACGTTAATTTTTTTTTCTACTTCCTTGTGAGTTGGGGATATAAATTGATCCTCAGAGTAAAAATGGGAGAGCTGAGGGGAAAAGTAGTACACAGATAATACTCAGGTAAATATTTATGGTACAATGCTACCACCTTATATAATTTCTTCCTGAAACTAAAGGGTAAACCCTATAGTCTCCTTGACTCATTTTTCTCTTGTTTCCTTACCTTGTAACATATCAGAGTGCTTCAAGGCTCAGTTCACATACCCTTTCTTCTTCATTTTCATGGCTTTAAGCACCTTATATGTATGGCAGTGAGGAGTCTGAAATAAATAAAACCAGAATTAGAATTTTCCTCTGGATTTCAGATTTATGTTAAACTATCTTTCACACCTACATTTGAATGTGTAAAAAAATATCATCCATAATTGAATTTGCAGATTCCTGATTCCCCCACTCATCAACCCACCAGCACAACCAAAGTTTCTCCTCTTGCACAATTAACAACTTTAATAAATAGCAATTTTGTTCTTCTAGTGTCAGGACAAAACCTTAGGAGACATTTTTGATTGAACTTTTATTTTCTTCACATGAGGTCATCCTAATTGATTTCTACCACTCCATATTTGCTTTGATCCCACAACTCTCTCCACAAAATGCAAGAAACATCCTAAAAAAATCAAATCATCTCACTCTTCTGAGTTTTTTTTCCCTTTTCACTTAATAAGTACTAAATTTTTTATAATAGCTCAAAGGGTCTATTTAATTGAGATTGCCACTGCTCTAACATTTCTCCTTTATGCTTACCCCTTATTCATCCCTTCAGTGGAATGAAGGGTGTATTGTACAAAGCCACCTGCTCTGTTGAGTTATCTTATACTTCAGGAGGAATCAGTCAATCTTTTTAATCAGTAAAACTACACTGGACATACATTAGTTCAACTTTATATAGGTTGTGTTTATCATATTATTCTTGCTTTTTCTCTATGTTAGTGATATTTATGTTTTATTTGTTATTTGGGTCTGGGAATGCTCAAAAGTTCTTCCATATAAATTAATCATAATTCCTTATTTGTTTTATGCCATTCCAGCTTGCAAGTTTCCTAGGAGAACTCTACTTTTGGATAGTGGTGAAAACCTGCATGTGTGTATACCTACATGTATATGTACTTATATGTGTATTTACCTGTGTGTGTATAACATAGATGTGTATACATAGCAGTAGAGATATCAATAGCAACTCTATAAAAATATATCTGTTAAGTGTTTTTCTAATTCTAGAGAGAAAGATTGTGGGGAAAGGGAGGTTGCAAAACATGCATCTAATTGGAATTACAATGTGCTGAGTAGTTAGAAGATTTTGGATTATGTGGAAAGATATTTCATGTAAGGTCATAGAATGAAAGATTAATTTTTGAGGTCTGCAAAGGGACTTTTATTTTAAAATATATTTAGGCTGAACTACTTTTGAATATAAGTGACTATCTTTAATATTTGCAGTTGATACATATTTAGAAAACAGTAATTTAGAAATGCAGCTTAATATTTGATTCATAAGCCACATTAGCTAATGTTTGTTTATCAGCTACTTGGTGTTCAGTGAACAGCTGTACAGGACTTATTAAAATTCAGAACCCAGACAATTCCCACTACGCATGATATCACGGATGCAAATAATATGGAATTATCCAAATGAGCCAGTTAGTGTGAAACAGAAATAAATCATTAGAAAAAATGTTTTAATAAAATGTCACTTTATTATAATTAGATTCTGAATAATTTAATAAATAAATAACCATGAATTCAGTTATTTTTGATCAATACATCAAACAATCAAACAAATTTATAATAAAAATAAAGCTTTGCTTAGAAATCATCACATGGTCATAATTTCAAAATCATGATCTCCTAATGTTTCATATTTCATTTTTTATTTTAAAATAGTTTCATATATATACAAGCCACATATCAAGTAATATACTTAAATAAATATACTGTATAAAATATTGTGTATGCATTTATTTGTTATTTTAAGGTGATAGGGTTATATTGTGAAGCTTTTTTTTCTAATAAACATTTTTTAATGTAAGTACAAAATGTGCTTTTATGATCAAGATAGTTTTTTATAAAATTCCTCAATAATGCCTTGCAAATAAATTTGCAAAGCTATGGCAATGTTTTAGACATCTAAGTATCAGCGTGCTTAAAGTAAAGACAACTGTGCTCTATGGGAAATTTTAAGTTTTGTGAAATGTATACCAACCAATTTAGCACTCTGATTTTTTCAACTAAAGCTCATATTTCTGATATTCATGAAATGAATTGTTAATGGAGATAAATAAGCATGTACCATAAATGGTATAAAGTCAGAGAAAGAGTAAGTGTAGTTCCAAAAATGGACTGAGAAAAAAAAGGTAAAATTTTGAGTGCAGAATACAATCTGAGTTTGGGAAAATTATGAGAAATAGAAAGTGATCTTCTATTATAAATATTATTCCTTATACTGCTTAAAATGTATTGCTATAAATAACACTAGGACACAAATCTGATTAAAAAAATTTTTAAATCCAACCAGTGGCCTAATTCAAGTAAAGAAGGGAATACTGGTATTTGTATAACTTTAAAATTTACATTTGTTTTTCATTTCCTGTTACACACAGGATCTCTTTTTATATATAACTTTTGCCTTCCTGTTGCCCTGGCCATTATTCATCCAAATTAATTAGAGGAGGAAACAACTTCCTAAATATATAATTACAGTGGCCATACCTTAGGTGCTGTGCTGGAACTGAAGATGAATTACTAATAAATTGAGGTGGAAAGTGAAGGGAGTCTAAAGCAAAAGCTCCCTTCTTGCTGCTTTCTTTTCCCCTCCCTCTCTCCCTTCTTTCTTTTCTTCTTTTGTTCCTTCTCTTCGTCACATCACTTCCTCACATACCCTTTCTACCTCCCTTTTCCACTTTTAGGGAGTCCTGTCAAATCAGCCTACTCAAATAATCAAGGACAATATCTCTGTTTTATGGCCAGCTAAATTCATCTTTGCCGTATAATCTAATGCAATGCGTTCACAGGTTCTAGACATCTTTGTGGTGGGGGGTGGGGCTTTCTGCCTACCACAGTGAACCCTACATTATAATACCCATTGTCCATATACTTCTTCTCCACCAATCCTTAAATGATATAAGAGTTGAAAGAAGAAATTGGTAAACCAAGAAGGTGGAATTTTTATTCTTTATTTTAAAACACTGATTTATGAATTATTTAAAATACAGATACTATTCCCTTGATTTATAAAATAAAATGAATTAGTTGAGATATATGAATCCTCCATGGATGTGACATGTGCCTAGAAAAGCTAAGTCACCCCTAAAAATGATAGGATCCCATGTCTGAAGGAAACCAACTATTCAACTATTGAATCTGAATCCTCACTTTCATGAGTTAACTGTGTTTTTTTTTTTTTTTAATTCAGGTAGATTATATACTTTGCTTGGCAGAGACATATATTCCAGTTTTTAATATATTCACTTAATAAATAAATAGCATTTATTGGAGTTTTATATTAGAGATGTATTTCTACAAAATTTACTGCTTTCTTCTTACAATAATAAATATCACATTATTGTCCACATTATTGTTTCTACTAGAATGTTTCAAAGAAAGGTATAGTATTTTATTCCCTTTTGGATTCTTAGTATTCAGAACAAGGGCAGGCATTTTTAGGCTCTCCATATGTTTAGATTGACTAGATTAACATCCAAATGATAGTCAGATGTTTACCTTATGATTTTTGCTGTCTTCCCTCCAAGAAAGGTTTTTTTGTTGCCATATTTACTAAAGATAGATCAAAATAGTTTAAATTAAAGATTAATTGAGAGATATAAAATGTTAAAAATAGTTTTTTCAAAGAGTATGTAGAGCTCACTCTGAATCAGGGCTATCTTTGCATCAGGAAAAGGAAAAACTGTGCCTCTTACTCACAATGACTTTAGAAATGAAGTTCCCAAATATGGAAGATAAGTAAATTTTAATTATCCTTGTCTATCAGCCAACTGTTTTTTTGTATTTAAACCCATCAGATTACCTTGACAGTCTTATTGTGTTTAAATGTATCTTCCTAAAATCATAAATCAGTTTAAAATGAGTTAATATGAATTCTATTTTTGCAAAATATGCCTACATATTAATGTGAAATATTAAAAAATGCTAAAACTTACCCCATGGAACTAAGATGAGAAATATGAAAGAAGTGAAAAAAGCTCTGAGTGAATCAAAGTTAAATTACTTTCTAAGCTCTGCTTGGTAAGCCAAGCTCAATTATTAGGAAGCTACTAATTGTTATTCTGCAAAGAACCAGGTATGTGCCTTCCTTTTGCATTTGTTACAAGCAGATAATGAGCTAAACTTGCTATGAAGCAAAAAGTTTTGCCTAGTACCTAATCCAATGATTTTGAGCCTAAATTTAGCCCTCTTTTTATTGTTTCCTAAAACTTGAGTATATTAAAAAGTGATGAACATATAATTTTAAAATATTTGTGACCTCTCTGTGTGTTCATTTGTTTAAAATGCCTAGAATTCATGATTTTTTGTTTGTTTTTCAAAGTGAAAAGTGTTTTTCTCTTCTCATTGTAAAAGTAAAAGTAATATTAACACTGGAAACTAATTCAAAGCCTAAATGGAATTTAAAAATAACAAAATAAAATCATTAAAAATTCTATTATTTAAATCCTTTTAGGTGCTTTCTATATGGACATAGGAGTTATTAAATGATTGTATTTTACATGTTCTATGCCAAGTATTCCATTGTATTACTATGATATCACTGCTTTCACCAGTTCCCAAACTATGGGTATTCAGATTGTTGCCAATATTTTTAATGATGAAGGATTCTGGAGACACATATAATTGCTAAAATTGTTCAGCTATGCGATTTTCATCAGTGACTAGGAAAAGAATTAATTGATCAAAAATATGCCCTTCTAAAATATGGGTGGGTATTTGGGCTTCTAATGGTTTATCTACTTCATCACTCTTGCCAAAACCCAGCTTTGTTGTACTAAGCTTTCCTGTTTCCCTGTCTCATTTACGAATTTCAGTTTTGAAAATAATTATGTACCTCTTACCAGAGTCTTTTTTTCTCTATGTAGTCCTACCCCAGTTTCTCAAGATTAGTATTTACTGTAACAATATTCATGAGTGTGGACCTGCAGCCAGACCACGTCAGTTTGAATGCTGGTTTTGCAACTTGCTGACTTTGTGATGCTGTATGTTTTTTGTTGTTGTTGTTGTTGTTTTTTAAGTTTCTCTGTGTCTCAATATGCTCATCTGTACAATGGGAATAATTATAGTATTTACTTCTGAAATTTCTGGTAAAAGTTAATAGTACTTGCAAGTTCTGACAACAGTTCCTGACACATAGTGAATAAGAGATTATGTTAGCTATTATTATTATTAGTCTTCTATTTCAATAAAGACAATATGCAAGCCCTATGTTTTGAGTACTGCTCTAAATCACCTAGGTTTTGCTTTAAATTGTACTTTTCCTTATAACTTTTTAATTAATTTATAATTCCCCCCACAAGGATTATTTGGACAGTATTTTTCTAGATGTTGAACATTTTAGAGTCATATTTTAAGAATTCTATTTTTCAGAAATAAATCATCTTTGAAAAGTTTGCTTTATTCATCCATCCGTTGATGGATATTTGGGTTGTTTCCCATATCTTGGATATTGTGAATAATGATGCTATGCATGTGGCAAAAGCATGAAATAGGATATTATTTGTGCTTTAAAAAGAAGGAAATATTATCATTTGTGACAACATGAATGAATCTGGGGGACATTATGCTAAGTAAAATAAACCAGTCACAGAGGATAAATATCACATGATTCCATTTATATATGGTATCTAAAATAGTCAGATTTATAGAAACAGAGATTAGAATGGTGGTTGCCAGGGGCTGGCAGAGGGGAAAACATGGGGGCGCTGTTCAATGGGGATGGATGTTCAGTTATGTGAGATGAATGAATCTGAAGATCTGTTGTACAGCGTTGTGCCTATAGTTAGTGCTGGACTGCACTTAAAGATTTAAGAAGGTATATCTCATATTCTTACCACAGTATAAAAATTCCATTTAATGTGTATTTCTAAAAGTTTTCCATTATAGTAAGTAAATAATACATATGATTGCAAAGATAAAATAAAGGTTTGTTTTATATAGAGTATGTGTGTTATATTAAGATAACAAGTATATATGTATGTATATATATGTATGTATATATAATCTTATTCAATATATGAAGGTTTAGGTCAATTGTATTTTTTAGAAAATTTTAACTTAAAAAAGTTATTATATGTTGTATCTTTTCCATTGTGAATTATTTTTTTCATAGATTTCACTGTGCTGGAAACATTGCTAGGACTTTTTTTCTTTTTTTATAGTTGCCTGGGAATCTTTTGTTCATCTCTTATTATGAACTTGTTTTTATCACTTTATTTTATTTTATTTTTATTTTTTGCTAAGCAGCATATGTATAGATTTGGGATTTTACCCATTCTAACAATGATCCATCTCTAGTCAAGAAATTCAGTGTGTTCACATTTAGTGTTATAAATGTTATAATTGTTTTTATTACTCGTATTTTATTTTATGTTGGCTATTTATTTTACTTTACTGTTTTCTTTTTTACTATTTTGCTGGCTTTATTATACTTGTATTATTTCCTTTTTTGCCTTGCTAATTATATTCTACTATGCTTTTCAATATGGTGATGCTTATTTTTCCATTTCTAACAATCAGAATTTAATATACTTTTTTCATTATTATATTAATCATAGTAAGTGGCAACCTCAGTTAAAAGCTTTAGAACACATTAAATCCCCCACTTCTTTTTTTTTGCCTATTGTATTATTCATGATAAATGAAGTTATGCTATGTGGGGCAGAATCTCCAAATGCTTGTTGCTTAGTATATTCAAGTTTTTCACTTTTGCAGAGTTTGTGGAAGCTTTAGCGTCTCTGAACGGAAGCTCCCTCTGAGCGGAGAATCCATTGATCTAAGGTGTTTTCATATTTTGACTCAACCATCTCAACATGTGGTCCCTCAATGGTTGTGGTAGAGACAGAGAAAGCTGAAGCTCCAAACAATGTGTTTATGTGCTTCACTGCCACTCACGTGTCATCATCCTGATGTAGTCACGTGGCCCCACCCTCACTGTAAGGGAGTCAGGAAAATGATGTCTTTACTTGTTTATGCTCAAAGGAAATGATGGGAACTCATACCACTGTCTTGATTCACTTTCTCACCTGTCTGAACTCTTCAATTCTTGAAATAATCTAAAACTTTTACTTTCAGGCTATATTATTTTCCATATGTCTCCTGTCTATATAGTTGTATAACATATTTGTAAGAAAATAGGAATCAGAGGGGACAGTTATTTTTCTCAAGTGGAAAAGAAATAGGTTTATATATTGTAAATAAGGAGGCATTAGGAAAAACAGAGTTTAATGGGGAGGATACCACATTGGTTTACAATCTTTCACCCATAAAAGTGTGTGGCTCAACAACACAGAGTTCATCCAAATGGAGCGATAAGTTCAAGTGCAGGTTCCACTCCCAGTGGTCTTGTTTGCAAGTTCTCCCTTATGTTAATAATAGTTTGTTAATAAAAGATGCACTAAAAACCACAACAGGCTGTAATTGTGGTAAATTGGCCAGTTCACTAACTCCACCCAAGGCTAATTCTTTTGATTATTTTTTTATTTTTGTTCAAGTACAGTTGTCTCCATTTCCCCCCCACCACTCCCAAGCTAATTTGGATTGAAAAGTGTAGAAATGCTTCAGACAATGGAAGTTATCAGGAAGTGCTTAGGGATTGTAAATAACAGGATTTTTTTTTAAGCCTGGGAACCTCAGAAATTCTTTGTTATTGAGGAATTATTGAATCTTACACAGTATGTTTCAAGTCAGTATAAATGAACAACTGTTTGTGGATTACAGGTATTAAACAAACAAAGAAGCAAACAAACATAATATCTGGAACTAGGAGTAATTGATTTGGTGAGTGGACTTGCTTTATTAGCCATGTGACTGTTTTCTACTTTGAATTTTTCCTCTGCCCCTTACTGTCACTAAGGTGCCTGAGCTCATCCTAAGGTGATGAGGTAGTTGAAAGAGAGTCAAAAATTATTTTTAATACATCTCTCATTTATTCATACACACACACACTGATGCAGCCATATATACACAGGTATAGGTGTTTGTGTTTATTATCTTTCCCATTTTTGAGATATATGTTCTTATTCATTTTTTACTCTACTAAAAGCATGTATCAAGTATGCTCTGATAACCTTTAAAATTTGCATAGTGCTACAGTTCTTTTTATTTTCATGGGTGAATGGTGTCTTGTCTGTCTATAGAATTCTTGAAAGGCAAATAATTTTCTCTCAGTAGACTAGATATTATTTGATTATCTTTCTGTCTACTCTACCAAATATAAAAAAATATGATCATAAGTCCATTATAAAAAAAAAAAACCTTGTTCTTTCTATTGGGAAGTTTGTAAGAGTCTCTATTATATTTGTTTTTCAGGAATTTCAAAAGCTTGTATCTAGGGCTTTTATTCTTAAATTAATCTTGCTTGAGTCTCAGCGATACCTTTCAATATAAATAATCTAGTTTTATTTTATAAAAATAAATAATCCTTTATTATTTGATTATTTGGTCCATTTTATTCTACTCATTTTGTTCATTTTGGAATGTCCACATTGAGATATTACACCTTCTGAAGTTATTATCCAGGTTTCTTATCTTTCTCTTCTTCTTTTTTTTTTTTTTTTAGATTTTATTTATTTTATCTTTAGAGAGGGGAAGATGGGGGAGAAAGAGAGGGAGAGAAACATCAATGTGTGGTTGCTTTTTGAGCATCCCTTACTGGGGACCTGGCCTACAACCCAGGCATGTTCCCTGACTGGGAATTGAACCAGCATCCCTTTGATTTGCAGGCTAACGCTCAATCCACTGAGCCACACCAGCCAGAGCTCATCTTTCTATTAGTTTTTTTTTTCCTTTGTCATATGTTTTGGCCTTGCACTGGACATTCTAATCCACTAATTCTCAATATTTATTATCTTTTTTTTTAGTTTTTTGGTTAAATTTTGAATTATAAAATAATTTTAAAAGCACATCATAATCATCTGCCCTGGCTGGATGTCTTGGTTGGTAGGAATGTTGTATCACACCCCAACAGGTTGCCAGTTTGATCCCCAGTCAGGGTGAGTAGGAGAGGCAGCTGATCCATGTTTCTCTCTCATCTCTCTCTCTTTCTCTCTTCGATAAATGTATTCTTAGGTGAAGATTAAAAAAATCATAAGCATCTTATTTTTTTCTTGAAAATGTTAAGATCTTTTTTCTCCTTTTTAATCTCACCTAAGTCCTTGATTAGTTTTATTTACTTCTACTAAGTGCTGAACTTGTCCTTCCTTTCTCTGGTTCTCTATTGTCTTAAATAGTTATGTGTTTCTCTTTGCTTATTCATTGTTTTTGTGTGATCTCATCTGGCAAGCCAGGTTGTGTTGGTGGCTAGCATAACAATTTCTAAACTTGTGGGCTAGTGGCTGGTGATGAACCATGCAGACTGAACTCAGACTACCAGTGATCCCTTTCCAGGATATTAGTGCAGAGAGCATGATGGTTAAATTGGCATCAGGCCTGTCATAGGAGATGGCTTCCAGGTTAGCCATGTTTAGAGCATGTGCAGTAGAGTCTGGTTCAAGAGAGAAACTACCTAAGTCATCTAAGGCACATCTGTTAGGGCACCCAGTTCAGGAAATCAATGAGGCTGCACCACTAAGTCCCACAGGCCTTCTACCGCAGAAGTTCACACCATGAAGACAGCTCAAAACAGATCACACAATCAAAACAGTTCAATCTACTATGTAGACACAAACAAAAAAACACCTAAAATGGGGAAACAAAAAACAACCCCCAATCAAAAGGAAAGGAGGAATTCCCAGAAAATGCTAAATGAAATTGAGGCAAGCAATTTTATTGAGTTCACAATTATGGTTACAAGAATGCTCAAGGAACACAATGAGAAATACAAGGCACTCTATGGAAACTACAAGGGACTTACTGGGAACGACATCAGCATGAAAATGGCATAGAAACTATCAATGAGAGCCAGGAGGAAATGAAGAATACAATATCTGAAATAAAGAACACACTAAAAGGAATTAAAAGCAAGCTAGATGAAAAGAGGATTGAATCAGCAAGCTGGAGGACAAGGTAGAAAAAAAAAAAAACAACTTCCAGACAGAGCAACAAAATGAAAAAAACTCAAAAAAGAATAAAAAGGGATTAAGGGAGCTGCAGGACAATATGAAACATAATAATATTCATATCATAAGGATACCCTATGAATCTTGAAACACCAATTCAAAAGAATCTATGCACCCCAAAGTTTATAGCAGCACTATTTACAATAGCCAAGTGCTGGAAACAGCCTAAGTGCCCATCAGCAAATGAGTGGATCAAAAGACTGTGGTGCATTTACACAGTAGAATACTATGCAGCAGAAAGAAAGAAGGAGCTCCTACCCTCTACAACAGCATGGATGGAACTGGAGAATATGATGCTAAATGAAACAAGAGAGGTGGTAAAAGACAAATACCATATAATCTCACCTCTAAGTGGAACCTAATGAACAAAACAAACAAATGAGAAAAATAGAACCAGAGGCATGGAAACATGGAGCAGATTGACAGTGATCAGAGGAAGGGACAAGAAGGATAACAGTGGAAAGAAAAGGAAGGGATTAGTCAAGGAATGTGTATGAATGACCCATGGACATGGGCAACAGGGTGGGGATTGACTGTGGGAGCAGGAGGTGGGCCAGGTGGAGGAGAGCAAAGGAGGAAAAACTGGGACAACTGTAGTAGAACAATAAAATATTTAATTAAAAATAAAATTTAAACTGTACCAATTGTTTCCTTCATGACTTCTGATTTAGACAACAGATAAAAATGCATTATACCAACTGGTTTTTATCAAGTGTATGTACACACATATAGACCTACTTGATTGATTTTAATGATTATATACCATTATATATTATATGCTATGAAATATACTATATTATAAAGTATATGTATAATTTAACTGATCCTCAGTTTACATTTGGGTTGCTTCTAATATTTTCTTATTTTTAATATTGTTATAATGAGTTTTTTAAAAATGTATCTTTTCACAAACAACATGAACAGGTATTTATGGAATATATACCAAAGGATGTGTAGTTTTCAAGGATCCAGGGGATCAGAGATTGAAGCAGTTCTTAAATTTCTGAAAAGAAATTTCTGAATCAAACTGCGTATTTCTTGATAATTTCCAAAATATTACCAACTTTTTAATGTAGGTGTCCACTTACATAGTTACCCAGAATATAAAATATTACTTGTTTCTTTAAACCTTTGTTCACAGAGGATTTTTTTAAAAATTGCTCTTTTAAAAGTTGTCAATATAAAAGGTGAAAATGATAATGCATTGTTGTTTTAATTTTCGTTTTTTATTTGAGTGTATGATTGAGCATCTTCTCATATACTTGATCATTATAAATACATGTTCTTAAGTAAATTGCTTTTTTTAACTGGGACATTTATCTCACGCCTATTGATTTATAAATGTTCTTTATACAGTAAATATAGTAATGCTGTCATGTAAATTAAACATTATTTTTCCCCCGTGTATAAGTCAGACTCAGTGGCAGAGAAGAGTCAACACTGACTGGATAAATGAGAAAGGGATCTCTATGGCTCACAGAACCTGTGTCAGAGCTGAGGATCAGCTGAAGCCTGAGCTGTGTGAATGACCGCCAAGGGCACTGCCACGGGTGCTGCTTTGTTTGGATAACCTGATTTAACAGAGTAGAAAAGAGCCACTCCGTGCCCCATCCAGAGCCACACAATCTCCACTACCCCAGGTTACCCCAAGCTCTACATTGAACCAGGATCTGAACTCAATTTTTCTCTGTTTAATTGCATAGCAAAACCCAAGTTTTATCCCAGTTGCCCAGGAGCAACTAGGTAAATATACAGACCCTGTGAATAACAAGGCAGATGAAAAACAGGTTGTAATGAATACTGTGATTGTAATTTGCTTAATTTTATTTTTAGTCTCATGAGCTATGAAGGAATTTAAATATTTAAATCACCGATATTTTCCTAGTAGAAAAAAATATTTGTGCTTTCCCAGAAATCACACATTTCAAGACACATATTTTCCTTCAGTATTATTTTTAAAATATTTTGAAATATCTGAAAAAAAAACATTAATTTTGCCATGTTTCACAAATGTTATAAGGAATATAAATAATTCTTATGGACTATACTGTTGCTTCATCAATTTACTATTTCCTGTGGACTTGTTTAAAAGTTAATGAGCTTTATTGAGGCATGAATCACATAATATAAAATCCATTTTTCAGTGTATACAATGTAATATTTTAGTACATCTACAGATTTATGCAATCATAATCAAAATTCAGTTTTAGAATTTGAAGTTGTTCCCTGTTCCCACCCTGGCCCCAAGCAAACATTAATCTAGTTTCTGCTTCTAGTTTCATCTTTTTTGGAACTTTATGTAAATGAACTACAGTCTGAGTTATATTGATTCTAGCGTCTCACTTACCTTAATGTTTTTGAAGTGTATCTATGTTCCAGTACCTGTCAGTATTTTATTCCTTTTATTCATTTACCAGTTGATAGGCATTGAATACTTTCTAATATTTGACTATTAGCAAAGGATAACTGTGAACACTCATTTACAAGGTTTGTATGGACAAATGCTTTCTTTTGTCTTGGGTGGGTGTTAGGAGTAGAGTTGTTGGGTGCAGTACACAGAGTAATGACCCACCAAAGATATCCCTACCCAGTGCAGGAACTGTCAATAGTAATATTTCAAGGCAGAGGGTACTTTGCAATGTGATTAACCTCCTCAATTTGGGAGACTGTCCTGGGTTATCCAGGTGGGCTCAATGAAAACACAAGGGTCCTTGTAAGAGAGATGCAGGAGTCAGAGTCAGCGAAAGAGATGTGATGATGTGAGCAGAGGTCCGAGGAAAAGGGAGACGTTCAAAGGTGCTATGTTGCTGATTTTGAAGATGGAAGAAAAGGACGATGAGTTAGGGAATGCTGGTGTCTTTTAAAAGCTGGAAAAGGCAAGAAAGTGGATTCTTCCACAGAACATTCAGAAAGAAGGCAGCATTGCAGACACCTTATTTGATTTGAGTTTTATTTTGGACTTCTTCTCTTTTGATTTGAGACCATTTTGGACTTCTGAATAAATCAGTGTTGTTTTAGGACACTAAATTTGTGGCAATTGGTTATATCAATAATGAGAAATAAATACACTGGATTATACAGTATAATAAAATTGTACTTAGCTATGTAAGAAATTGTCAACCTGTTTTGCCAAGTGACTGCACCATGTTTAGTCCCATCAATAATGTATTAAGGATTTAGTTTCTTCACATTCTTACCAACACTTTCTATTTCTTGTCTTTTTCATTATAGCCTTTCTAGTGGACATGAAGTAGTTTCTCACTGTTTTTTATGTTCATTTCCATAATTACTGATGCTATTAATCATATTTTAAGTGCTCATTGGACATTTGTATACCCTTTGTTGAAATGTTTATTTAATCTTTGTCCTTTTTAAAAAGTGTGTATGTACCTTACTGAGTTGTAAAAGTAACATATTCTGAAAATATAATTCACAAATAATTTCTCCCAGTCTAGGGCTTATATTTTCATTTTTTAGTGGTCTCTTTTAGAGCATGATAATTTTACATTTTTATGTCTAATTTATTCTATTTTTAATAGTCATATCTAAAAAAATCTAATAAGCACAAAGTAACAAGTATTTACTTCTATGTTTTCTTTCAAAAATTTTAAGTTTGTTCTTATTTTGAAGTCTGTGATCCTTAATTATTTCTCTTTTTTCTGTAGTTTTTCCATCACCATTTACTCTCCTCATACCCTCCCCTCACCCCTACAATCACCACACTGTTGTCCATGTCCATGAGTCCTGTGTATTGTGTGAGATGTAGGTAAGCTGGCATTTGCAGACAAATTTTTGTTTTCAGGTCTGTTCATTGAGTCTGCGGTAACACTTGTCAGTACTTCTTTTTCTTCATTATTACAGGTCTGTAGTAAGTTTTGAAATTGATAACTGTATGTCCTCCAACTTTATTCTTCTCTTCAAGAGTGTTTGGGCATTCTTGGGCATTTTAAATTTTCATAGAAATTGAAAAATCAACTTCTCAATATCTTCAAAAGAATTTCTTCAAAATGTCAGCTGAGATTTTGACAGGGTTGTGCTAAATCTGTGGATCAACTGAGAATACTATCTTAACGGTGTTGTTCCACAATTCATGAATATGGGTGATCTTTCTATTCATTTGTCTTCTTTAATTTTTTCCAGGTAATGTTTGGTAGTTTTGAAATATAAATTTTGACTTTTTAATTAAATTTATTGCTAAATATTTTATTGGAAGTATATAGAAATTCAATTAATGTTCCCTTATCCCATGATCTGGCCATACTTGTTTATTTATTCTAGCAGTTTCTTTGTGGAATTCTTCAATTAGGTTTTTACAGTACAATGACATGTATGAATAGGACAGTTTTACTTCCATCCTTTCCAGTTTGGATAACTTGTTTCTATTTTTCTTCCTTACTGCTCTGAACCCTCAATGTACTGCTTAATGGAAGTTGTTACATATGCGTATATTCTTCCCAGTTATGGGGAAAAGCATTCCACCTCTCAATGTTAAGTAGAACACTAACTTTGAGGTTTCACAGATGGTCCTTATCAGTCTGAGGAAGTCCCATTCTTTTTCAGGATTTTGAAGCTTTTTCAAAAGCATGAATAAATGATGGATATTATCAAGTGTGTACTTTTTCTGTATGTGTGGAAATGATCATATAATTTTTACCTCTTAGTCTATTAATGTTATTTTATATTAATTAACTTTCAGCTATTAACCCTACCTTGCATTCTCATGATAATTGCATTTTATGTTTTCCACATATGGTTTATTTATATTTTGTTGAGAATTTTTGCATCTACATTCATGAGACATATTGGTTTATAATTTACTTTTCTTGTGATTTGTTTGATTTAGTGTCAGGGTAATACTGATTCATAGAATGAATTGGAGAGTATTCACTGCTCAGTTTTCTGCAAAAATTTGGGAAGATTTGACAATATTTTTTAAAGTAATTTATAAGTACTTGCCTAAAAAGCCATATGAGATTCTATGTATCTTATGGGAAGATTTTTAGTTAGTAAGTCTATTTCCTTATTGTTTAGGTATATTCAGATTTCTTTCTCTCTTCTTTAGTCCTATCAATTTATGTGATATAATATATATGGCAACCTTAGTAATGATCACACAGTATTTTGAAGGGTTATATCATACAGTTACACTGACCCTTCCTTCAGTATTAAATATCCCTCTTTAGCTTTTAAAATACTTTGTCACACTTTTTTGTTTGAATTTTTGTGGTGTATATCTCAGCATTCTTTTGTATTTAACTTTTTGTGCCTTGATATATAAAGCTCATCTCTTAATGAGATCTGGAGACCCAGGCCAAGACTATCCTTTTTCTAGGTTATTTTTTTTCTGAATGCCTACATTGTTGTGTGTGTGTGTGTGTGTGTGTGTGTGTGTGTGTGTGTGTGTGTATACTTCATATATATATTTCACAATATATATACATATATTTCATATATATGAAATTGTTTTGATTTCTATAAAATTGTATTTCCATTCCATAGGTTTTAAAACATTGTCATGCTTTTAAAAATCATAATTCATTTTTATATCTTTTCTTAAATTCTTGGTTTTTTTTTTAACCCTTACCCAAGGATATGTTTATTCATTTTTAGAGAAAGAGGAAGGAAGGAAGACAAACATTGATGTGAGAGAGAAACATCAATAGGTTGCCTCTCATACATGCCCTGACTGGGGGACCAAACCCACATCCCAGGCATGTGCCCTGAAGGAATCAAACCCATAACCTTTCACCATGTGGGATGATGCCCAACCAACTGAGCCCCACTGGTCAGAGCAGTTATGGATTCTTTTACTTTTTTTTTTTTTAAGGCTTTCAGAGAGAGGAAATGTGAAGTTATGGATGTTTTAGAAAAACCACTTGTGTGAAGTTTTGGCTGAGTTCTTACTGATAACCTCCATTATCTTTGCAACATGGTAGATAGTCAATATATATTTAGATTGACTAACTTGACTAGGGTTATTATCTTGTGATAGTGTTTTCTAGAATGTCTTTACATTTTTAGAGGTTACCAATTATTTTGTGGGATAGTTTTGAAGTTCTTAAAACATGACAAGAAACCAAGTGTAAACAATAATTGTTACTATTTATGTGCCTAATATGTGCTAGGTGTTATACTAAATATTTGATTTAATAATTCTCATTTAATTCTTATACTATCTTATAAAGATGTTCCTATTATATACATCTCTATTTTATCAACACAAAAATTTAAACTCAGAGACTAAATATTTTACATAATTTCTACAACTTTCAAGTAGTGAATTCAAATTCAGGTTTTTCTCTCTCCAGAAACCATACTATCCGTCCTTATGCTCTACAGCTGCTTAGAGAGAATTAGTTTTGTTGATCATGCAGACACAATCAGGTGTATTTTGAAAATATGTTTATAAGATAGTTGTGAACTAGAGAGTAGTATATTATGAAATTTCATGTTTTAGAGAATAAATAGTGGCTGAAAATATTTCTCCTTGACATCTTCATTCATTTATTTATTTAACCAATACCCTGTGCCTCTTGTTCTGAAGGGCAATAGTCTAAGTCATGAAAAAATAGAAGAAGAAATTATACTTAGAATTTGTTTTCAAAATGTAGGTGAACTACTGCATAGTGTAATATGATACAAGTATTACATAGTTTATGGAAGAGAGGGACAGCATTTTAACTTTTATTATCCAATACCTTTTCTGCTAAGCAGTTAATTTCTCTTCACATTTTGCAAGATACCAGTTTTCAATACTGGTTTATAATCCCTCAATAGCTATTTAGCATTTTCCATCATAATTTATATTTTTGCTACCATTGTGTCTGCTTTGCTAACTACTTAATAATGTCCTCTGTTTCCTCATTTCCCACACACATGCCAACATTAAAATCTTCAGAAAACTTTTTTCCTTTTCAAAAATATGTATTCATAATATTTGTTTTTTAAATAATCCAACTCTGCTATTTAATGATGGACTACTATTGGACCTTATTGTTCCCTATGTTAGAAGCAGACAAATATATATTCTTTCATTTACTGATCTTACTCTATTTGCAAAAGCTGGAGGGTTGATATTACTGAGTCATGCAACCTGTGCAAGGACAAATGGTCTTGTGGTTAAATCATAACATACATGAAAAGTACAAATTTTATTCCTGTGATGACATCTTCCTTTTTATGTGATTGTATTCTTCTTTAAATGGCAAAGTTAATAATGCTGTCCTCACTTATCTCAAAGAAATTTAAAAATGCCTCTTGTGTTAACCATTGAGGTAACACAAAGAACAAGACATATATTAAATACAAATTAACATGCCTCCTAGATTATCATCCCCAAAATATGAATATTGAATGCTAAGAACCTTGTATTTCCATAGTCACATTCAGTGGCAGGAGGAAGGAACATGATAAAACAATATCAGAGAGATGAATGCCAATTACCACTCCAAAAACCAGACACAAATTTTTAGGAAGAATATAATAACAATTAGGAGACTAGAACAAAACTGTGCTATCACCATAAAGAAACAATTTATATCTTGTTACATTTACACATGTTAATGGAAAAATATGTAGCTGAGTGACTGTCCATACAGATGGACCTATCTATAAATGGATAAATTTTGGAAGGATTTTAATGATCTACTCTGCATTCTTTTTTTTTTCAATGAGCTACATCAACTTGTTTACCTCAACAATGTAATGAATTCAAAGAATTTTGAACTTGAATCCTTATTTTAGTTTCTCATTCTTATGTGTAAAAATTACATAATTTATATCCCTATAGGAAAATAATATATTTTGCTAGTAAGCATATTGAAGTAAATGAAAACATGGTAAATATCACACAAATAAGTTACTGACTTTATACCCACAGTGCTACTCATGGACACTTCAAGATATTGAAATGTCAAGAGCATTGCTGTTTGAAAGATCATGGAAGCTACAAGCCATGGGTTTTCTTAATGCATACTAGTTATTTATACAACTTTGAAATTTAATCCACAAGCATATATGAATAATCATTTTAAAATTCAGATCACATTGTGATTAACTATATAGACTATGTAAAGACTTGGGGTATATATGTGTGTGCATGTGTGTAATGCCCAGGTCTATTCATATGAAAATTCTAGTGGTTTGTTTTAACTGTCTGCATTTCTGGTTCAGAATTATCTTTGAACTACTAAACAACTATAACAAATAATTTATGACATTTGTCATTGTACTCATCACAACTCTAACAGGCGGTTTAAACAAAACTTATTAGTGAAAAAGCAAAATTTGATGAAAATGAATTTCAGATTTACAAAACTCATAAGCACATTCTGTGTCTCTGAAGCATGACTTTGGGTGGTTTTCACCATCCAACAGGGTCGTACATCTTTATCGGGTGTCTTATACCTGCAGCAGTAGGTGAATGTGTGATGGCTTCGACTATGCCAAGTCGTTTACTATAGATGGCAAAATATTACTACGGGTAGTGGCTGAAAATTCAAAATTGAAGTTAAAGTAATGCATTTAAAGGAACTTCCCAGTAGAGAGTGAGAAAAAACAAAGCTTGCTTTCAGAACTTGTGGACATGGAAGCATCCCTGTTTGACCCATGTCTACATCATGGTAGATGCCATCAGATGATTTCAGGGAGTATGAAAACTAATTATTTTATCCTATATCCAACATGGGGAAAATGAGTAGGTTATTTTCAACCTTCTCTTAGCTCAGACTCTTTTACAGTGTCCTGAAGACTAAAAATATATTTCAAATTACCATTACATCACACAGAGATAAGGAAACAAAAGGACTGATTAAAGCATGCTTAGTCAAGGTTTCTGGAAATGGGTAATGACAGTGGTAGAAACATTTTCTCCGCAACCCTAATCCTACGGCTACTAATGGTAAGAGAAAATGTAACAGCTCAATCCAAAAGGCTTTTGAATCAGACTCAAAACCTCAACTTATAGCCAGCATCTAATCAGCCTTAAATATACAGCTCTAATTTATTTACAGTTTCCTCTGTTGAAGGGGCAGATTTAATTTGTTTTTTTTTTTTTCTTTTATCATCTATTGTGTGTGCCTTCATTGCTCAAACCATCAGTTTTATTAGTGGCTTCATGTGATGTGCTTTCTGTAAGTCAACAATTCATAAACTGAGCAGATCTATCAGTTACGAAATTTTGCAATGACTCAAATTGATGATCCGGTTTAATTTGCCAAGCATTCTCATTGATCTTACCTGACTAGGAATCAATTTGTTGCCAAATATATATGTGTGTGTTTCAGTTACAATACAAGTTAAAAATTGATTTTTTCAAAGAGATTTGGTTTTCAACAAATCATCCTAGTTGACTTGAAGAGACGCTTCCTGAGAAAATAAGTTAATATAGATTTTTGTAAATTTGTGTGAAGATCTTATTTGAAATAGAGATGAAGTTTTCAATTGTCAACTGTTTTAAGGATTTGGAGAAGTAGTATTACATTAAAGACTGATGCCTCAGTCTTTAATAAATAATTAACTACATATATTTAATAAAATATTATGTTTACATTTTGAACAAATTTAATTATAATATGTGGTAGAAGTAACATAGGCAATTGCATCTAACTACTTTACACACCTTTGAACATGACAGGGACATATTTGATTATTAGGATTGCTTTTTTGTGAAAATATATATTAACATAATAATAAATAACAATTCTTTAGCTTTGTA
Source organism: Anoura caudifer (assembly GCA_004027475.1). NCBI lineage: Eukaryota > Metazoa > Chordata > Mammalia > Chiroptera > Phyllostomidae > Anoura > Anoura caudifer. The sequence continues at coordinate 117,886 of PVKU01001019.1, read as the reverse complement.
AGTTGAGGGTTTTATTAAATTTTGGTTTATATTTTGGAATAATAAATCTAAGTTCTGCAGAGATCCCCAGTTCTCAGGGATTCAGTTTTTATATCTGTATTCCATTTTAATCTACCCTCAAAGTTTCTTGGTGATTTTATACAGGATTGATCTACCCTTTTTTGACCATTATAAACATATTTGGTTTCTTTCCTAAGATTTGAATAAAAACTGAGGAACATTCTCCTCATCTACTTTCTGTCTTGCATTACTTTCTTACGATTTCACATGTACACATTTCTCGTCACGCCATCCGTTCCTCACGAACATGAACCATACCATTGGAGAATATGTTAGTAAACCCCTAATGCTGTAACAAATTACCACAAACTCGGTGGCTTAAAAATACAAATTTATTCACTTAACAGTTCTGGAGCAAAAAGTCTAACTGGGGTAAAATCAAGTTTTCAGCAGAGCTGTGTTCCTTCTGCAGATTGCAGGAAATGATCATTTTTTTCCCTCCCATTTTCCAGCTTCTAGAGGCTGCCCACATTCCTTTGCTTATGGCCCATTTCAGCTGTTGCATTGCCGGACACATGGTCCACTGTGGCTTCTTCTTTTCTGAATCTGCTGCTCTTGTTCACCCTTATAAGGGCCTTTGTGGTTATATGGGGCTCACCCAGGGTAATTTCCTCATCTGGGAAACCTTAAATCAGTCACACCTGCAAAGGCCCTGTTGTCCTGTAATGTATCATCGTCGCAGGTTGCAGTGGTTAGAATGTGTGCGTGCTTGTGGCTGGGGAGTGGAGCCCGTTATTTTTCCTAACACAGAGAGGTGTGCTCATAGGAAGGGTTCCACATTTCTTAAGAGAATTGAATCAAGAGTTTTCAATTTTAGCCAGATATTTATATTTTCTGTTTCATAAAGTAGGTTTGAATTTTTAGTATTTCCTAGATCACTTTGCAGTTTCTTAATATTTTAGTTTCTATTATTTAATTTATGTTTATTTGTTTATTGTTGTTGAACTTCTGTAGACTGGCACTTATTTGTTTGAAGGATGAAGCAACAAATTTAGTCAAAATTTTAATATAATAATTAAACTATAAATATTTTAGAGGTTAATAGTATTTTACTTCATTTGCGCAATTAGCCTTTGGAAAGCTGGAATAAAGTATGGGGATTATATGTAGTTTGTATTGTATTTTTAAAGAAATTACTCTAAGCTTTATAACTTATTATAATAATCATCTTTTTCTTTTATTTAAGCATAAAGATACTTTTTCTTTAATGATTTTTTATTTTTCAATTATAGTTGACCTACAATATTATGTTAGTTTCAGGAATACAACATACTGATTAAACATTTACATAACTGATGAAGTGATCAACCTGATGAGTTTTGTACCCGCCTGACACCATACATAATTATTACAATATTGCCGACTGTATTTCCCATGCTGTAGTCATCTCCATGACTATTTTAACAACTGGCAATTTGCATATCTTAATCCCTTCTCTTTCTCCACCCATCTTCCCAATGCTCCTCCCATCTGGGAACCAACAAAATGTTCTCTGTATCTACAAGTGTACCTCTATCTAGTTTGTTTGTTTATTTATTTATCTATTTTAGATTTCACTTATAAGTAAAATCATATGGCATTTGTCTTTCTCTATTGGACTCATTTTACTTAGCATAATATTCTCTAGGTCATTCCACATTGTGGCAGATTGTAACATTTTGTTCTTTTTATGACTAAGTGATATTCCATTATATATATGTACCTATGCATGTACCACATCTTCTTTATCCATTTGTTTACTTAAGGACACTTACATTGCTTGCTTCCATATCTTGGCCACTGTGAATAATACTGCAGTGAACTTCAGTATTTTTGGCTTCTACATGTACATATCCAGAAGTGGGATTGCTGTATCATTCTTTGTCTCTTGTTATAGCCAGTTTTAAAGTCCTTTTTTCTTTTGCTTTTTTCATATCTGTTTGCATAGAATATTTCTTTCCATCCCTTTATTTTCTGTGTTTGTGTCATTCAATCTGAAGTGAGTCTCTTGTAGGCAGCACATGTGTGGGTCTTGTTTTTTTATCCAGTCAGCCACCCTATCTTTTGATTAGATCATTTAATCTATGTACATTTAATTGTTGATAGGTATATAGTTATTGCCATTTTATTATGTTTGATTATTTTCTACCATCCTTCTTCTTAAAGAAGTCCCTTTAACATCATATATAATACTGGTATGTTGGTGATGGACTCCTTTTGCTGTTTTGAGGGGCGTCTGGGAAGCTCGTTACCTGTCCTTCAATTCTGTTTATTATTATTATTATTATTTTATACTTTATTAACTATGCTATTACAGTTGTTCCAATTCTAAGTGAGTTTCACCTGGTAGAATAATCTTTTTTGTAGGTTCAAGCTTCTTATAACTTTGAATATTTTGTGGCAGTTGCTTATAGTGCATAAAGTTTCTGTTGAGAAATCAGCTGACAGTTTTGTGGGAATTCCCTTGTAAGTAAACAAATGCTTTTCTCTTGCTGCTTTTAAGATTTCTTTTTGTCTTTAACCTTTGGTATTTTAATTATAATGGATCTTGGTGTAGGCCTCTTTGGGTTCATCTTATTTTGCACTCTCTGCGCTTCCTGGGCTTGTATGTCTATAACCTTCACCAGTTTAGTGTTGCCAGACGGAAGGGGTATACTTGCCTGCATGAGCCAAACCCCAATAAGACATGAACAGGAGTTTGTAGCCAAGAAAGTAAGAGATTCTTAGTTGAGAAAATGGTGTCTCATCTAGAGTCAAAGATAAGCTACTTCAAAGACCTGGCTCCCCGTGGCTACCAGAGGATGGACTAGATAAGGAAAATAAATCATTAATCATAGAGACTAAAGGAGTTAGGTTTATGTTCTCTCCTGATTGCTTAGTGCTAGGGTAGAGAGTAATTATCATTGTACCTGGTCCTGATGTTAGCCATGGCATTTCTTCACCTGGTTCCGTTTGCTTTCCAGGGTCTGGAGTTAAAACACAATTGAGGTCAAGAAGTTATTTTTAGTTTGATTGAAAACTCTGTGGTTGTGGTCAGTAGACCCAAGACCTTGTTCCTAAGACTACTAGATGCTGGCCAGAACCTCAATGTTTTGAGGGCTTACTAATTAGGCAAGGGAAAGGAGTTAAGCCAGGGTGCTGGGTGAGAACAGCTTGATTCAAAGATAAAAACAAAAAGAATAAGTCAGATTATTGAGAATAAGGTTTCTGCACAGTTACATTAGGGAAGATTTTATTATTATTTCTTGAAGTAGCTGTTCAGTTCCTTGTTCTTCCTCTTCTTCTGCTAACTTTATTATGTGATTATTTATAGACTTTATTTTATCCCAAAAGTTCCTTAAAACAACCTCATTTTCTGTACTATCTTTTTTTTTTTTTTTTTTGCTATTTTGATTGGGTGTTTTAGCTCTCTTGTCTTCCAAATTACTGCTATGATACTCTGCTTCATCTTAGCTACTGGTGATTCCCTCTAATATATTCTTCATTTCATTTATTTTATTTTTCATTTCTGACTGATCCTTTTTTAGGTTTTCTATCTCCATTTTTATATTCCTGTCCTTTTTGTTAAAGTTCTCACTGAGTTTATCTACTCTTCCCTTAAGTTCACTGAGCATCCTTATAATCAGTGTTTTGAACTCTGTGTCCGGTAGATTGTTTGTGTCCATTTTATTTGGTCCATTTTTTGGAATTTTGTTCTGTTCTTTCATTAGGAACATGCTTTTCTTCTTTTGTCTCCTTCTGTCCGCCTGTTGTATTTGAGCCTTGATTGCTGTTGGCTCCTCAGTTGGCAGGAATGACCCTCATGCTGTGAGGAATGACCCTCATGCTGTGAGGACTGACCTGGTCTACAACAGAGGGTCTGTTGTGCAGGAGCTGGCTCTATGGACCAAGATTCACCTTAGCAAGGTTCTGAGCCTGCTGAGTCCTCCCTTAGGGTATGTTGTTTGTGGAGGTGGTTGGGTGAGGTATAACAGGATCTGAAGCTGTCTACCAGGTGTGTTGATTCTGAGGCCTCTTGTGAGGGGCTGTGGTACAGACCTAGGTCAGCTGTTGCAAAGTGATCTGCAGAAGGTTGCTGCTTGTGCTGGGATTGGAGGTGACTAGTGGAGGCTAAGCTGCAAATCAAGGCTGGTTGTCACTAGTCCTAGGCTTAAGGCTGCTAAGCAAGAGGTACAGTGTGTGCCAAGGCCAAATGCTGCTTGCTAGGGGTTTGTAAACTTTTGAGAAATATAGGAAAGTCTGTAGCACAAATGAAGACAGGATTTTTGCATGAAAAAGCTACTATAAGGGTATTGGTGAGCCCTCAATTTGAGAGCGTGGGGTCTCAAGGAATTCTTAGGGTGGGGTGAAGGGTGTTAACCAGGTTGATAGTGACTTGAACTTGGGGCCCACCTTCACCTGCAGGCTGGATGAGGGAAGGGCCCAACAAAGGAAGAATGACTTCTGTCAGTACTTCTGTCTGGGAGAAAGCTGCCCTTCCAACTCGTGCTCTCAGATCAGACTACTCAGTTCTTTCCTATATATCCATGGAGTTTTTGAGCTGCTGCCCCAGCTCTAGAACTCAGAGCAAATAAGTCTCTGCATGGGCCCTTTAAAAACAACCCCTGGGTCTTCAGTAGCCCTTTGTCTTACTAAGCCACAGATCCCCTCAGCCAGAAGTTACGGGCACTCCACTTCTAAGTACTGGAACCATGGCTGGGGAGACTGGTGAGGGCGAGGACCCCTTGCTCCTCAGGTGAGACCTGTGCAGCTGCAACCTGCCTTAGGATTCTCAACTGCCACATATAGGTATGAGATCAGCCTGTTCTGCACCTCTGCCCCTCCTAGGAGTCTCAACGTGGCTTTTCCCGTATATCCTTAGTTAAAGAATTTCTGTTCAGCTAGACTTCAGGTGGTTCTCAGTGAGAGTTATTCTGTAGTATAGTATAATTTTGATGTGGTCATAGGGGGAGGCAAGCACAGTGTTTTCTTACTACTCTGTCTTCATCAGAAGTCTATCATGGCTACTTGTTAAACAGTTATTTTTTCCTACACTGAAAGCCAAAACAAGTTGTGAAAGGTTTTATTTGTTCATAGTGCTACTTTTGTGGTTGTCTTAACAAAGGTTGGCTCCATGGTTCATATCGCAGAGAAGAGAGAATGTCTTCATCAATTTTTTCAAAAGATGAAATCTTTTGTTTTTCCATGGGCTTCTATCATGTTTAATATACAGCATAAATGATGGACATTTTAAATGGTCATAAGAAAAACAAGTGAAAATATTATTCTTTCAAAAACAAGTGACAATGGAAATATTTTCATTTTTATGTGTCTACAACTTATCTTTGCATACAAAGATGGGATGATGTAAGCACACTAACATTAATTTTGTGCCTATTGTAATAACAGATGTTTATTGACTTCTTTCTAGGTGCCAGGCACTTAGTATTTTATGATATACTAAATACATACCTGTACTTAATCTTCAGAGCATCATCATCGGGTAAATACAGTACTCTGACTTTACTATTGTGGAAACTGGTTGATGCAATTTCAAACAACTTTCTCAAATCCTGTTAATGGCAAGTAAATGTTAAGTCATGGTCTGAACCCAGACACTCTATCTTTTAAGTCCATTTCCTTCCCTGCTATGTGAATCGACCTTTAGAAGTCATGTATGGTCTATGTGCTTCACCTCTTTATCACTTAGACATCATGGTAATAAACATTATAAGAGGCCCCCAATTCCCAAAATAAAAGGACAAAAAAAAAGGAGCTTAATAATGTTATAGAGATGTGCCAAATACCTAAAACCACAGGTTTTGGGGCATTTATTTAAGTTTTCAATCATTCCAAACTAGTCATCGACAAAAGTCTGAGCTGAGTGCTCTGTGTTGTAAAGCTGTATTAGAGACTTGTTGATTCAAAAGAGCCCAGATTCTATTAGGTCTCATATTACGTGGGGATAAGCTCCATAACATTGTAAAAAAGAATTTTGTTAATAGTGTTTTCAGCCCTCCTTTCTCCACAACCAGCTCCAATGACAAATCCTGGTCTGAGGCACAAAGGCTCAAAGAAATTTATTTCAAACCTGTAGAACTCATCACTAAGTAGCCCTTGCTACTTAAACTGCATCCCTATTTAGGAAATTTAATATCTGCCTTATTTTTTTTTACTCTGTACCTGAGTCATTTATTGGTCTGCTTGGCATGTAAATTCCAATGCACCAGAAGACAGTTTAAATTTTTCCAGCATCCCAGCTCAAAGACAGTGGTTCTGATACGTAACTACAGCCTGGTGCCTGGGATCTGATGACATGCTGGCAGAGTTTAATGAAGCTGACTTCCTGCTTACTATCCTTCCTTTCTAAGTAGCATCCACTCCTTTATTTCTTATTGACATGCTCTGACTAGCTCAATTGAATTCAGTTCAACAAAATATGTATTGAGTGAAAAGACTTAGTATCAGTCTCTGGTGTCAAGTCTTGGCTCTATCATTTCTAGTTGTGTGGCTCTGTGGCTCTGAGACAATTACATTTTTGGTTCTAGTTCTCTCGTCTTAAAATAGCAATAGCAATAGCAATACCAATACTAATAACACTAACAATATTTGGGCTTTTCTGTGTGCCAAGGACATAAGGAAAAATGAGAAAATCAAAGCATAAATGATAAAATAACATAATTGTGTCAAAATACATTTGATTATACAGAAATCAAAAGGCTACAAATTCATGCATATAGGCTTTGTGTTTCTCTGTATGGGGTTTTGTGTTAGAGGTGTCATGTCTGGCATGATATGGGATGTGGGAAGATTGAAATCAGACAAGAGCACCGAGAGGAATTGAGGGAATGGGAAAGTTCAAAAGGCATAGATGAGGGACACACCATGGACATGTGTGGTTTGATTAAGGGACTTGTCAAAAAAGGAGCCAGGAACAAGCCAAGTTGAGTTACCTAGGAAAGCAGGTGAGATGACTGGAAACTGCACCTGGGAAGCAAACACTAGAGCCATTTAATTATGAAGATTGACATCTCTTGCCTCGAGCTCCTTTTAATGAGCCTGGAGTCTGGGGTGTCTGTGACTCTTTTGGCTGCATTACTGTCAGATGCTGCCCCGTACCTAACAGGAGGTTGACTGTACTGTCATAAAGTCATACGATCACATGGCATTCTCTCAGTTTCTTTTCACACAAGAACATAGATTTTTACCTTGCTGGGTACATTTCATTCTAAAAGTTTAAGATGTTTCAAAGATTCTAATGTACAACATGGATAAAAGGGAAGAATTACCCGTGCACTACCCCTGTATTGAGGTTCTGATATTGATGCTCTCACCAAATCAAACTTATTATCCATATTGATCAGGAGAGAAGAAAGGTAAATTTCTACTTTTATTGATAAAATGAAGAAATAAATTGCTGAAATATAAATTGAGGTTATGATTTTACACATGTGTAATAATGGCTTTAGTTTTCTTAATGGAATCAGAGTCAGAATCTCAGTTAACCCAACGGAGATAAAACTTCTATTGTTCCTCAAATGAAGGGATACCACTTTTACACTGAAGAAACAGGGCTGTCTCTTCTTTTTTCTTTCTTTCTTTTTTTTTAAGAAGGAAGATGTAGGAGGTGTAAAACTCTAGGGGTGCATTTGTTTGTGGGAGTGAGGTAAAGCCGGTGGGGATACAAGGGAGAGTTGTTGAGTCCTTCTCAAGTGTAATCAGCAGTAAGTTCCAAATGAATCAACTTTTATGTACCACTTTCATATTCCTGAAGGCTACTGTGGATTATCTAATTCACTGAGCTTCCTTCAAGGCCATAGCTTCATCAACATATCAAGGAAAAATTCAGCATGGTGGCTGCATTGTTGTACATAGTAGAAGTGATTTGCTGCATTTATGAATCTATAATCACACCTGCAAATGAGGAAGGAATCTATAGAAATAGGAAGCATTTCCAAAGCCATGAATATGCATGTAGTATGTGTTGCCCGAAATATCGTAATAAATATAGTTTGTAAGTATCCAGGATCCAGCAATACTGCTTTTATTTCCCTAATGTCAGAACTCAGCCATTGACTGAAGCCGACAAACATGAAATTCAATATTTAGAAGTCACTGTTCATGATGCTAGTTTCAGAAAAGCCAGTATTAATGTATATTGAAGGAATGTAACTGATTCTGAGAAGTGGTTTATAGAGTACCAGGCATGTTCAGTGTCCATTTCCCCTCACAAAATAGTGTTTATGTGTTGGCTGGCGCCTGGACTTCATTAAAACTTTACTTTTAGTTTACTAAGGCTTTGTTCATAAATATAATTGAAAAAAGTGAGAGAAACCATACCTACAAATTTAAAACAGAAAAATGAACAAACATATCATCAGTCTTTTAGCTGTAAAAAATTGAATCATAGATTCTCTCCTAAGCGGTATTTTCAACAGAGTATTAGAGAACCCATGAGGTCTTTGAGGGGTTGAGGGCTTGGATTCAAGGTATGTTGGCAATATTGTAATTTAATCCAGTTAAATGTATATTGGACACCTGAAGAAAAAAAGCATTTTCTGATTTTCTAATTCTCCTCTCAGACCACTGATTTTGCATCTTCATATGTCATGAATAATTGTAACTGAGAATTATGGGTGTGTGAAAATGAGGTTTATTGAGAAACAAACAGGAACATACTTAAAGGCTTCAGAGATATTGGGAATTAATTTCTTTCTGTTTAATCACATTGGTGTTTTCCCTCTGTATATTTAGAGCTTAAATTACCAGCTTCTTTGTAAATCATACATCAATATCATCGATACTCATTAGTGTTAAAAACCTCTTGGGGCAAAGCAATGGCACAGTCTTAGATACATGTGAGTTTTTTTGTTTGTTTGTTTGTTTGTTTTTCTTTGGAACACTGATTAACCTAATAAATATGTACCAAAAGGGAGATCCCTTGGAAATGCTGTTTTATTAAAATCCATACTTTGTATTCTAATAGATCACTTTGCTATCTGGAGAAGACATACTAATTAAAACAACAAGAATTTTTTTCCCTTTAACAAGTTAGATGTCTTTTGACACAAAGATTTTCTGTGTGCAAACCTTTATGTCATTTTACCTAGTTTAATTAGGAAAGAAATTGAATGATAATGAAATGTGATCCTAGTATTGAGATATTAGCTCAGTCTTAGCATCACGATGTCATAGAGTATGAGAATGAGAAGGCATTTTAGTTAAATAAATATTTTACAACATTGCTCTAGGACTGTTGCTGCATTGGGTGCTAACAGTTCTATAATGAGGATGAAGAGTTCATGGCCTTTTAGGTTCTAGAATTAAAAGAGCAACCAACAAATAACCATTTAGTACACACTGAAATGTGGTGCCAAATATTATAAGGAAGTGCAAGTTATGTGACGACATATACTGGGGACATTTAGACCAGTCTTATGAGGAAAGGGCAGTAAAGGACAATTTCCCAGGGGAAATTACTGTAAACTGAGACCTGTGGAATAAACAGAAACAACAAGAGGAGAAATAGCATAGAATGTTTTAAGCAAAAAACGTATCATAGGCAAGGCCTGCCACACGAGCTATCATATTTAGGGAAACTCAAATAAATTCTTTGGTGAATAGTAGAGAATCAGAGTAAAGATTGAAGGAAATATAATGCAGATCTTTTTAAGATTTGGGCCTCACCTTTAAATCAGTGGACAAGATTGTAGGGTTTCAATTCAAAGATGGATAAGTTGCCTAAGCTACTCTGAGGCCAAAGGTATGACGTCTGTTCGCAATTTAGAGTTTATCAGTGACTACTCTATATCAAATATAATTTTTCTTTCTATATTTATTTCCCCTCTCTTCTTGTGCCTTCCTTATTGTTCCTTTCTGCCTCTTGGCCTTTATTACATTTTTCTCTCTTATAAGTGTTATTGATAGTATTCTAATGAATAAATTAAAACAGTAGTTATATATGATCAGTCATTGATCTAGATCACGATACGTATTACTGAAATGACAAATGCAAATCTCTCAGTGACTATAATGAAACTAATCACACTCAGTAATAAGTAAAAATGATTAAGGTATTAATTTTTTATAACATAATTTAATATGCAAAAATTTGACTTGATATAAATAATAGCACAAAATAAAACTTACATTGACAGAAGCTATTATAGCTAATGTGGGATAGAATAGAATTATTGATAAATCAAATATTAATTATGATATTCACAGAGAATAATGAAATATATTTTGGTGAAAAAAGAAAAAAATGGAAATTGATTAATAGTACTTATTAAGAAATTGATCTAACAGTTAAATTGGTTCCATGAGTTCACTAATAAGTGCTTGATAAAATTCATCACTCTGTAAAATTTCAATTAAAATGTTTGCATTTTCTTCTTCTGTACAAGATGGGACTAGATTTATATTCCTGTCTGAAACAAGAGTAGATAAAATACATGAAACATCCCTGGCCTACTAGGTCAGTGGGCTAGAGTGTTTTCTTGATGCACCAAGGTTGCAATTTTGAATCTTGGAGAGAGCACATACATGTATCAACCAATGGATGCATAAACAAGTGGGAAAAAAATGGATGTTTTTCTCTCTCGAATCAGTTAATTAAAAAATGAAACAATGTTTTTTTAAGAAATCAGATATTAGATAATGAATGACAGTAATCACTAAGAGATGGAAAACAGAAAAATGAACCCCAGAAATATCCACACAAATACAGTTAACTGAATTTTTGATGTAGGAGCCGAAGTTATTCAGTGGAGACATAATTCAGTTTACAACAAATGGCACTGAAACAACTGGACAGCCACATGACCCCACCCCCAAAAAGAAACTAGAATCAGACTACATTCCTTATAAAAATTAACTTGTAATAGATCATAGACCTAAATTTAAAAAGTAAAAATACAAAATTCCTAAAATATAACAGAAGAGACAATCCAGATGACCTAGGTTTTGATGATGACTTTTTAGATACAAGAATGTTTAATCCATGCACAGGACAAAATGAAAGCAACAGAAACTGCCTGTAAGAGGGCCCAGATGTTAGACTTCAAAAATACAAGGGGTGACTCAAAAAACACAGAATTCATTCATTAAAAACTGTGCATTTATTCTTAGATGTTTAAACTTCAGGCATTTTCCAAGCACTATCTATTTGACGCAATGAACTTCTCAAGTCTTTTTTCCACTGCTCAAAACCGTTTTTGAACTCATCAATTTTGATGCCTTTTAGTGCAACAAATGTTTTTGTTTTACCTTTTTCACATCAGCAGAGCATTTCCCTTTGAGGACTTTTTTCATCTGGAGAAACAAAAAAGTTTCCTTGGGCTGAGATTGGGTGAATAGAGAGGTTGGGGCACAGGGGTCTTGCCTTTTTTTTTTTTTTTTGTCAAAAACTGCCGAACACTCAATGAGTGGTGAGCAGGTGTGCTCGTATACCACCCATATGACACGGGCAACCCCCTTAAAAGAGTCTTAATAAAGAGTTCACTGAAGGTGAACACAGCATCTCACAACAATGCTAGTGGTACACTGACACAGATGGGTTCCTAGAACACTCATCTAGAGGGGAAAGCCTGCCCTCCAGAAGATAATTCCAGGGATTTTTTTGGAGGGGGGTCCCAGTCATATCTCAAAAGAGCCACTATAAATTATCCAAAGAACTAAAGGAAACCATGCTTGATGAAGGAAAGAAGGGTATGATGACCTTGTCTCATTAAATAAAGAATATCAATAGACAGAAATAATTTGAAAGATGTGAATGGAAATTATGGAGTTCAAAAGTACATGAACAGCTAATGAATATTTCACTAGAGTGGCTCAGCTGTAGATTTGGAATGGCTGATAATAAAGTAGTGAATTTGAAGATAGAAACTATGCATCCTAAAGACCAGAGAAAGTAAAAGAATGAAAAATTAACAAAGCCCATTGAAATGTGGTGCATAATTAAGTGTACCAATATATGTATAATAGGAGTACCAGACAGAGATGATAAAAAGTAGGAGAAAAATAGTGGAAAACTTTCTAAATTAGTCAAAAAATATTAACCTATACTTCCAATATCTCAAGAAACTCTAACTAAATAAGTGGAATAGGATCAAAACCCAGACACATTGGGGTAAATATGTTGAAATTTATTTATTATCAATTATAATTTTTAGTGAATTCCTTAGGCCTTTATATTTTGTGTATAGATTGTACAAGATTACGGGAAGTAAGGTATCTATACAAGATCAATTCACAAAATTCAATATTTCTCTACACAAAATATAAATGACCCAAAAATGAAATTAAGAAAGCAATTCCCTTTATAATTGCCTCAAAAGTAGGAAAATACATATGAATAAATTTAATTAAAGAAATGCAAAATTTACACTTTCAAAACTATAAAATGTTATTAATATAAATTCTAAAATTTATATACAAAGAAGTTAGGTTAAGCAAAATAGCTTTATAAAATAATAGCACATTGAGAGAACTAAAAGTACAAGATTTGAAGACATTTTAAATGTATGAACATATTAGACATTGGTGAGAATGTGGAGGAATTGGAGCTTTCATGCACTTCTGGTAAGAATAAAAATGATAATGTCACTTTAGAAAAATATTGAGCAGATTTTTAGAAGATAAATATATTTCTATTATATGATCCAAACATTTTACTCCTAAGTATTTACCCAATAGAAATTAAAGCATAGGCTTATACCAAGGCTTTATCATCAATATTCATAGCAACTTTATTTATAATAGCCAAAATTAGTAGCAATTCACATGCCCAAGTATGGGGAATGGACAAGTCATAGTAGATTCACCCATTGGACTATCATTTAGCAGTAAAAGGGAATACACTATTGGTATACCTAACAACATGTATATATATCAAAATGTTTATTTTCTGTGAAAATACAACCACCATAAGAGTACTAGTGTATGTTACCATTTATGCAAAACTTGAGAAAATTCAAAATAATCAAGAATGACATAAATGATCATTAGTTGCCATGCCATGATGAGAGGGTAAGACAAGAGATGTACCTTTAATTAAGATTATAAAGCAGTGTGAATGTTTTGAGGATGATGAATGTATTCAGATGTTTACTGTTGAGATGGTACATATGTCAAATTTGTCAAATTGTATACATTAAATATGAATAGTTTATTATATACCAGCTATATCTCATACAGTTGTTTAAAGAGCATTTGCTTTTAAAACTTTCTGATGGGTAAAATTACAAAAGAGTCACAATATGACCATTGTCAAATTGACAGATTTACATATCTGAGTCATTTCTGAAACAAAGAAGTGATATAATCAGAGTTATGCTTTAGAGAGGATTTTTTTCATTTTTAATGCAAAACTAGTTAAAGAGATCACTTCAAAGGATCTTGCAGTAAAATTCAAGTAAGAAATAATGGTGCATTGAATTAGTGATGGGGGTGGTAGAGAGATGGGAATGGTATCTAGAGATATTTAGAAGGGAAATCATAGATAAGACTTGACGACTAATTTGTGGATAATGGATATGAATGAACCAAGTAATTCAGAATTTTATTTGAGAAATAGTGTAGTGGTGCTATGCATTTCAGCTATTGTTGCTTTCATAGAAAATTTGTTTCATTTTAATATAGAAAATAGAGAAAATTTAGTGACATTTGGAGAATCAATGTAATGTTGTATGAGAATATAAAACATACACTTCAGTAGAAAGAATAAAACAGATGAGGCTGGATGACCCTACATTCTCACAATCTGGATTGTGAATAAGATAACAAGGATATGGAGCATGTAGGGTTTGTTCATTGTAAGATGTCCCCAACAATCATTCCACAAATCTCCAGTAGTTCCAGAGTAAGGACTCAGAGTTGGTTGTCTACGCTCTGCATGCTTTTACATCACTTAATACACATCTTACCAAGTATAAACATCTATTCCATAATATCTGTAATAAGTGATTATTTCCTTGAAAATATACAGTGATGGGAACAACTGTCTGAGAACAGTAGTTTGTTTCAACCAGCTGCTAAAATTATTGAAAAATTCAATTTTATATTAAATTTTAAATATATCCCCTTAATTATGTAATTAAGATATTTTTGCAAGTCTATTATATTGAAGTACTACATGAAACACATGATTAGACAGAGTAAGTAATAAGAAAGAAATTGTACATATATTTGACTGACTCGTAACCTGCTGAATTTCTTACTGATTCTTTTGTCCAACAAAGCCCAAAGTTTAAGGTATTTTATTCTACATATCAGCCCCTCAAGCATTTTAAAACAATGCTCAAATCCAACCTGAGCTAATCTTTTCAGTTTCCCAACTATTCTTGAAATACTATGTTTTGAATTCAACCTGGTATTTATTACTTAAAAATGCTTAATTTTATCAACGTGACTCCTCCTGAAGTGTGTTACAAAGATCTGATTACCAATTCAAATGGAACTTGCAAATATTAATGTAATCCAACATGGTGGCAGATCATGTGGTGAGCAAAATCATTGTTATGTCACACTTGGCACTTAAATAAATGAATATGGAGTGATGGAAAAACAGCGGCTTTATTATTTAGTGTTCTTACTTACAGTCAGCAGAATCCATTCAAATTTAAGCTGAAAGGACATTATTTAGGGATATAGATAAGTCACTGAATCATGGGAGGGCTGAGGAATCAAACTGTAGGCTGAGTTTCCTGGGATGACTTCAGCCACACTGTGGCACTCGTCCTTCTCAGAGGCTGCTGTCATTTCCATCATCAGGATGCTCGTCACACTAGTAGTGACAGAAACACCCCACTTCTGCCACAACTTGGGCACTACTAAGTTAGGAGCTGATCCACCAGCTGCAAATATGAAAATATGCTTTCATTGTCTTAATCGTCAAGAAAAAAAGCATAGATGGCCCTGGTTTGGGTGATACATTCCAAAGGCACAATCCATGAAATAAAGAACTGATAATAAAGATATCACAAAAATTAAAAATTTTGCTACACGATATACACCATCAAGAGGATGAAATACACCAAAAACACAAGTGGTAGATGGGAAGAAACTATTTGCAGAAGGTATACCTGATAAAGGAATTTTATCCAAAAAAATACAATGATCTCTTAAAATTCAAGAATATGAAGACAGCCTAATAAATGAGCCAAAGACTTTAACAACTCACTTAAATAAGATATACAGGTGACAAATAATCATACGAAAAGATGATTCATATCAATTACCATCAAGGAAATGCAAATTAAATCATCAACATTGAGATATCACTACACACCTATTAGAATGGTCAAAATGTGGCACACCAACCACACCAAATGCAAGTGAGAATGTGGAGCAACAGGAGCTCTCAATTCAAGGCTGGGAGAAATGCAAAATGGTACAGCTACTTTGAAAGACAGTTTGACACTTTCTTACAATACTAAACATACTCTTACCATATGTTCCAGCTAACAACACCTCTTGATATTTACCCCCCAAAGACAAATACTTATTCCACAAAAATCCTGCACATAGGCATTTATAGCAGCTTTATTCAAAACGGCAAAACGTGGAACTGAGATCTCCTTCAGAAAGTGGATGGATAAACAAACTTGTGCCTTCTGACAATGGAATTTTGTTCAGTGCTAAAAAAAAAGCTATTAAGCCATAAAAAGACACGGTAAAAACAAATGCATACTACTAAATTAAAGAGGCCAATCTGAAAAGGCTACGTACTGTATGATTCCAACTATATAACCTTTTAGAAAGGGCAAAACTATGGCCAGTTTGCCTTAGTTGCCCAAAATTATAATCAGGAGTTGGAAGGGGATGATAAATGGGTAGAACACAGAGGATTTTTAGAGCAACAAAACTAATGTGCATGATACTATAAAAATCTATATATGTCGTTATAAATTTGCCCAAACCCACAGAATATACTGCAACAATAGTGATTCTGATATAAACCACAGACTTTGGGTGAAAATGATATGTCAATTTGGTATGTCAATTATAGCAAATATATCATTCTGGTGGGGAATATTGATAATGAAGAAGTTGAGGTATGTGTATGGCTAGAAATTTCTGTACCTTATGCTTTATTTTTCTGTAAACCTAAAACTGCTCTAAAAATTGTCTATTTAAAAAATAGGTGGCTCATTGTGTACCTCTTTTCCCAAAAATATTGGCTCTAAATCAAAGTAATAGATATTGGCATATGATTGCCAAATCCCAAGTCACTCAAATGCATCCTAACTACTGGGAGCCAAAGTAGTTTGGTAGATTTCACTTTGGAATGAGATTTTTACTCTATAAACTACCAGCATGGAAAGAGTGGTCAATAATATTTCAGGTAAATGAGGTAAGTTGATGTCCATTATAATATATCTCAAAAGTGTTCAACCTAAGATCGCATGTCTTTACATATAAAATTCAGTCACACAGAATAGATTTCTGCCTACCTTGGCCACAAGTAAATCCTGTGAATCTTCTCTCTGGCCTTCTCTAGAGGGACCTATGGTTATTTACTAGTATAACTTCACACTGGGCAATAAATAATACTCAGAATTTCCAGGATAAAAAGTATGTTGACTTTAAATTGATGTTAATTGCTAGAGAACTAAAAACCAACTACTGTGCTTCACCGGTCAGCTTGAGGATTGTAGAGTCAGGAGACCAGTGGAATTGTGATTCAAGTCAGCCTTATAGCGGACCCTGTCAGACCACAGACACCCCTGTGGTTGTTTCCAGTCCCGGCATGTAAACTGGTGTGACTTGGATGAAAATGACAATGAGTTCCCCAGCTAGTGTGAGGACTTTGATGTTAAGAAGGGCCTAGTATAAATCTCTAAAATAACCCTGTCACCTATAATCCCTTCTGAGATGGCAATACAGCCTAGGGGGAAATGTAGAGATAAGTGCCAAAGTTAAATAATGAAAGTTTCCTGAAAAAAATAAAAATAAAGCTTCCATACAACCCAATGAATCCACTTCTGAATATTTATTCTGAGAAAATAAAACACTGGGCTTCCAGTCAAGATGCCATATAGGTAAATGGAGTACTCATATCCTTCCACAACCATGTCAACATTACAAGTAAACTACAGAGAAACCATCACTCAGAATCACCTGAAATTTAGCTGAACAGAAGTCCTGTAACTAAGGATATAAAGAAGAAACAACATCAAGACTGGTAGGAGGGTATTTACCAATGTGGGTGTAGGACCAACCCATTCTGACTCCTATAACTTGGGAATGGGTTGGTCCTATACTCACATTGGTGAATAAACATTGGAAAGGATGTCTCAGCTGCAGAAGTTCCCCTTGAGGAGCCAGGGGTCCCAGCCCCCATCAGGACCCCAGCCTAGGGTTCCAGTGCCAAGAAGAAAAGTCTCCATAACTTCTCACCCTAAACCCAGTGGGGATTGCAGTCTAACGTGACAGAGGGCTCCTGAAGTCCAAGGTGTTCCTCTCAAAGGACCTGCACACTGACTGACTCTGACTCACTCGCTCTGAGCTCCAGTGCTGTTGCAGCATTTGGAAAGGAACTAGTGACATATTATAGGGAACCATTTTGCGTGGTGTGGGGAATGTAGACCAGCTCCCACTCAGAAAGGCCAGTGGAAAGCAAGGTCCGGCGCACGGGACCCACGCCCATGGATAGGTTCTCCTGTGAGAAATCAGGCCTGCATTGTACCTAGGCTGCTATGAGGCTTCCTTTTGCTAAAACTCCCTCACCCTGAATTGAGGCAGCAAACGTTTACTGCATATCTTTAAAGTAAGTTCCTAAAATCTATGCTAAACTTTCCAAGGATGAGTGTAACCAGTTCAACCACTTTTCCCTTTACATTTGCAAATACCCTTCTTTTTTGATGTAATCAGCAATGTCCTCTCCTTTGTTTTCTGTAAAATGTGACCACCCAAAGTTAACCTGTGCACAGTAAATGAGGACCATCCTTGATGTAATGTGCCCAGGAAAGCAATAAAAGCCTGTCTGGGAAAGAGACTGGCCAGCCCTCTCTCACTCGAGAGTGGCTGTGCCATCCTTTTTTCTCCACAGGACTTCTGTAGTCTGTGTGAATTTGTCTCCTCTCATCCATAACACCACAGACACAGCAGGCCAGTGTCTGCATCAACATGTGAAGGAACTGAATTATCCAGCATCAGGGTGAGAGCTGGAGGGGCAGCTTTCTCACAGACAAGAATGCTCGGAGAGGACATTGTACCTTTTCTGAGACCTCCCCCCAATGAAGCTGGCAATTAGGAATCATATCTGAGTCTCCATTAGCCTGGATGACACTATTCACCCAGCCGTGGTGGATCCCGGAGAACCCACCCTACCCAGCTTAGGGGCCCACCCAAGTTGTTTCTATTCGGTTTTCCATATGAATGGCCTATCTTGGCTCATGCTTCAGACTTTCTTAAAATCTCTCAAACGAGTAGCATCTGACCTCAGCATGCTCTATACCTTTTACTAAGTGGCCTCAGGCCTAGTACTAGTGACAGCTAGCCTTGGTTTGTAACATTGCCTTTCCTGGGAACCTCCAAACCCAGGACAAGTAGCAGCCATCTGCAGATTGCTTTGTAGCTCTTGTGGTTGGTCCTGCTCAGGGTACAGGTGGCTGCTGTGTTTGACCTGCACCTCCAAGGATGCCCCAGACACAGCACAACCAGAGATAGCACATCCCCTAGCTACATCTATAAGCAGCACAATTAAGGGGAAGACTATCAGGCTCCACAGGCTTGCTGAGGCAAGTTCTGCTCTGTGTGTGTAGGGGGGTACACAGCTAATCCTCCACAGTAGTTGATGCCAGTCCTTGCAGTTGATTGGCCTGGGGGTAAATACCTCCCACTGACTGCTCAACAGCAATTAAAGCAAGTGTACAAGCCTACACAGGGGGGCACACTTGAAGTGCCCAACTCAGGTGAATGGGGAGGCTCTGTGCCACTGGACCCCTACAGAACACTTACTTTATAAGGCCATTCTACCAAGCCCAGGAGACATAGCAGCTCTATTTAATACATAGGAAATAAACGCAGGGAGGCAGTCAAAATTAGGAGACAAGAAAATGTGTCCCCATTGAAAGAACAGAATAAAATTCCAGAAAAAAAAAAAAAAACTAAACAAAATGGAGATAAGAAATCTACTAGATGCAGAGTTCAAAGCACTGGTTATAAGGAAGCTCATTGAATTTATGGGAAGAGTATATGAACTTAGTGTGAACTTCAATAAAGAGATAGGAAACATAAAAAGAAGCAGTCAGAAATGAAGAATACATTATAGCTTATCAATAGTAGCGTATATGAAACAGGATCAAATCAGAGATTTATAAAGTAAAGAAGCAGAAAGCACCCAATCATAACAGCAAGAATAAAAAAGAATCCCCCCCAAATGAGTATGATATAAGGAATCACCAGGACAACTTCAAGTATACCAACATTCACATAAAGAAGGTGCTAGAGGAGACACTACCAAGCAAGGAATTGAAAATCTACATTAAAAATTATGATATAAAACTTCCTGACTCTGGTGAAGGAAACTGACATACAATTCCAATAAGTGCAGAGAATCCCTAAGAAGATAATCTCAAAAAGGTGCACCAAGATAGATAATAATTAAAATGCCACATATCAAAGACAAAGAGAATCTTAAAAGTAGTAGGAGAAAAGCAATTATTTACCTCCAAGGGAATTCCCAATAAGATTATTAGCTGATTTGTCAACAGAAACTTTGCAGGCCAGAAGAGATAGGCAAGAATTATTCAAAGTGATTAAAAGCAAAGATCTACAATTAAGACTACTCTACCCAGCAAAGTTATCATTTAAAATCACAGGACAGATAAAGAGCTTCCCAAGCAAGAAAGAGTAAAAGGAGTTCATCACCATCAAACCAGTGTTACATTAAATGTTTAGCAGAGGTGTTCAACCCATGGCCTGTGGGCTACATGCAGCCCAGGATGGTTATGAATATAGCCCAACACAAAATCATAAATTTAACTTAAGCATTATGTGATATTTTTGTGATTACATGTCACAATGTATTTAATGTGTGGCCCAAAACAACTGTTTTTCTTTCAGTGTGGCCCAGAGACACCAAAAGTTTAGACACCTTGTTAAGGGTCTTCTTTGAGAAGAAAACAGCCCTGGCTAGTGTGGCTCAGTGGATTGCATGCTGGCTTGTGAACCAAAGGGTCACTGATTATATTCCCAGTGAAGGCACATGCCTGGGTTGTGAAACAGATGCCCTGTTGGGGATGTGTGAGAGGCAACCACACATTGATGTTTCTCTCCCTCTCTCTCTCTCTCTCTTTCCCTCTCTCTAAAAATAAATAAAATCTCAAAAACAGGACAAAACAAATGATAAAAAAAATAAGAAAAATGAAATGCCAATAAATATATATCTATCAACAACTGACTTTAAAAAACAAAATAAATGAGCAGGCAGAAAAGAAATAACATTTTGACAGTTGCCAGATGGCAGGAGATTTGGGGGGAAAGGTGAAAAAGTTTAAGGGATTAAGCAGTAGAAATTGGTAGTTACAGAATAGTCATGGGGATGTAAAGTACAACTTAGTGCTTATAGTCAATGATATTGTTATAACTCTGCATGGTGTCAGATGAGTGCAAGATTTGTCAGGATGATCACTTGGTAAGTTATACAATGTCTAAACCCTGTGTTGTACACCTGATATTAATATAATATTGTATGTCAATTGTAACTAAAAACATTTAAAATAAAAAATAAATAAACCACTAATTAAGAAGGATATATACACTCACGTTCATCACCACATCATTTACAGTAGGCATGATATGGAGGCATACTAAGTGTCCATCAATATACAATGGAATATTAATCAGCATTAAAACAAAAATGTTCTATTTGAGGCAACATGTTGAACTTAGAGGTTATTATGCTAAATGAAATAAGTCAGACATAGAAAGATAAATACAGTATGATTTCACTTATATATGAAATCTAAAAATATACATAAATTAATAAACAAACCAAAACAGTAAAAGACCCCTACATGTAGAGAACAAACAGATGCTTTCCAAATGGAAGGGATGGGTGAAAAAATAAAATAAAAATGCAAACATGGTGATCCCTCCCAAATTCCCATTTTCTCCTTGTATTCTGCCCATGAATAGACCAAGTATGTATTGGGGAATAACCCAATGCACTCAGATGAGGATGTCAATCATGGTTCCAACTCCAGATGTGATACCTTGATAAGAGCAAATAAACATGGACCCCAGTGTTTCTGACCTGGAAACAATGCTTTTTCTTCTTAAGAGAACAGATAATCACAAATAATGGCTAGAAAATCAGTCTTGCCTTATACTAGGTAAAAGATTCTGCTCTCAATCATAATGTAGGCTATAGAGCTGTTGACCTACATGATATCTCACAGAACATCATGCTTGTTCATTACATTATGAAAAAACATTATGCTAATAAGACCTAAGGAACAGAAAGTAACAAGAACCTTAGGAGCCCATAGTTGAAATTTCTAGTGTAGTTATCTTGTCTAGTTACTTGGGAATAGGAAAATCTACTTTAAATTATGGTTCATTGCTGCACCTTGCACACCTGACAAAAAGAGGCACAAGCCTGGCGTGCTTCGTATTTTGAATATAACATATCATGTTTGGTTGTGCTGCATTGGTACATTTACTGATTTACATACAAGACTGAGTACTGAATTGATCTCTAAGCAGGAAAGGACTGCTTCAGTTCTAGATTGTAGTTAAAATAGCCAGTCTCTTGGGCTTTATGACCTAGGAGATCCAATGGTACTGGAAGTATTGTGGTAGATGGAAAAATTGTATGGAATTTCTGGAAAGCTATCATAAAAGGATAAATGCATAGACCTGTTAAGCCATGCATTTATCTACTAATAACTATTTTCCACTT
Source organism: Anoura caudifer (assembly GCA_004027475.1). Classification (NCBI taxonomy): domain Eukaryota; kingdom Metazoa; phylum Chordata; class Mammalia; order Chiroptera; family Phyllostomidae; genus Anoura; species Anoura caudifer. The sequence goes on along the minus strand of PVKU01001019.1, from coordinate 95,958 downwards.
GAAATGTAGCTCTGCCTTGATACTGAGAATTTGTAGAGTGAACACCTGTTCATTGGATACCACAACTATGCAATTTGTATTGCACATCATGAATTGTGTGATCTGATCCACCGAACCATAAAATAGAATGTGCACAGTACATTTTATTGTAAAATGAGATTAGACTTAACCACATAGGCCTGGGAAGGCACAGATAAACTGTATAAACAGATGGCTTAGAGTCCCATGGTACTTGCTCCTACTGCTTCACTGACTCTCCCTCAACTATAAGTATGACCTCATGTGGAGTTTCCCATGAACAGTTAATGGAGTAAGAAAAAGTGAGTCTGTTTTTTTTGTTAGACTTCCAAGTTGTATTGGTATTGGCTGGAAGTAGACTGCCACTACTTACAGCTGCACTCAGTGACAGCCCTTAAAAGAGTAGGGAAGGGAAATCTTTTTAATGTTAGAGTTCTGATAGGAGAGATGGCCTGAAATATGATTTATAGTGATTTATGATGAGTGGCTAATGAATTAGCTGGAAAAAAAGAAGACAGAAATATTCTCCAAGAACATCTGCAAAACAAAGTAAAGGGATGGAAAAATATATTTGATGCAAATAGGAATGAAAAAACAAGCTGAAGTAGCCCTACTTATATCAAAGAAAATGGACTTCAAAAAAAGGCAATAACAAGAGACAAAAAAACATTATATATTGCTAAAGGAATTAATCCAACAAGAGGATATAACCATTGTAAACATTTATGCACCCAACATATCTAGGAGCAACTAGATGTATAAGGTACCCATAAATCTTGATAGACTGAAAGGGAGAGATTGATAGTAATGCAGTTATAGTAGGGGAAAACTAGAACAAATATTCCAAAAATGTATAGGGAACCACAAAATACCCCAAATAGCCACAGCAATCCTGAGAAAGAAGAATAAAGTTGGAGAAATGCTACCTGATTTCAAACTATACAACAAGGCCATAGTAATCAAAACAGCAAGGTAAAGGAGCAAAAACAAAAATATAAATCAGTGGAACAGAATAGAAAGCACAGAAATAAACCTGCGACTTCCAGCCAAGATGGAGGTGTAGGTGGACACACTGTACCTCCTCTCACAAACAAAATTAAGGACAACAAAGATTTAGAAACAAGAAAACAACCAGAACTCATAAAAAATTGAACTGTATGGAAGTCCAATAACCATTCATCCAGACTGGTAAGAGAGGTGGAGTTGCAGCAGAGAAAAGTGGAGGTGCGGACAGGGCACACAGGCAGCAGTGGCTGGCAGACCCAAGGTGTGCAGGCGGCGGCTAGCAGACCCCAGGCACAGGGAGGCAACTGTGCAGACCCAGTAAGGCCAAGCAAGGCAGCAGGCTGACCAGGTGGTCCCACATTCCTGCGCAGATAATCCAGGCAAAGGGGAAGCGGTGGAAGGGACAGAATCCGAGAGAGAGAGCAGAGAAAGCGCTGATGTTACTCTCACACCCCACCCCCACATACAGCATCACTACCCAGGGACTGGGCTGCCCTGCCCTGGGGAACACCTAAGGCTCCACCCCTCACTACATAACAGCCGAGACTAGACCCCCCCAAAAAAAACCAGAAACAAAAATAGCTCAAACCAGAGAACAAATCAAAGCCCCAGAGCCAATTTATCTAAGCGATAAAGAGACAGCCAACCTATCAGATGCACGATTCAAAGTCCTGGTGATCAGGATGCGCACAGAATTGGTTGATTTTGCTCACAAATTAGATGAAAAAATGAAGGCCACAATAAGTGAAATGAAGAAAAACGCCCAGGAAACCAATAGAGATGGGAGGAAAACTGGGACTCAAATCAATGGAGTGGACCAGAAGGAAGAAAGAAACAACCAAACAGAAAAGAAGGAAGAAACAACAATCCAAAAAAAATGAGGAGAGGCTTAGGAACCTCCAGGACATCTTTAGTTCAACTAAAGGGGGGGAATGTGGGTGGGAGGGGGTGTGCAGGGTGGAGGGGAATGAAGGGGGGGAAATGGGACAACTGTAATAGCATAATCAATAAAATATATTTAATTAATAAAAGAAAGAAAGAAACCTGCACCTTTAACATTTGACAAAGGAGGCAGAAACATACAGTAATCTATTAAATAAATGATGTTGGGATAATTGGACAGATATGTGCAAAAACATGAAAATAGATCATCTTTTTATACTATACAAAAGAATAAACCAAAAATGTATTAAATAATTAAATGCTTGACTCAAAATCATAAAATTCTTAGAAGAAAACATGGGCAGTAAAATCTCTGACATTTCTTGTAGCAATATTTTTTCTGATATGTCTCCTCAGACAATGGAAACTAAATAAAAATGGACAAATGGGACTATAGCAAATAGAAAAGATTTTTCACAGAAAAGAAAACCATCAACAAAATGAAAAAATGACCCACTGAATGGGAGAACATATTAGCCAATGATACATCTGGTAAGAGGTTAATATCTAAAATCTATAAAGAATTTATACAACTTAACGCACACATACACAAACCCAAAAATCTAATTAAAAAGGGCAAATGACCTGAGGAGACATTTCTCCAAATAGGACATAGAGATGACCAATAGACATATGAAAAGATCCTTAATGTCAGTAATCATCCAAGAAATGCAAATTAACATCACAATGAGATACCACTTCACATCTGTCAGAATGGTTTTCATCGATAATCAATAAGCAACAAGTGCTGACAAGGATGTGAAGAAAAGGGTACCTTCATATGCAGTGAGTGCAGATCGGTGCAGCCATTATGGTAAACAGTATGGACTTTCCTCAAACAAATTAAAAATGGAAATGTATTATGACCCAGTAATTCCACTACTGGGAATATATCCAAAGAAACCCAAAACACTGATTTAAAAGAATACGTGCACCCTTATGTTCATTGCAGTACTATATACAATAGACACAATTTGGAAGCACCCCAAGTACTGGTCAATAAGTGAGTGGATAAAACGCTGTGGTACTTTTACACAATGGAATACTTCTCGTCCATAAAAAGAAGGAAATCTTCACTTTTGCAACAGCATGGATGGACCTGGAGAGTGTTATGCTAAGTGAAATAAGCCAGTCAGAGAAAGACAAGCCCCATCTGATTTCACTTATACATAAAATTTAATGAACAAAATAAACAAAATTGAGGCTGTCCTGGATACAGAAAACACTGGCAGCTTTTAGAGTGGAAGGGTGTTGGGGGCCGTACGAAATGGTGGAGGGATAAAGCAAACATCACAACCACGGATGACTGTATGGTGGTTACTAGAGGGAATCTGGTGGGGGAGGTAGAAGAAGGTAAAGGGAGAATAAATGATGACAGAAGGCAGTGATTTGGGGTGGTGGATACACAGTATAGTATATGGATGATGTAGTATAGAATTGTACACCCGGCACCTATATAATTTTATTAACCAATGTCACCCTAATAAATTCAATGAATTTTTAAAAGGTAGGAAAGAGACAGAGAGAGAGAGAGAGAGAGAGAGAGAGAGAGAAGAAGAAGAAGAAGAAGAAGAAGAAGAAGAAGAAGAAGAAGAAGAAGGAAATAGGAATAGAGGTGGACTATTTAGAATGGACCTAGTGTGGGGATGTACATTTCCTATCTAATTTTCAATTAGGAAAATGTTTGCTTTGGTTGAAAATGTCAACATTTTGGCAGACAAGATGGTCCATCCGGTGGAAAATAGAGTGTTTTTCCCCCAAGTCTTACCTCTTATGAAATAAGTCTGTGAACATAGTGGCCATGATTCAAACTGTATGTACTTGACAATATAGGCTTTCCCCGCAACAAAGCTGATCTAGTGCCTAATCTACCCAAAACAGAGACTGATGAGTCCTCAATACTTAATTATTCTCCAGGAGTCCAGGCATCTGTTTGGAACAATTTGATTATTTGAAATATTTTTCACCACGCTTGAGCAGCACTTTTTACTTACAAGAATAGCCTGAAGTATGTCTATCAACACCAAGCATCACTTATTTAGATAATCCCTTATGTGTTACTCTTTTATCTCACATACATCATATATGACTAGAAAACAAACTTTACACAGCTGGTAATAAGTAAAGATACTCGTGCCAAGAGAATTCATGAGTCTTAGCGCATGCCCAATGACCTCAGCATGGAACAAACTTGTTGAATGCTTAGGTTGGTGCCTGGTTAGAAATAACTTCTTATATTATACACCTTAAGCATATGCACGAACATATTATTCTATTCTTTTTTTTTTTTTTTTGCTAATTTTTCACCCATTAGATGTGGGGATTCATCAACATAGAAAAAGCTAATTTTTTTCACAGATGTGTTGAATTTCTAGTAAGACTAGTTTACAACTGAAGGGAATTTAATACCAGACACTATTTTTTGTAATAGAACTTTTTTTGTGTGTGGAAAAAAGATAAATTGATGTTAATTTTCAGCTTTTTAAAAATATGTTCCCAAATGGAAAAAATACTATACAACGGGTCATGAGGGACTAGTTATGGTGATCGTGTGAGTGTTTTTGAATTTTGATTTCCGTAGTTACACAAACACTAAAACGAAAAGTAAAAACAATTCTGCTGTTATTTTAAAATTTTTTTTTGTTGTGCAAGTCTCCATCTGCCCCCCTCCCCACCACTCCCCACCTCCCACCACCATTTGTTGAAGAGGCTATTTTTATTTCATTTTATACTTCTGCCCCTTTTGTCAAATATTAATTGACTATAGAGACTTGGTTTTATTTCTGGCCTCTCTATTCTGTTCCATCAATCTATTCTTATGCCAGTACCAGACTATTTTGATTACTGTGGCCTTGTAATACAGTTTTATGTTAGGTATTGTGATCCCTCCTACTTTGTTCTTCCTCAAAATTGCTGAGGCTGTTCTTTATTTTAATGGAAAAAAATAAGGTTCTTAGAGGTGAATTGGTTATTATCCTGATATGTCCATGAAACATCATAACTGGAATATTAACCAGTACTAAATTCTAAATTTATAATCTTTTATTGTAGGATTTAAATACCCCCCACTGTTTATCCAATCTACCTATTGAACTTTAACTCTCATTAATACCATAAAAAGACTCTCTGTTTTATTCCCACCAAAACAGTTATTCTGGAAAAAAAAAAGATCATTGAACACCTCTCTGTTGCAGTCTCTCAGATGCAAGGGCTACATATATAAATGTTCAGTTCCTTCAGTCAAGGAACAAGTAGTTTAATTTGTAAACTATCAGCCTGTATGAATATCAACATGATATATCTTGTTTCTTCAACAAATATTTATCAAATGTTGACTATGCAGAAGGTAATGTGGTAGGTTCTAGAAGTGGACATAGAGGAAAAGAACTGAAATTGTTTAATTATGTAATATCAAAGATATATAAACAGGAAAACTATAGTACAACATACAATATGGTAAATGGTCAAGAAAAACAGAATGCAAAAATATACAGTTTATATCAAGCTGTTTCACAATTCCAATTTGTGATTATTCTGGATGATGTTTGTCCTTTGCATTACAAAAGGACAGACTCATTTAATGTCATCTTTATCAGTTATAAATGGCAAAACAGTGAAGAAGGCTGACATACCATCCTTAAATCTGAACCTGCTGGCATATGTCAAATAACTTCTAATTTAAACTAGTTTAAATATAGGGTGATGGTTTCATTTTTTTTTCTTTTTTAAGTGGAAATGATTGATAGGTTTTTTTTTCAAGTGATAGGAAATGGAGAAACTTCAGTATAACTCTCAAATCTTAATACAACATAGCATTTTAAGTCATTAGTACAGCTCAGCTAGATTTCTTTTTAAGTATTTTGAAAATAAAATTTGATAGAGAAAATGTGGGAGAGAATACAGGATTTCCATGATTACAGATAATTATATCTTAATGGTGGGAAAAATAATGAGCATATTAGGCTATTGAGTCATTGTGGGTGGAATTGTGGAGGAGGAATTGCAAAATAATGTTTTTTAAAAAATAATCTCTAAATTGGAAGAAGTATGTGTGAACATTTATTAGTCATGGTTTGACCATTAACACCTTTAGAGTCAGAAAGGAAAACACAAAATGTCAAAGCTACACAGCTGGCCACAGGTGTAGCTTTGTGGCCATACTAAATAACGGTAAACGACATACTAAATAACACTGAATAGCATACTGCGGAAATATTTCAAGATGAAGTTTTTGATTTGTCGATTTCAATTCTGATTTCTCCATTTCCTAAATTTTCACTGAGAATGGTAAAACTACAGCAGCTATGTGGTTTAATATTGAGCTGCTATTTAATTTTGTATGATAAACTGGTCTACTCTATTCCATTCATTAAGTCAGTCTTATGAGACACCACCAAAGGCATTTATGCTTGTACAAGTATCCCATATAAATCTCTAAATCTTCAGCAATGTCACTAATAACACTTTTTAATATTTAAGAATTTTAAAGCAGCAGCATGTTTATTTACTATATTGGTGTCTCATAGTAATGTTTTTATTTATACCCTATGTCATTTTAGACATTGTGAAATAAGCAGTATCTCCAGTATCTGAACAAAGGACGGTTTTGAGGGGTTGATGAGACTAAAGACAAAAGGAAATATGGTTAAGGAACTTTTGAAATGCTTTTAGTGGCAGATGATTGTGAGCCTAAATCAGGAGCACCTGGGGGTTGGGATGAACAGGACACGCGGAATTGGAGAGAGCTGTGTAGGAAGTAAAGTGGCAGATTTATGTGCTGTGGGTGAGAGAGACAAAGAGCTAAGGATATCTTCCTGGATTATTCATAATTATTGGTATATTCTGATGTATAATATATCTTAAAATATTAAATATGTATAAGGGCATAGTACAAGTCTAGGATTGAAAAAGATTTCAAAAATAGAATACAAAGTAGCATGCTATTGATTATAGTAATACTTGTACAAAGGTAAGGATAGGAGGGGTTATAGAGATTAATAAATCAATGTGTTATGACAAGGACTTCTTTTCATTTCTGATCTTCTTTGACTTTGCAGGCAGTCAATTATATGCAAAGAAAGAGAATTCACCAAGGGCAGTGTTGGAGTGAAGCTCTGGAATAAGTTAAAATTATCTAAAAATTAATCTAACTTTAACCATCTGTAGCATATTAACTTAATCTCTTTTTTAAAAAATAATTGGAAATAAATAATGAATACTCTTTCAGGGTCTCCTGCTTTTCATGATCCAAACAATTTCACAATACTCTTCCTATTTATAAATTTGTTAAATGTTGAAACAAAAATCCATTAACAGAAATGCTACATTCTCCAATCACTTATATCATTGAGTTTCTATGTTATTTTTTAATTTAATTTTAATAATTTTATAATAAAATGGTTCCTATGTCTAGTATAAATGCTGAGAGTTTTGTTTCATTTGTTAGGGAGTCATGCCTCTAGCTAAAAAAAAATGCATGGTTTGTTTCATTTGGAAGATGCTTTATTCCCACATTCTATTAAGTTCCAATGGCTACTCTTCCAGCTGGGGCATTGGTCATTGTATCTTAATGAGCAGTATAAACTGCCAAGTTTCTATTCACTGCTAAGGATTTCCCAGTCTTTTGATAAAAATATAATATGATTTGCTCACTGTGCACATCTGGCTAAGAGGTTTTAAGATTTCTTGGAGTCTGAACCTCACTTATCACTCTTTGGTTGGATTGTATTATAACCAGAACTCATTTATCTCATAGAGTATCTTACGTTGTAAAGTAGTGTACATTTGCCCAAACAAAGCCTTAATTTGCCTCTGAGCTTTAAAGACTATAATGGACATTATTTTGTGAGCTGTAATTTTTCTAAGAGATGCCATATTCAAGATAAAGGAAAATGGGGACTTGCGTTAGATGCATACGGGTTTTCCAGGAGGGTAAAAATATGAGAGAGGCCTGATCGCCCATGAAAATGGAAACATGTTACTTTAATGAACTCTTTGGTCATGGTTTCAATTCAGTCCTTTATTATCAAATATTTTCTCTGCTTTTGGGCCAACATTCCATAAGACTAATAGTTTTCAGTGTTCAACCTTTTCACTTGAACTTTTCTCCTGGGGAAAATGAAGTGATTTTTTCTCACTTTCACCGCATGTGAAAAATAGACAATATGCCAAAATTTTGTCTTAAGTTATAGAACCTTCAAAGACTCATACCATTTTGAATTGCTGTAGTGCTTGATTTACAGCAAATTCAAGATGAATTTTCACTTTCACTTTCAAAATAGGTTAATAATTCTTCATAATCTCCACAGTGTTTACACCATCACAAACAGCAAAATTCTTCAGGTGTCATTCAGATAGCCTTACTAGCAAAGAAAACAAAATAAACTAAAACAAAAATAACAGGCCATAAGAAAAATTATCAAGACAATTTCTTGTTTTCTTTTACATACAAGATTGGTTTTTAAAATCTCTCCTGCTTTTGTAAAAGATATTAATAGCAATTTCGCTAAGCAGAGGCCCTATTTTGATTTGAAAACACTGAAATTTTTAACATAATGTGAATACTTATTATTCTAATCTAAAATAAGACTAAAATCTAAGAATTGGTGTTACAAATTCCCATTTATTAGTGCTACATGCAAGAAGAAACCGTGGTGACTTAAGCCAAATTTCGATAACCATCACACCTGTTTCTTTGACAGCACATTGCTTGGTGTGCAGGAATAGCCTCAAAACAGTACAGTAAAATTGGAAAATTGATCTTCTGCAGCACATAAAGCATCGAGACTTTGGTCATTATGCAATGTTTTAATATTTTGAAATATTCTGTGGTATTAATATGATCCACAGTTTAGCAAACTTTGAGAATTATATGCTAAATGTGTTGACACCATAATTTGAAAAGGTACCAAAATATTTTCCAAAGTATAAAAAATTAATTTCACTCATTTTTTTGAAATTTATGAGTATCTTTAATTGGTAGTCTACATGAATGTAACACTGTCTGCAAGGGCTCTGACTTCTTTCAAAGCCGTTTGCTCCATTCCAATTTGTATTCAACCAGCCATTGACATAAGAAAATTATCTTTAAAATGTCTTGCTCTTACGTTTTTATATTTTCTTTTTGCTAACAAATGTATTACAAAAATTTTAATTCATGGTCATACTTCCACTACTGTGTACACTGTTGTGGGAATGCACGGCTGTGGGCATAACACTAGTGTGGGCCAGGTGTGGACCAGGATGATTATAGTTGATTCACTGATGATGCAATGTATGGAAAACAGGATTCTACAAATGCATGTAGAAAAGCAAAATAAAACATCAAAGAATTTGACAAAACCATAGGAGTTGAGCTGCTGAATTTAGTTGGGAAAATATAATAATTTTTATTTTGTAACTGGTGAATTTCAGAAAAAATTTGCCTATCCAAACAGAAACATTCTATTCAATTAAAATATCCAGAGAATAAGAATTTAGATTAGAGTTGGAGTGAAGATACAGAATTAGAGGTTCATTATAAAACATTAGAAAAAATGCATTAAAATAAAAATATTTTATTGCAAAAATTTAGAGATTCATAAATAAAAGAGAATAGACATGAATATTTAAGGAATAATAATAATTGGGTTCTCTTAGGAAGAAAGTGTAAGTACAAAAACTAAAAACATCAAGAATCAAATTTTGAAAAAAACTGCACAGGTTATTAGAGAAGTCAGCAGCAGTAATAAAGAACTCATTGGAAAAGTAGGAAAATGACTCAAATAATTTATTGTTAGAAGTAAAAGTTTAGGCATTTTCTTACTAGTGTCTCATTATATTAATTTTTAATTAGGCTGTGAATAAATTAATGGAGAGTTTGGCTTTTAAGCCCCCCCATTTGTTTTTGGTAGGGTGGGTTCCCTCCTTCCCATTTGTGTGGTATTTCTACAGCTTCCTAGGATAAACTTGCAATGGTTAAACTGCATGCAGATTAGGCCTCTCACCTTATTGTCCCTCACAGCACTTTACATTGGAAGGATTCCTACTTCTGAGTATTTGGTGGTGGCTAGTCCTTTTCATTACAGCCGTCCAAAAGCTGCTAATTAATGGATGGTCTTTTGCCCCATACACCCACCATTCCCAATGATCCCAAACCCACTGATCTTACAGTTCTTCAGAAATTTCATACCATTGGGTTTATTTAGGAAGTGAATACAAACTTTCTTTTATGTTATCTAGACATTTATAGTTGAGAATTAGTTGTTGAGGAACAACTTAGGTTATATATTTTTCCATGCTTTCAAACAGTATCTACCATAATGTGGAAAGCAGAGTTGGTCTTTAGTATACATAAGGAGTGGTTTCTAAAGTGCCATGTCTGTATCTACCAAGAGGTATGACTAAAATCAATAGAGGGAACTTATTTTTCTTGTCAAAATTTATCCCATTAATATACACAAGACATGTTTTTTTTTTTTCTTTTCTTTTCTTTTAAAGTCTTATCTCCATTGGCTTTATTAATTCACTGGGTAAAAATGCAGTGGTAGGCATTTACGTCCTTCCCATCAATTTGCCTGCTTGCTTACAACAAAAAAGGATAAAGACTGAAAATGAAATTAAAGCAGAATTAGTGTTCTGATAAGCCTTTTTTATTTTATATAATATTTTGATGCACTTTAAAAAGGAATAAATCTCAAGCTTTCTGGAATGCGGTTAATTTAAAAGATGGATATCTAAAGCTAGCTCTAAAAGAGAATTATGGCAATGAAATAATAAGGCAATTATATATTGCCTACATGCATATGTCTGCATGTTCTTCATAAAAAGTCTTCCTTCTAAAAAACAGGCACTTAATGAAATTCCTGGCTCGGTTCACAGTAACTTCTTTGACAGAGTGAAATTGTTAGAAAGACATAAGCATTCCCATTATAAGAAGCTAGAGATTAATAATAACTTCTGATGAATGCATAGTAGCTATTTATTGTGGCACTAGCTAATGATTATATACTAAGCCTATTGTGCGATGATTAAATATAAATTAGATGAATGATTTTCTTGTTAAGAATTTTAAAGGCAAATAACATTGTTTATATTTATACAGCTAAGAGGCCAATGAAACAAACATTTTTTATTCCTCAAACCAAAAGCTAACAGGACATTTTAAGTGTACTGGATTTTTAGATAGCTATATAAATTCTGGGTAAAATCTCTTTTTATTAAGGCACCAGTCAGTCCTATCTTTCATGATATGATGAATTTCTGTCACAAACAACATGAGCCACAAAATGTCTGGATACATATTAAAAAGTTCGGTCATATGCCATACACACCCACACATTACCTTTCATTATTTCTCTGTTTTAAGTGGTAATCAATCTCACCCTCAAAGGAGGAGGTTCCCTTACTGTAAGGTCATTATACAAATGCAAAGATGTATGCAGGCCCAAACATTGACTTTTTCTTACAGGCAAAATAACAGATTTTTTCATTAGTTTTGGCAAACTAAAAGCAGATACTTCACAGCATTTTTATATGGAGAAAAAGAAAAACTTTGGTTTGATTAAAATGCATTTACTCAACATAATAAAAATTTATTGTTAGTATGTATATGCTCTGTGTACTCTGCATACTATCATTTTAAAGGGTATCATTGTGTTTTAAAGCTCTCCTAAATAAATTTCCCCAGGAAAAACTCCACAGGGGGAAAAAAAAAAAAAGCTTACCCACGGAGTGAGCCCCAGGCAAAATTGACATAAACTAAAACAAAACAAAACAAAACAAAAAAATCAACCTCTTATATCTTTGCTCATACCAAAATACCTCTCACCTTTTCTGTTCTACATTTCACCGAGGGAAGACAATTTTTAATGCCGATGCCCTGCTATTGGTAAGGCCTGACATCTTCCTAAGCCCCTTTGAAACACTTCTACTTACATTCATTTATCTCAAAGCACCTCCAGCTCTACCAGGGGCGCCAACATTTCATTGTCTTTGGGCCACACTGGGAGAAGCGTTATCTTGGGCCATACATTAGATACATCGTAACACGTAATCACAAATAAAAACCTCATAATATTTTAAGTAAATTTACAATTTTGTGTTAGGCTCCATTCTGGGCTGCATGTGGCCCATGGGCCACAGGCTGGATACCCCGGCTACCAGTCCGTTCATACAGGGACACTGTCTATGGTTTCATGTTACGTAGGTTTTGCTCTGCAACAGGTCACCCAGTCAAGGGGTCAGTTATGACCAGAAACTTCACTAGGTCAATGGTGGCCCCTTTTCCAACTGGTTTTTGTAACTTACATTTGTTTTCTACCTAATAGCCCCACAATTTTCTGAAATTTATTTTTGAAAAATATCCTTGTTCAGTGATAGCTTAACTTTATAAATGATATCACCTGAAGGTAGAAGCATTCTAACAAGTGACTCCTGGAAACTTACTTTCATTGTCTAAAAGTCAACCCTACAAATAGCATAATTTAATTACTAAGGTAGGTCAATGCGTCAATTTTTGTAGATTTGGGGATACTGTGGGGTTACTAGTTATCAGTTAGTGTTTTATCTATTAAAACATGCATAGATAAAGCTGAATATATATTAATTTTCCCTTTTATTTTTGATGTAAGGAAATCAGTGACTTCTTTATTTTAGCTTTAAAATAAAGTGAACAAAACCATGAAAACTTGAGGTGAAATTAAGATGTTAAAAGTCTTACCAGAAAAAAAGAGTATGTCTGTGTTTATAAAGCACAACCATGCTGCTTTCTTACTAATCATTTTTTCTCTCTTTTAAACTAATAGCCAATGTTTCCAAACATTGGGAAGAGAATATCATTTCTGGGAGAGAGGTCGAATTCTAGTATTGCATAAAAATGATACTGGAATTTTATTGTGTATACAAAACAAACAGAAAATTCATCTACTGCTTAATATTATTCTTGCCAAATTGTGTGGAACTTAAATGCTGTAACAGTAGGTAGGCTGTGTACTTCTTTTTATTCTCACTAATGAATAGTATTTAAATTGCTGAAGTACCTCCCCTCATTTTTCTATTTCTTCCTAACCTACTTTCCCTCTCTTACTCTAATTAGAACATGTATTGTTTGACTGAGTCTCTATTTCACCACTTTGTTCACCTTTGCCATGCGAGTTTCTTGGAGGGAGAGAACGCTATATTTTTTGAACAGATGCTGGATTACAGGAGGTGAGTAGCTGAGTTACATTGCCATTCCACCTTTTCCCCCATGTCTGGCAGCTGTTGTGGGCTGTTAAACACTTTTAATAGAAGATGAGACCAGTCTCTTGCTCTGAGGGCGTGAAGACGAGTGTGTGTGTGTGTGTGTGTGTGTGTGTGTGTGTGTGTGTGTGTGTTTGGCTCCCTATCATCATAGTTCATTGAATACAAGGTAGAGTCATTTTATTGCAGCTAGCGGACCCCCAAAAGAACCGGACGATTAAATGAAAGTTGTCAGTCTTCCTTCTTTTCTAGCTAGATTGGATAATGAAAGGGCAGAACCTGGAAGCGAGGAGCAGAACTGAGATCAATGTATCAAACAAATAAAAGAAATGTAATGATTTCTTGAGGAATTCAGCAGAAGGCATAGGCTTTTTAGTGTCTAGACAAATAGAGGCCAGCGGTTATAAACCTAGAAGGCATGGCTCTAAGAATTGCAACTATGCTTTGCATAGTAGGTAGTGGAAAGCTTGCAAGCTGGAATTTACAAAGACAAATTCTGATAAGTTGTGATAGAAACTACTTGGGTATAGAAACTGTTAATAAATTATTAGAATTATAGTTCATTCTATATCATAAATATAAAGAATTAGAGATTGTTGATATCTATTCCTACTCAAAAGAAAGGAAGAAATGGAGTTCCATTTAATTGCTTTGCACTTTAAAAAATAAAGTTCTAATGATTACTCATTGTATTCACAAATTAACAACCCTTCAATTAGAAAACATTTTCCTGCTTAGCATCATGTAAATATTTCTGAATAAAACATTAGAATTTGTTAAAAATATAGCAGTAGAAAAATAATTTACCAAAAGTGTTTAAAGAGTCCATATAGTGCTTACATTCATATCTTCCAAAATTTAGGGAGAATTTGTGCTACAATTAAGAAAGAACTCTGCAATTTCTCTTCCAAAATTATAATTTATTACACAACTTATGTTTTTTTTTTCTCTGTTCAAATTCTGCAGTTTAGTTTATAAGCCTTGAAGCTTGAAGGGGATACTTTCTAATATTTGTTTTCTTGTTTATACACTTGCTGCTTTCAGTTTTATATTCCACACATGAGTGAAATTGAATGTTTCTTGACGTTTTCTGACTTACTGCACTTAGCATAATATTCTCAAGGTGGTTCTTGACTTTTTCTGTCTGACTTGTTGCACTTAGTTAGCTTAATACTCTCAAGATCCAGCCATGTTGTTGCAAATGGTACTATTTCATCTTTTCTTATGGCTGAATAGGATTCCGCTGTATATAAGTACAAACTCTTCTTTATCCGATCCCCTATCAAAGGACACTTCTGTTGTTTCCATGTCTTGGCCCCCGTGAATAAGATAAACATAGGGGCATATATCTTTGTGAATGAATGCTTTCAAATTTTCTTGGTAGATACTCAAAAGAGGGGCATCTATGCCAAATGGCTGATTACACTATTCTTAATTTTTTGAGAAGCCTCTATACTGTTTTCCACGGTGGCTGTGCAGGTTTACACTCCCACCAGCAGTGATTGGGGTTTCCTTTCTCTGCACAACCTTTCCTACACTCATTATTACTTGTCTAGTTGATAATAGCCAAACAAAAACTCATTGACACAGACAACACTGGTGGTTACCAGAGGGAAGGGGGGGTGCAGGGGCAGGAAGGGGTAAAGGGGATCAAATATATGGTGACAAATGAAGATTTGACTTTCAGTGGTGGGCACACAATGCAATATACAGATGAGGTGTCATAGAATTGTACACATGAAATCTCTATATTTTATTAACTAATGTCACCCCAACTTATTTAATTTAAAAGGGAGGTGAGAGAGAATTGACATTGTTTTCCTTCATTGAAATACAATAACCATCATTGTTAAACAGCAAAGATGAACTGTTGAAAGAATTCTTAAAAAGCTATCAAGTATTCTTGATAATTAAATACATCACTAACAGCCCTGGCTGGTGTGGTTCAGTTGGTTGGAGTGTCATCCTATAAACCAAAGATTGTGAGTTCCATGCCTGGCCAGAGCATACACCTAAGTTGTGGGTTTGATCCCTGGTTAGGGCATGGACGGGAGGAAATCAATTGATGTTTCTCTCTCACATTGACATTTCTTTCTCTCTCTGTCCCTTCCCCTCCCTCTAGAAACAATAAAAAATAAATAAACATATCACCTCCATAAGTTTAAGTAATGTAGGTAATTATCATATTTATAAGTTTGATATTTACTCCTTTTGTAACTATTGATACAATTGTAAAAAATGATGCTGATATTTGGGCAATTGGTAAGGAATAACTGAGGCATTAAAAAGCTCAACTTAAATTACATGATTTTCTCTTACTTTTCATATTTCAAAGCCAAAAACATTTGGAGATATTTTACTCTCTATATATAAACATACCAAAACAATTTGTGGGGATTAGTTATTACTCTTCATATTTTGAGCCACAGCACATTTTCATAGAAAGCTGTTGGTGCCCATGATTCCATAGATGATTTAGATCCAATTTTTAGACAGAATTTTACACAATGATGGAAATGTGTTATATTGCCACTGTTCAGTATGACAGCTACTAGCCACATCCGGCTATTGAGCACTTGAAACGTGGCTGGTGCCGCTAAGGAACTACATTTTTAGTTTTATTAATTTGTATTAATTTAAATATCAACCTAAATGGTAACATAAATTTAGTGACTACCATATTAGACATTGCAGATTTAAACTCTCTGAATAGATGTGATCAACATGGTTTCTTTGATTATAAATTCTTCTTTGTCCTGCCCATCATGAATTGCTCTACTATATTGATACATCACAAGTGACAGAAAGAACTAAAAAGCAATGGTTTTCATATTTTAATATCATTCACATGGTTGTCAAATATTTAGCTGGCCAATTTTTTATTATTCTAGTCCAATGTACTCTGTGAAAATAACTTAACCATCCTTACCTGATATGTTACTAATCTGGGTTTTGGGGGAAAAATGAAGAATAAAATATCTATTTATTATCTATCTATCTATCATCTATCTATCACCTATCTCTGTCTATATCCTTTTCCATACCCATATCCATGTCTGTATAATTGGCTCATGCAGTAGTTAGGAAGGCTGGGAAGTCTCACACTCTGCAGTTGGCAAACTAGAGACTCAGGAAAAGCAATGCTATAAATTCAGGCAACATCTGAGTCTGAAGGCAGGAGAAGACCTGTGCCCCAGCTCAAAGTCGATTGGACAGACAGAGCAAATTATCTCTTACTCAGACTTTTTGTTCTTTTCAGGCCCCCAGTGGAATAGATGAGTTCTATCCACATTGTGGAGGGCAACCTGATTTACTCAATCTGACGCAAAGTTAATCTCATCCAGAAACATGCTCAAGAGACACACCAAAAATAATGTTTAACCAAATAGCATGGCACCCTTAGCCCAGTCAAGCTGACACACAAAATTAACCATTATACGAGGTATTAGGAAAATATTTCCTCCCTTTTCCCCATCCCTTCACCACTTTCAATCATTAATATTTTTAAAAATTTCTGCTTATCCAGTTAATTTAAGTATGATTCCTCTACACCAGTTCTAAACAACTGGGGAGGGTTGCAACAGAAAAAAACAGAGCCTACTGTATTGTGAGTTCCCGGACACTGTTTTGTTTTTGCTCTCTGATTCCTAGTTTTAAACACAGTGCCTAGAGCTATTTCTAGCATATGATTGGGGCTGAGAAATACATACTGACTAAATGAATTAATGAATAGTACCTGATATCATAAAATAATGCTATTGTTGAATAAATAGTCTCAGCAGGGTGCTGGCTTTTCACTCAGCTCTCTCCTAAACTCCTTGTTTGATGGGTCTTCCCAAGGGGCTTTGATTTTCAAATACATTTTGGAGCAGTGTTTTTCAATACTTGATATAGATATTAATACCTCTATTAAAATGAGATTCATTTGATAAATGTAAGAGGGAGGATGATGTACTGAATTCATAATACATTCCCAGGTAATGTCAACAAAGGTGAGGAGACAACAAAAAGTGTCAATAGCAGGGATTTTCAAGACACTCTGAAAGAAGAGAAGGAACTGAACATTATTTATTAAAAAATAATCATTACAATATTTAGCTTGTCTCAGATATGGAAAAATATGGATCCAACTGTGTATTTGTCTCTGATATGTGTCATGTAAACTAATAGCCAACACTCTCTTACAAATACAGGTCTAATTAGTAGATATAGTGCCACAAAGGAGATGTAATATTGACGTGGATTTTTTAAATTAAATTTGTTGAATGTCACTAACTACTATTCTTTCATGATTTTTTCTTAAAATAAACTGTACCTGTATGAATGAAAAAAAACAAAAACAAAATAGCTATTGACCCATAAACTCACCATTCTAAAAACTGTTGTAACATGTGCCTTAAGACATTTTGTTTGGCAAACATGTGATATTTTTGCTGCAGCTCTCCTTTTATTTATTTATTTATTCATTGTGTTTGTTTTCTGGAACTTACAATAGTAGCACACTTTTGCATTTATCATAGGGAAAGTCTCAGGTTCTTCAACATGATACTCTGGCACACTCCAGAGAATCAGAGCTAGAACCCAAGATGAAACATATTTGTCGTTTTCAAGATAGTAAAAATGAAGGTCAAGAGGCTTGTCGAAGGTCATACAACAAAGTTAACAGCACTGTTAGGCCCTTTATTTTTTTGCCTTTGGTGAACATGTTTTCTGAACCTCATGTCTGGTGACTAGTGCATTTTTATAAAGAGTAAAGTAAAATGTTTAGAAGCATACTGTTCTGAAAAAAATCTGGGATTTAAGATTGCTATGATTAAAATAATCTGGAAGTTGTTTTTTTCTTGCACTTTCTAACCCTTGAATAATTTTTTAAATTACATGTCAGCCCAGTTGAGTAAATGCCTTGCTTTTTCACTGAAACTTGTCTTCATAGGTATGTAGATTATAAATTCACTGAAGGGAAGAAACAAACGGAAGTGCATTCTGTTACAATGAAGTCTCAAAGAAGGACCATGAAATTATTTTACATGACTTTAGTAAAAGGAAGACATTAAACAAAAAGAAATTAACATCTTTGAGGACCATGAAACATATGCAATTTTAGCTATGTTCCCATTAGATCAGATGCCTTCCTAATTTCCCGTCTCCCGGTGTTTTTAGACTCCATTTTTACTTCTAGATATAAATTCCTTTCCCACTAGGAAAACCTGTTTTATAGCCAGAATATATTTACAGCAGAAATATAAGTAATAAACCCCCTGTTGATTGAAAATAATATTTATGTACGAGGCAATTATCTTCACATCATTTAAAACTTTCTGCACTATTATTTTGCCTGTATTCCTCATTTTGATTATCATGCCACATGTGGGTGTTGGCAAGCTTAGAAGAACCATATATCTTTTTTACTCGAATAGTTTTGAGTCGTCTCTCCCTCTCTCTCTGCTTTTGAAAATGATCATTCATTTGGTAAGAAACAAGACTCCAACATATTTTATTTTTGATTGAGATAATGTGATTTCACCTAACAGACCAAGTTAATGATATGGTCAAACATTAAGGATGGCAAGGCTTATTTTTCTGGTGTGAAATGTATTAACTTTTATAACCTTAATATTTCCTACTTAAATAAATAAAAAATGCATAATAAACAGCTCAACGTGCATGGGGTTGCATAGTTGACAGTTTGTCTCAAACGCCATCTTTAAATTGATCCTAAACCTAATCACGGTCACACTGTTATTTGTTTGGCAGTCCCTCCTGCTTACTAGAAAACTGAGGCCCTGAAAAGATAAGTCGTCGGAATTTTGTCAGCTAATGTTTGGCGGAGCTGGATTCTGAACCCGGGTTCCCTGACTTGCAATCCTTTGCTATTGCTGCTATTGCTACCTCCCCTGTACAAATGTAGCTATGCCTAAAGGCCCAGGCATTCTTTTCTATTTGCAGCTTCTGCACAGCTGTCCTCTGTAATATATTAGCGATACAATATTCTAATTAATTTTGGTTTGAAGGAAAGTCTCTTTCAAGATCCGCATGGTAATTTGAGCAGATGCTCTGATGTCTGAAAATTATTGCTAAACCTTTTGGTTATTGTAATTTTGAGAAAACTGGAGAATTTCTATGTTAATTAAAGGAAGAAAATGCACCTTTTAAAGAAGGTTCAAATGCTAAATTCTGGCTTTTGTCAATCACATACCAGTAACTATTGGAAATGTACCTTTTTGGGGGGGGTTCACACTCTCTTTTTTCTTTTTGAAGAGGTCACCACAGTCTATACAAAGGCAAAATCCGAAGCCGCATGTGTGGGAGCTTTTCCATGCTCATACATAAAACCCTTTCCATATGAATTACATATAAGCCCAAGGTAGCGCTAGAGTATGGAAGAATGAATGATATATGTACTTTTGTTGATTTTAACGTAAAATAGATTAGCCTGCATTTTAAATTAGGTCAGATGATTTCACACAGACAAACTGGCATTTTCTAAAGCTAATTTCTCTGAACATTATCTCTGGGGAATTACAAATAGGTTTTGTGGGGGAAGAAAAGAAAATGCATTATTAGATTTTGGTTGCTATTGCGCTGTCAAAGCTGAAACAGGTTCACTTATCCTAGGATATAAGAATGTTCTACGGGCCCTCAAGAGGGGAAAGACAGTAAACGCTTCTCAATGTTATTTGAACGTGAAACATGTTTTCATAGATTATTTCATACGTTACTCAGTTACTTACATATTTACATAGGAGATTTTTTTTTCTTCTGGAAGCAATTTACATAGTTCAGTTTGACCACACCAAATCTAAATTGGTGTTTGTGCACTAATTTCATTCTTTTACTTTTTCAAACTGATAAATCTTAATAGAGGAGTACAAGAAAAGCCAAAAGACAATGGTTGGGGTATTAATTAATAAACATAATTTACATTCTATTTTATATTAATCCACAACATAAGTAGAAAAACCTCAACTTCTAAAGCAATCTGTCTGCTTTCAATAATAACATGACTTTCAACTAGGAAAAGGGTTGTAATCTACAATCCACAAATCCCCAGTTCTTGTTTAATCTTAAATTACCTGAATATTCTAATTATTTACTTATACATAGCCTAGGCAGGGATAGTAACATGTAAATTTATCACAAGGAAAATGGCCCTAATTATTCACTTGTAAAAATAGGGTAGCTATTGCATGTTAATTCATATTGAGGAAGTAATAAAAATAAAACTATGCTCTAGGCCTGTTTCTCCAACTTCAAAACAGGGAAAATATTCACTAGTAAATTTTTGCCATCAGTGGTGAGAGTTAGTGTACGTGAGGAACTTAGTGTAATGCTAAGCATAGTATAAGTATCAATAAAGCTATGTGTGTTATTATTTGTAATAGTGAAATATAAGAGACATAAGGTGATCTTCAGTTTGAAGTAGGCGTGTTTACTGTTTCAGGTGAAGTTGTCAGTGCAGACTTCAGTGCAGGCCTTCTTAGCAGAGCCATGAAGGAGGTGAGGTGATGGTATCTGTGTCCCTACGGAAGAGAATTAGCCCAGCCAGACGAAGGGCCTCTGCCAAGGCCTCAGGGCAGGAGGATGCTGGCTGACTTTCAGAGATGCTAAGCAGGCCACTGAAACACAGTGAGCGAGAGAGAGTGGTAGGGAACATGGTCATAGAAGAGGAGCCGGACAATGCAGGGCTTGGGGAAACTTTGGCTTTACCTTGGAGTGAAATGCTGAGTAAAGGGGGTTTCAAGCACAGGAATGATGTTTCTGGCTTCTCTCTAGTATGAACTTTCTGGTTACTTTGTCAATAACCTATTGCAGGGAAGCAAGGGGGCTTGCAAGGAGACCAGTTTGCAGGCTTGGCAGTATTCAGACAACAGATGATGAAGATAATACAAATGATGATTTTTTTGAACATTTTTGTATAAGAAAATACTATTTCATCTTTTCTATTCTTATGTCTCATTAAAGTCTCCTTGATTCATTGTATTTGCCTACAAGGTTTTTTTTTTTTACTTTGTTTTGTCAGTTAGACAAAATTCTATATTCTAGAACTCAATAAATCACTGACAAATAAACAGAAATAGCACTGACACAATGTTTTCACTTCTAGATACTATCCTAATGTTATGTGGAAAAATGACTCATATACAAAGGTGTTCACTGTATTGTTATTGAAGCATAAAAAAGGAAAAGAAGTGAAACAGCTTAATTTTTTTTACATTTTTAGTTTTAAAATCACTAAGTACCTTTATATTTTAAAATATTTTATAGCATTTGAAAGTAATGCATTTGGGAATGAAAGTTAGAGAACACAACACAATATACCACAAACGAACACAATATTGCAAAAGTGAAAAAATAATATAACACAAAAGCATGTCCACGGTGTGTAGTTTCCTAGGGCTGCTGTGACAAATTACCACAGCATTTGCACTTCCACACAGAAGTGTCTCCTCTCACAGTTCTGGAGTCCAGACATCTGAGATGAAGGTGTGAGCAGAGTCCTGCTCCCTCCAAAGGCTGTAGGGAAGCATCCTTTCATGCCTCTTTCAGCTGCTGGAACCCCAGATATTTCTTGACTTAGGACAACGTAGCTCCAATCTATGCCTTGTATTTACATGGACTTCTCTGTTTATCTCTCCGGGTGTATTCCTACTAATGACACCAGTCATTGGATTTAGGGTCCACTCTATATCCAGGATGATTTTACATCTAGAATTTTAACTAATTATACCTGAAAAGATCCTATTTCTGAATCTGGTCGCATTATGAGTCCAGGTGGACACTACTTTTAGTAGATGCTATTTAGCCAACTACATATGATGTTATTGCAATACCCTCATACATTATGCAAGACCTGTATTTATCTTACATAAAAGATGTGGAAGAAATATGTCTAGATTGATTTTGCTAGATAGTACATTGTGTTTATTCATATTTTTTAGATTTTTTTCAATTTTTCTAAACAAATGTGGAAAATGTATTACAATTCCAGAAAATTAAAAACAAAGAAACTAACAAAAATAAATACTCAGTGACCAGAGGGTAGAGGAGAGGGAATTTCAGGGGGAACGGGGAAGGGTTTGCAGGAACAAGCATAAAGGACACATGGATGAAAACAAAGGGGGGTGGAAATGGGAGGGAGGTGGGGAGGGCTGGGGGGGGTGGGCTGGGATGAGGGTAAAAGGCAGAAAACTACTTGAACAACAATTAAAATAAAATAAAAAGCTAAATAAATAAAATAATAAGTATTCACTGGGAATCAGCATAGGTCAAAAGCATGCTGTACCATGCATGGACGATTTCTTTTAGATCAGATAACCAAGAAGGATACAACGTAAACATGTTAATAGGAGTGAGAAGCGACATGATCTAACTATTACTATACCTGCGTCAGTATGATGCAGGACTGGGAATAGGTCACAAGAGATCAAGAACAGGGTAGAAGCCAGTCTGGAGGCTTCCCTTGTAGGAAACCAGCAAGCGTGCTCATTATGTCACAGCACAGAGGGCTCCTCAAATCTTCCGTCCTGTGCCCTGACCCTTCAGCATTTTGTAAGTGCTGGGGGTGGGGGACTACCCTTGTTATGTATTATGCTTTAAGATGACACAAATCAAAAGCGGGTGGCCATTTCACTAGTTGATATAACATTTCTGCATTCTTCGGTGGCCTAGCACGATAGACCCACCTGGTTAGAGTCTTGAGCTTAGGTTAAAACAATCACTTGCATAAGCATACTTTACGAAAATCCGACTGGACAGCCGTTTAAAGAGAAAAGACGCACGCACACATGGGTTTACGGGCTCGCCCCGCAAGCAGAGGAACACCGCTGCCAGGATGACACCGCACGCAGAGCTGCGCTGGTGGAACACGAGGAACTTCTTAGTGAGGTGAAAATTATGGAGAACCAAAACCCTAAAGGGTTTCCCTTTTCAATAGGCAAACAACTTGGGACATTTTACACTTTCTTCCATCTACTTCTCAACAAAAGAAATAATGACAGGGATCGAATTTGCATTATTGGATGAAAAATGTATAATCAATAGTTGTGTTATTTTGAATCTGTAGCTTTTTTATTAAACACACAATGAAAGATATGTATCTAGATTTAGTAAACTACAGTAATTGTGGTGTTCCTTTTTTGAGGCTTAGTAAAATATAATAAATCTAGAAAGAAATTACCATTTACTATAAGCAAACAAACATCTGACATTTTTGACAGATATCTTTTGGATTGAATACATGCACAAATCCTGGACTCGACTAGTTCAACAAATAAAATTTCTTTCTGATGTTTTTTCGCATCCTGACTCTTAGGTAAGACATCAGGTAGTTTGTCAAAAATTATATCACGAGAGGCCAAAGCAGCTGTTATTCATGCCAAAGTAATCTGTGAGGCTGGTGTCAGCGGAAGAAGCTTAAGTCCGAAGGACACAGAAGGCCTCCCAGTTGCCTGTCTGTCATGGCTCAGGGACAGAGGGTTGGGAAAGGAGCCGCTGAAGGCCCAGGAGCTGCTGCAGCCTTGGCATCACTGGGTTTGCAACAGTGACTGTGAATCTGACCAACTCAATATGGGTCACTTAACAAATGCAACCTCAGAGGGGATGCATGTCCTCTAGTTTCCAATTTACCATGGCAATATCCCTGGGAAAACAGAATGTAGATGGTGGAAAGTTAGTATGAGTTACAGGCATTTTCTTCTGCAGAAAAAGCAATTCAAATTAAATATATATTTTATATATTAAATTATATATGTATATATAAATATTATATGACTGTATATAAAATAGAGCATTAGCACTTGCCATTTATTCATATATTAATTGTATATTTTTCAAAATAATGCAATTTTATAGTAACCATATTATATAATTCAATTGAAATAAAATTCATGTATTTTTTCAAGAACAGAAAGGTTAACCAATTTCATAAACATTTATTGAGTAGCTGCTACATGTAAGTCACTATGTCAGGCCTTTGAAAGATATAAAAATGAAAAGATATTGTTGCTACATAAAGTAGTTGCAAATGTGTCAACAAATGTTTGTTCATTGGAATAGAAATTGAACATAATTCCATAAGGGAGAAGACATTGGCATGTATACTACTAAGCAGAATATGATAGAGGTTAAAAAAGGGGATTCTTATAGAAAATACAATAATGAAATTTTAACTGGTGGAATCATAGACAGATTAATAGCAAAAAATGCCATCACATCATACCTGTTAGGGCCCCATGGATAAACATGATAGTGAGAGGAAGAGTTTGAGAGAGGGGGAAAGAGGCTGAAAAGTGTAAAGTGGGTTTATAAACTGGCCAACATACATGTTGGTAGAGGCAGGGGAATTACTCAATATCTTTTTTCAGTAGAGCTTGCATTTTAATGGAGAGATAAATAATAAGCAATTATAAGCATAAGCTTATTTATGGATAGTGATAATAGTTATGAAGAAAAATAAAATCAGCCAGGAAGAGAAAGACTGGGTGAAAATGGAGAGTAAGGAGGCTGTTTTACTCCTGGGAAGTGTTATTTTTGAAGAGGTTGCATTTGAGCACAAATCTAAATAAAGTGAAGTTATTTAAGGTCTTGAGAAGAACATTTCTGAAGGAAGAATAAGCAGGTGCAAAGAACCTGATTTGGGAATAACTCAGAATTACAGGCTGATATATAGAATTCCATTGTGTAAATGTACCATAGTTTTTTGATCCATTCATTTACTGATGGGCAGGGATTCCTACCCTTCACAACAGCATGGATGGAACTGGAGAGCATTATGCTAAGTGAAATAAGCCAGGCGGTGAAAGACAAATACCATATAATCTCACCTTTAACAGGAACCTAACAACAAAGCAAACAGCAAAATATAACCAAAGACACTGAAATGGAGAACAGGCTGACAGTGACCAGAGGGAAGACGGGAGGGAATTTCACGGGAAAAGGGGAAGGGTTTACAGAAACAAATATAAAGGACACATGGACAAAAACAAGGGTGGGGCTGGAAATGGGAGGGAGGTGGGGAGGGCTGGGGGTGGGCTGGGATGGTAGTAAAAGACAGAAAACTGTACTTGAACAACAATTAAAATAAAATAAAATAAAATAAAATAAAATAAAATAAAATAAAATAAAATAAAACAAAACAAAACAAAATAAAATAAAATAAAATAAAATAAAATAAAATAAAATAAAATAAAATAAAATAAAAAGAATTGTAGTCTGAGGGCTGATGTTCCTGGAAACAAAAGCAGAGGAGCCCAAAGAAGCAGAGGCTCTGTCATGCAGATGAGGAAGACCAGGGACATGTGCTTGGGAGGAAAGCAATGATCAGTTTTCTGTGTGTCCACTTTCTGGATGTGCGTGAGGCTTTCAAACATAGACAGTGGGTAAGAAGTTGGGTAGTATGACTGTGGAGCTCCACAGAGACATCAAGGCTGAAAATACTTGCTTGGTGCAGAGTAACTTGCTCATGTGAGGAGCTCAGGAGCCAAACTACCTGAATTTGAATCCCTGAACTTAGTATTATGTACTGGCTCTATAAATTTGGCCAAGATACTATACTTCTCCAGTTCTCAGATTTATCACTTACAAAGTGAAATTATGTCCTGAGGACAAGTTCATCAATTTACTTACATCACTTATCACAGTGCCCATTGCACCATCATCATCCTCATTATTCTCATTATTAATGAATGATGACTAAAGCCATGAGATGAGAGGACACTATAGTAAGTATAAATAGAAAAAAATAGAGCCAAGAACCCTAGAAAACTCTTACGTTTCAAAGTCAGGAAAAGATGGATAAGGCAATGAAAGTGAATAAAAGGAGCACTTAGTGAGAGAGGAGGAAGATCAGGAATTTGTGCTGTCTTGCCAGAGAAAGGAACTTTTGAGAAGGAAGGGCTGGTCATTGAAAATTGTTGAGAGTTTGAGAAAAATGAGTAAAGAGGCTTGATCAAACTGTTGGCTCCACAGGATGGATTCATTGGCCTATTGGACAGAAGTGGTATCGGTAGAGGCGGGTGGGGTGAACGCTGCAGGTAGGGGAGTGACTGGGGGGGCTCTGGAGGCAAGGGAGCTAGACGGTGTGTGCAGACTGCCTGGGAACGCTCTTCTAAAGGGGAGCTCTGCTTTAGAGGGTGGCTGTACAGTCACGTGGCATCAAGTGAGGTGGTTCTCTCCTTTTAACATGTGAGTGTTTCTGTGGACTGATGGCATTGGTACAATGCACAGCAGAGACAAGGTTTCTGAGTTGGTGATAGCAGGTGGGATCCAGAGTACAAGGAAGAGGGCTGATCTTAAACAGAAACTCTGATTATTGGTGCACCAAACTTGTAAATATGGCAGAATATATAAATACAGGTGGTTTTTGATAAATTTGGTGGTATGAAAGTGATAGTCTCTAAAAACTATTTATAATTTCTCAGTAAAAGAGTGAGAAAGACCAACAATTTGAGGCTTGAAGGGGAAAGGCCATTAAAGTTATAGTTTTGAGATACAATTGAGGCTTACCATGTCCCCATAGCTTCTTAATGTATTCCTAATATTTTTTCCTACAATGTTTTGAAGTATATAGACAGGGAAAACAGAAGGATTAGTAAAACGTGAAGATAGGATTCTAAGACAAATCCATTTAGTGAGAATGTGGAATAAGAAAAAGGTGAGGGGAGGGTAGAGTCATAATTAAGAAATTATTGCCAATCAAATCTTTCATGTGGATGCAATCATCTATAGAGAATATAAAAAAATGACGAGCGGACTTCATAGAAATTCTTGAACAATCTCTCTGTTTAGAAATTGCTGAGAAAACAAAACAGAAGACTGAAACAGAGTGTTCAGAAGGTTAGAAGTCAGAGCAGGGGAAAATAGTAAGAGACAAAGACCAAAATTCAAATAAGATTCTTCTGCAAGTCTAGTTTCAAGTCACCAAATGATCAAGAGTGTTAAAAGACATTTGATTATGAATGGCTTAAGGCAAACCCCATATCTCATAAGAAAAAGTAATGAAAACTAACAATATAGGTCATAAAATGTATAAATTTTGTTGGAATTTTTAAAACATTCCGTAAAAATACCAGAAATTCAGGAGCTTCTTTTGACATGTAGAATTAATAGAGGCCAAGAAAGAGTAATTCGTCAGTATGTCCAAGGGGTTCTAAGATTTTTAGTGAATGCCACAAAATGTACATAGCAAAAGCAGAAATAAGTGAATGAACGCAAGCATAAAAGGTTTGGAGTCATCAAGTAAAAACCGCACTCAAATTTATTCTATAGTCAGATAGCTAGAAAGCCAAATTTTACATTATTCTTAAATAATTTTTTTAAAAAAAGTTTTCTGCGACTTAAAATATATTCTGTGCTCTGTGCTCCATGCTTATTACCCTGGAAGAAGTGCGTATTGCTCCAGGTTTCTCCTTAAGTAGCTGAAAGGCTCTGCTGACAAGGAAGGCTGTCAGGTGTCCTGGGTGTTTGTAGGGTTAAAGGATAAAAGAAAGCAGACTATATAGCTCATAAAAAAGGAACTCACTGAAATCGGATGGCTGTTATTAAGATCTAAAAAGAAAAGGACACATTATATGTTAGGTTGAATCTACTTAGGTACTTCAGGAAAACATAAAGTCATGAAAATATTTTTTAAAATGCCAGTAAATTGATAAAAAGTGCTGATTTGAGCTAGTTAAAACTTAAATTGCTTCCTGAAAAACTTCTGTGATAAAAGCTGCATCTTAAAATTAAATTATACATAGTCAGATGAAGCAACAGAGTATGATTTTTTTTAAGATAGATGTTAAGTGCCTATAAGAAAGCATGATGGCTTAAAAAAATATCCCAAATAAATTGTTAATGGAGTGTCATGAGGTTGTTTGAGCCATTATCTCCCATGAAGTCCTTGGAGACGTGTCTGGCTATTGAGCTGACTTTAAACTTCATGTCCTCAGCTAACCCTAGTACAGACTGTATGTATGATATAAAGCATCTTTTATTTAAAGAAACAATGATTCAGAGTGTGTATACGCCTCTCTGGAGGTGTGCCAAAATTTTTTAAGGAGTGGATTTGCAAATTATAAATAGTTAGATACAATCACAGCTGGGTTATTTTTGTGTTTGTGTGGGAAAGCAAAAAACAGATATACAAATAATTGTAACTCATACAATTTCCTATGTGAATCAAATATTTTTAACACCATGATTTCAAGGGAAGTAATAAGATTTTGTGATAAAAATACAATATTTTAAATACATTTAAATCTGTTATGAGGTTTCAAAATTATCATTTTATGAATACTTACTCCAATATTAAGGAAAATTTAACCAGGTGTTTTTCCATTTTGATCTTTTGCTTTCATCTGCAGAAATTTTATTATTGGATTATGGATGGGTCTGGGGTAAAAGTGAATGGGGAAGATTCTTCTCCCCCCAACTCCAAACATCATTACTCCCTCAGACGGAAAAAATAATATTTTTTGTTACTCTTTACATGGCCTGGCTGAAAGTCCCAAACCCCTAGTAAAGCTGTTTCTACTAAGATCACTATATATATTCTAACGGTTGCTAAAAGCAAATGGTACTCTATGTCATTTATCACACCCAGAATATCAAAAGGGGTGTGATCGTTAATCTCTCCAATGTTTGAGTTTGAATGTTGCTCCCCTCTCCTGGAGGCTCCATTCTCCTGCGGTCACGATACCACAGACGCCTGTTATCTCTCCTCTGTACTAACTTCACACTTTTGCAGGTTGTTTTCCCTCAGCCCACCTCTTAGATATAGCAGGTCTCAATTATTGTCTATATGCTAAAATAGCGACATCTAAAAAAACTAGACCCGAGTTCCAGGTAAGAAACCCATGGACAGTTTCACCTGATAGCCCTTGCGCATGCTTTAAAACACATCCTTGGTCTCCACCCTGCCACTGCACCGCCTGTCGGTCTCCCGGGCTCTGAGTTCAGCACTTCCCGTCCAAATAGAGGGCGCACAGAGAAACTGGGATCTTCAGCTTCCCGTATTCCTCCCTCGTCCCTGAAATCCAGTCAATCCAAAACCCTCTGCATTTCATAGTAGAGGCAATATTTCTGCCTGCCTCTCTGCTCACCCACTTAAGATAACTCTATCATTTCTACTTCTCCAAAAATAAGGTATTATAATTGTGATGACCTAGAGTCCAGGTTATTGATGGACTTCTATGTATTAACGGGCACAGTCCCTGTGTGTGGCCAGGAATGATATCCTTTGGTTCCTCTTCTTTAGTGTTAGCATAATATTCCATGATTTGGGTTCCCATATCATACAGGCAGCCAGAAGGTGGCATGAGGACAAAATTTGGCTTTGGATTTAATGGAATGTAAGAGATATGTAAACCAAAATTGAACTCTTATGTTTTTTCCTTAGTTGTGTGCATATGTATTTTCCCTATATATTTTTTTTCAGAAAATGATACTACGAATTATTTAGTTGCTCATAAGAATCTTGGCAACAATCTTAAATTTCCTGTTCCTCCTTTTTTTATACATATTTATGTCACCTATAAGCCTTACACTGTAAAATAGACTCCCTTAATATACAGGGTTGGGCAAAATTAGGTTTACAGTGATTTGTATGAAAATAATATAATAATTAATAAGTAGTAATGCAAGAATAACACTGTATTTCACATATTCACAACTGTAAACCAACTTTTGCTCCACCCTGTATATCAAATCAACTAATTTCTTCACTCCTCTGTATCCACTTATTCTAAGTGATCTTCTCTAATCTCTGTTATTATAATCCTCTTTCAATGGTCTCTCCACTTCCCATTCCAGCCTCCTCCAACCCCTTTCCATGTAGCAGTGAGACTGAGATTCCTTAAGAAGTGAAACAATAACATGTTACTGGTAAAAGTAAAAAGAAGTAAGAGACATAAGGAAATAGATTTTAAAAATCAGTATTCCATATATGCACTATTTTCTGCTTATAACCTGGCCACTATTCTTTTTCCTTAAACTGGTTTTCCCTCCAAATCTTGCTGTACAGAGCAAACAATATATACTAACTTTCTGATATTTTCCCCCTGAGGAACTACAGTCTCACCTAATGTCTCCCTAGAAAATCGCAGATACCCAGGTTTTCTGCTTGCTGTACCTGTTACATCACTATCTTCCCCCTAGTTGCTGAACGGACGACACAAATACTATATTTATATTTAGTTATGGCAACAACTCAATTTAAGATTCAAAATTTTTATTAGTAAGAATAAAACTAATTGCTATAACAAATATATGCCAAAATATATAATAGTTCTAATAATATAGAAGCTTATTTCTCAATTACTTAAAAGTCAAAGAAGTTCCTAAAATAGATGGAGAAGATTTCCTCTATCAGGTTGTATAGGGGCTCAGAATTATTATTATTATTTTTTTTTATTTTGAGGATTATCCATCCTCAGATAATTTATCAACATCTGCACCTAGAGAGCACAAGGAGAAAGAAACATTGTATTGCACCTTTTACTTAATAGCCTTGGCTTTGAGTAATTTCCACTCTCCTACCATTGGAGGAAACTCAGCCACGTGGTTCCATCTCCTGTAACGGGGTCGGGGCATAGCAACTACTGTTGCTCTGTATTCAGGAAAAAACAAATAAAAAATGAGATTTTGTTTGAAAAAAGTAGTAATCACTAAATTGGGAAAGCATAATATAATTTAAGAGTAATCTCTAAAACCTAAAAAACAGAGATTTGTGATGTAAAAATTGATATAGTGAAAAAACCCACCCAATATGATAATAAATTAAACCAAGGATATGCCAAGAAAAGAGAGAATAAAACATAAAAAGATGGGACAAATGTAAAGAGTGAAATAAGACAGATTACATCTTAATACATCCATAATTGCATTAAATATAAATTTATGAGGTATTCCAATTAAAAACATTTATAAAATTGAATATAGATACATACATAAATACACAGTGAAACTATGAACAATTTATGAATCACAAATTAAAATAAAAAGGATGCAGAATGAATGAAAACAAAAAATAAAAATTATATAAAATGTAAATAACAAAAGTAACCTGTCAAAGCTATTGTAATATTTAAAAGTATAATGGAAAAACATAATTATAGATAAGGAGAGGTTTGTAGGTCATAAATTGTACATTTTTATATTTATTAAATTTAAATTTATAATCAGAAAAATGTATTAGAAAATATAAATATACAATATTTGAATACTATTATAAATAAGCTTGATACAGGACATATAGGAAATAATCTACTCAACTTTTGAAGAATATCCACTTATTTGAGACCATATAGATGAAAAAATAAACTGAAACAAAATCTTGAAAAATTTTAAATGATTTAAATCATACACAGAGTACTTTCAGACATCATTAAATTTTTACATATAATTAGAATAAATCTAATTATAAAATTCTCATTTGTTTGGAAATATTTATTTTGAAATGATATTCTAAATAGCCCTTGGGTCAATGAAATAATCATAATAGAAATTAGGAAATATTTTTAACTTAATTATACTGAGCACTTGCAAAATAGTGTTTTAACTGTTTTTATTGTAATTGTCAGCCTTGAGTACATTTATTAGAAAATAAGTCTAAAACTGTAGTGAACTAAGCATTCAGTTCATGAAATAATAAGAGAAAACTCCCAGCACCCTGAACCTCCAGAAACAACAGAAGTAATATAAACTGAATGTTAAGAAGGAAATTAATGAGAGAAAAAATGCAGTAAAAAGGCTCAACAAACCAATTTAAGAAGAAAGGTTGGTAAATTTGTGGCAAGATCAATGATAATTAAAAGACATGGAATAAATATTAAATACTTGAAATTACATAGGAAATCTCTCCACTGATGATACAACAAAATAAAAACAAGAAATTAGAACTATCTTCCCAGATTTTATTGAATTAAATCTACAAAAACTGATGCAAGAATTGGAAAACATAAACAATGCAATTACTATTGAAAAAAATCAAATCGATAATTTTAAATATTTCCAAAAGGAAACTCAGAGATTATGATTATATGATTTTATTGAGGATACTTCAACTAAACAATGAAGCAAAAACTAATCATCATTTCAAAACATTTATTACAGGATTATTTACCAATTAACCTTTAGAATAACATACCTCAATTCCAAAACCTAAAATAGCAGCAAAATACATAAAAAATAAAATTGTAGGTCGGTCTTTATGTTAACATAGATGCAAAAACTTCACACACTAGCTCACTAAACCTAATAGTTCACTGTCATTAAAGAAAAGTATGTCATGATCAACTTATTTTATAAGTGAAATAAAATGTTAATTTATAATAGAAAATTAACCAATGAAATTTTCCACATTAACATGTTAAAGAATAAAGATTGTATAATATTCAACAATAAAAATGTATTTGATAAATTTAATATTCAGTTATGATTAAAGAAACCTCTCTTAACTAACTAGGGATAAAGAATAGAATATATAGGATGATGAAAATAGAAAATTTCCTAGTCTCATAAAAGATGACCATAGAAAACAAACAAACATCACAATATGGAATATATGTAGAAAAATGATTTCTGTTATCTATCCCATAGAATAAGGCAAGAGAATGTTAAGAGGACTAAAAATAGGAGACAAAATTGTTATATTTTCAGATAATGTGATTCTGAACATAGAATACTCTAATTAACATGCAAACTTTTATTCTTAATAAGACAGCAAAATCCTGGAAACAAATTAATTGCATTTCTTTACACAGCTAACAATCAAAATTAATACTTGAAAAGGTTATCTATAATAGTTCTGAAGTATTAGGTACCTAAAAATAAATGTAATAAAATCTTTGCAAGAGCTCTCTGTGAAAATAAATTTAAAAATAACTATAAATAATATTATGTAACTCACATGCTTAAAATTCTTCAATAGCTTCCTATTACACAAAATTCAATCATGATGCTAATACTAGGTTGTCCTTCATGTCTTACGCTTCCCGGGTTATTGCTCATTCAGCTCTTCCTCTTGATCACTTTATTCCAGCTTCACTGATCATTTTAAATCTCTAATTTTGCCACTCACATTCCTTCCTTTGGACATTCATACTTACCCATATTTTTTTCGGACTATAAGACGCACACCTTTCCCCAAATTTGGGAGGAAGGTGGGAGTATGTCTTATGGTAGAAATATAGCTTACCTGGCTCACTGGGGTGGGGCAGAGGCGGCGGGCAGTGGCCTATGTTATTTATGTTATTAAATATTTTACCACATTTTTTGCTTCAAAATTTTTTCCCTATCTTCCTCCTCTAAAACCTAGGTGCGTGTTACAGTCCAAAAAATTCGTTACCTGTATGTCATTTACTTTGCCTAAACTGGTGACTTGTCCTCTGGCTGTCCCCTTCTCCTCTTTAGGTATTAGTTAAAGTGCCACTTCTTTGAGAATTCTTCCCTGATTGTCCTTTCTGAAACAGGAAACATTCATTGTATTTGTTCTGTTCTGTGCATTTTTTCCTCTTATAAAACATACTTCAACTCGCAACTTTATATTCACTTATTTATTTAATTTTGACTGTATCTTCCACTAGAACAGTTTTCATAAAAAGAAAGGCTGAATGTTTTATGCACTGCTGTGTCACCAGTCCTTCAGATGGTTTCTGAAGTCTGGTAAGCATTTAATAAATACATGTTGGATAAATATACAAGACTAAAGAATATTGTATCTTGGCTGATGAGCACTGTGCAAACACTAACAATAATAACACTATTTTTTCCTCATTTGGACATTGTTTCTCTATACAGCTTCTTTAAGAAATTCAGGACTTCATAATATTTATGTCCTTCATACAATATCATAACATTCCTAGAAAACCACACCTAAGCTCACCACTAATTCTAAACAGATGTTTAGTTTAAAACTGCTTTACTTTTTCAGTGTATTCCAAATCATCCAAGTTGTCTCCATGCCCATAACGTTTGCCTCAATCCACTTTCTAAAACTGCTACCAGGTAATCTTTTTAAATGACTGAGTTGGTATCTGACTTTGGTGCAGAAAACCTCCTCTGTCTGCATCCCTTCGCATTACTTTTGGTATAATATATTTAGTTTTATGGGCCGGGGGTTACAAAGCCCTGCATAGTCTGGCTCCTGCTCAGCAGTTTAACCTGATCTTTTGCACTCTTCTTAATAAAGTTCCCAACATACTGAACTCTCTGAAGTTCTGAGAAGTGCTATGTTCTCTGCGATCATGCTTTTCCCTTATTACTGGAACATTCTTCCCCTCCTCCCCTCCTTACTGGCAAACCTCCACTTACTTTCCAGATTTACCTTATAGATCTGTTTGTTCAGGAAGCCTTCCCTGAACCCCTGAGACCTGGTTAAGAAACTTATCTACATGTCATTATTGTATGATTGTACTTACTGCATTTTAATCGTCTTTTGTCTATATCCACCACCACATTGTAGAAATTGAGTCTCACTGATGTCTTCTTAAGCTCAGAGCTCACCTCACATAGAAGACAATACATTTTTCCAGAAGGAAGGAAGGAAGGAAGGAAGGAAGGAAGGAAGGAAGGAAGGAAGGAAGGGAAGGAAAATGGTAGGAAGGACAGAGAGGAGGAAAGGACTGCTTATTGCGTTAGGCAAGGCAATAGGACAGTGGTTGACGGATCCTTCCTGTAGAGGATCAGATAGTATACATGTTAGGGCAAGATGGTTTCTGTCCCAACAATTTACCTCTGCCATTGTACCACCAAAATATACCACATTCCAATAAGTCAATATTTACGGAAACAAAGCTTTCTAGACATTGCATTAGGGTCCTTACTTTTATTATTTAATTAATCCTCACAGCAAATTTGTGAACAATAAGGCAAAAATTACATAATTTGTCCAAAACCCACAGAACTAATCATGATAAAGTTTGAAGTCTATCTGACTCTACAGAGGGAAGAAATTAAGAGTGAGAATACTATGGACAGTCTACTTTGCATCCCTTTATTATAAATTTGAAATCTGTGAAGTAATAGAAATTTCTGTGAGATACTACAGATAGTATTTAAACTTAGTTCCTATTAACCAAAGACCTAAAATTCTTAACTACGGGCATATGATTTTATTAAATTAATTTCTCATCTCTGAATTTCTGCTCTTTTAGAAAACTATTGACTTGAAAAAGCTTTCCTAACAACTAAAAAAATCTGCTGTTTTTCTTTTTGGCCCTCTTAATGAAAAATACCAACTAAATTAATGACTTAACTATCACAAGAAAGTAGGTAGTCAATAAATATTGCTTAAATATACACAAAGAAATGTTATCTAGTATTCAGGAAAAGGAATAAGGGTAAAAAGAGTATACTATTTTATAAGGTTCAGAGATGTTTATTTGTGAGATAAGAATCTTAGAGGAAGTTTTGAATTTTTAAAATTGTATTTCTGTATCTATGACAATGAATAAAACATATGGAAATGGACACTGAATAAAGCTGAGTAGTATCAAAATAAAATTGGGGCTAAACATGTCATTATAAGTTATGCATACCGAGTATCTCTTGAGTCCTATCACCATAACCCTTCAGTTTCTGAAAGGGAAGATGTGTTAGAATTAACAGCTCAGTAACCCAATGTAAAGAACAGTTACTCTAGGAACTTGTAAGGGCAAGAAACATTGAATTTGCATCCCTAAACTTTTAAAACTGTTGGGCCAGGATGGCAGCATAGGTAAACACGGCTCACCTCCTTGCACAAGCACACCAAAATTACAACTAAAATGTAGAACAACTATCATTCACAATCATCAGAAACTGAGTTGAATGGAAGTCTGACAAGTACAGAATAAAGAAACCACATCCATCCAGACTGGTAGGAGGGGAGGAGATGGGAACTGGGTTGGTCCCAAATCTGTGTGTGGTGGATACAAATTTGGGAGGGACATCTGGGGAGACAGGAGTCTCTGTCCCTTACCAGGCCCCCAGCCCAGGGTTCCAGTGCCACGAAGATAAGTCCTCATAACTTTTGGCTGCAAAAGCCAGTGGGGATTGAGTCAGTGTAGGAAACTACTCGAGTCCCAAGCAGTTCTTCCTAAAGAACCCACTCATGGACTTACACACACTTACTCCCTCTGAGCTCCAGCACTGGTGTAGCAACTTGAAAGGCACCAGTGGCACACAGGGAGGAACTGAAGTGTCTGGCATCAAGGTGAGAGCTGGGGGAGAGCTTTGTCCCAGACAGAAAGACAGGCAGTCCATTGTCCTTTTGCTGAACATTCCCCGACAGAGCTACAGAGCCAGCAGACTGGTGCCATATCTGAGACCACATCAACCTGGCTAGCACTGTTTTCCCTGTCCTGGAGATCCCTAGAGAATCCTACCAATCCAACTCATGGGCCCACCCAAGCTGCTCCTTCATATGAAAGGCTTGTCTTGGCTCACGTTGCACAACTTCCTAAATCCTAAATCAAGAAACAGCCAGCCTCAGTGAGCCCCCATCCTTTATACCTTTTGCTAAGTTGCCCCAGACCTGGCACTAGCACCAGCCAGCCTAGACTCACAGCTTGGCTTCACCTGGGAATCTCCAAGCCCAGCATAAGTAGCGGCCATCTCAGATTGCTTTATAGCTCAGGCAGGGTGACTCCTGGCATAACACAAGTGGGGGCTGACCTTGGCCTGCACCACCCAGGAAACCTCAGGGCCAGCCTACCCAGTGGAGAGCTACAGATCACATAGGAACACGACCACACTGCTCCTGCACAGCTGATCCTCCACAGAGGATGAAGGTTGGTGGTGAGTGGTCATAGCCAGTCCTTACAACTGACTGGTCTTGGTAAATCCTCCCCATTGACTTTCCAA
This sequence comes from Anoura caudifer, assembly GCA_004027475.1. Classification (NCBI taxonomy): domain Eukaryota; kingdom Metazoa; phylum Chordata; class Mammalia; order Chiroptera; family Phyllostomidae; genus Anoura; species Anoura caudifer. The sequence goes on along the minus strand of PVKU01001019.1, from coordinate 58,950 downwards.
TAGCAATCAAGGCTCAACTACAAGAGGAGGGTGTGCTCAGCTACAAGTGGAGGGTGTACCGACACGAAGGGCACACCGTGAGTACTCAACTTGCATGATCGGGGAGACTACGCTGTTGGACCCTATAGGACACCTACTATGTTAGGCCACGCTACCAAGACGATGAGTCAAAGCAGCTCTACTACCTAATACATAGGAACAAACAGAAGGAGGCTGCCGAAATGAGGAGACAAGGAAACATGGCCCAAATGGAGGAACAGATCAAAACTCCAGAAAAAGAGCTAAACGAAATGGAGATAAACAACTTATTACATGCATAGTTCAAAACACTGGTTGTAAGGATGCTCAAGGAACTTAGTGAGGACCTCAACAGCATAAAAAAGATCCAGTCAGAAATAAAGAATTCGCTAATTGAAATAAAGAACCATTTATAGAAAAACAAAAGTAGGGTGGATGAAGCAGAGAATCAAATCAATCATTTACAGCATAAAGAAGGAAAAAAAAAAAAACAATCAGAACAAGGAGCAGAAAAAATAATCCAAAAAATGGAGAATAGTGTAAGTAGCCTCTGGGACAACTTCAAGCATTCCAACATTTGTATCATAGGAGTGCCAGAATGTGAACAGAAAGAATTACAGGGAACCAGCCTGTCTGGCAATGGCAAATGTAGCCCAGCCCAATCGGAAAACTGGTAGGGACGAGTCAGCACACAGGAGCCAAACCCATGGATCAGTTTCCCTGTGGGTAACCAGGCCTGCATTATACCTAGGCTGCTTTGACACTTGCTCTTGCTAAAACCCCCTCACTCTGAGTTGAAGCAGCAGATGTTTACTGTGTATTTTTAAAGTAACTTCCTAAAGTCTGTGCCAATTCTCCCAAGGAAGGAATGTCAGCACACCAATCACTCTTATCATTCCCTTGCATTTGCAACAGGTTTTCCTTGTTAATCTGTAAGAACTAATCAGCAACATCCTGTCCTTTGTTATCTGTAAAAAGTAATCACCTAAAGCAAACCTGAGCATAATGAACAAAAACCTTCTTTGATGTATGCTATTAGAAAGCAATGAAATCTTGTCCAGGCAAGGGTCGAGGCCCTCCCTCTCTCAGAGAGTGGCCATGTCATCCCTACTTCTCCACAGGACTTCTGCAGTCCGTGTGAATTTGTTTGTTGCATCCACAACAGTGTGGACACCACTGGCCAGAGTCTGCATCAAAGAATAAGAAATTTGATAGCTACTTGAGAAAATAATGAAAGAAAACTTCCCTAATTTGGTGAAGGAAATAGACATGCAAATCCAGGAAGCACAGAGAGTCCCAAATAAAACGGATGCAAAGAGGCCCATTCCAAGATGGGCCTCATAATTAAAATGTCAAAGGTTAAAGATAAAGAGAGAATCGTAAAAGCAGCAAGAGAAGTGTTACTTCCAGGGAAGTTCACATAAAACTGTCAGCTGATTTCTCAAAAGAAACTTTTCAGGCTAGAAGGGATTGGTAAGAAATATCTGAAGTCATGAAAAGCAGAGACCCATAGCCAAGATTGCTCTGTCCAGCAAAGCTGTCATTTAGAATCAAAGAACAGATAGAGACTTCTCAGACAAGGGAAAAGTAAAGGAATTCATCATCTCCAAACCATTATTACATGAAATGTTAAAGGGACTTATTTAAGAAAAAGAAGATCAAAACTATAAACAATAAAATGGCAATAAATACATACCTATTAACAATTGAATCTAAAAATCAAACTAAGCAGACAAGAAGAACAGAGAGAGAATCCTGAGTACAGAGTGTTTTAATGTTTGCCAGTTGGGAGGGGGTTATGGAGGAATGAGTGAAGAGGTGAGGGGATTAAGTACAAATATGTAGTTACAAAATAGCCACAGGAATGTAAAGTACAGTTATAGGAAATGGAGAAGCCAAAGAATATATTCATATGACCCATGGACGTGAGCGATGGAGTGTGGATTGCCTGAGGGAATGGGGGCTTCTGGGTGGAGGAGGACAAAGGGAGTAAATTGGACAACTGTAATAACATAATCAATAAAACAAAATTTTTTAAATAAAAAGAAAAAAAAACCTATTGGGCCATAATCTCTGCCGTATCACTATATCTAGGACCTAGAAGAATTAAATTAACTACTCTAAATCTTGTTTGCCTAATCTGCCTAACAGACTATCTATTGTGAAGTTGAAATGTTGTTACAGCTATGTCCCCTGAATCCACTAATTCCCTCATTATTTAGCTATATTAAAGAAGCTAAATTGTTTTTGTTTTCTTTCAGTTTGATTTAGGCTAAAGGACATGCATATATTGATCACTAGGAACTTAAGCTGATTAATATCTTGTGCATTGGAATAAAGCTTCATAAACAGAATTAATAGTTTTTGCAGTAAGAAATAGGTGTTGGCATATCAGCATGATGGCCGAGAGGCAGTGAGGGAATGAGTGTTTCCTGGACTGGCATTAGAGACACTATATGTTATTTTGTAACCAGTGAAAGGCTGAGTTAAGAGTGAAACTGTGGACAGGAGAAAGAGCAAGGTTGATGAGAACCTACAGCAAGTTTATAGGAGAATTACTAGTGTAGATTGTCCTAACTATACACAGATAATTTACCTGTGTATCATCTATCTCTATCATCCATCCATCGATCTATCTACCTACACATAGATATGTGTGTACATATATATATACTAATACTACATATTTAGGTATAATAAAATTCTACAATATACTCACATAAGTGAGAGAAGACCTCATTCTCATGTTTCCTGGGTAGTATAGTTTAAAATGTAACTTAGTTCTAAGAAACTTGTCTGTAGTCCTGACATGACTACCAATGAAATGTTTGTTTACATGGTTAGCTGTGATTAAACACAGGTACCTTGACTGTCCAGTCCCAGGGTTAACTCAGGAAAGTTGGACTAGGTACTATTAACATAATGGTATGTGTACACTATGCTAAATGCCTTGTTAAGTACTTTACGCGCATTATCTCCTTTAATTTTTCACACAAATCATATCACACTGGTACTTTAACTATTGCCATTTCATTATTGAACAGACTAAGGGGTATGGAGCTGAATTACCTTGCCTAAGGTCATACAACGGGGTTTTAATCTATACATCTCTGATTGCCAAGCCCATACTCTTATCCATTATACTTATTTTAAGTTACTTACTATTTCAGACGTGCTGCCACTTTAACAGTTTACATATTTCTTAAGAATTTTTGTGACTGCTATTATAGTAACATAGATGAAAGCAGAAAAGTTTTTGATCAAAGCTATTCAAGAACAAAATTCAACCAAGTAAATTTGAAGATCTAATTGTCTCTGTTAAGCAATTCATGAGTCTGACAACATCCCATCTAGCAACTAGGAGGGCTGTTCACCAGGCTGCACAAAACGGAAAGTTTCTACAGGAAGAAGGGTAGAGCAAGGGAGCTACTAGCAAAAGACAAGAAAGGAACATTTGTAGGTTAGGACATCTTCTTTTTTGAGAAAAGTGGAATTTGGCAAGGTTTTCCTTATGCAGATTACCTGTCCTTCCTAGGGAGGGAGGGAGAGGCCATGTGGCAGATGACTTCCCTGGTGTTGACCAGAAACTAGACTGGCTGATTCAGATCACATTTCTGGTGAAAGCCGGAACTGCAGTTAGGTCAAGAATTAAGTCACAGTTTGGAATCATGGACTTTGAAGCACAAGTGATGCCATATTGGGCCTGTGGTTTTTCTCTTTAATAAACAAGCCACTTTTGGCTGATATTACTGAGTAATGACAGGTAAGACTTTATTCATCTGGTGGTTATAAGTGGCTTCAACTGAAATTTGATCCTGTATTTGGAATAATATTCTATTATTCAAATATATCTGGGGGAAAAATAACTATTTAAAGGTGAATTATTTACTAAGAGAACATAAATCCTCCTTTTTACAAAATGCCTATTTAAAGGTGAATTATTTACCAAGCAAACACAAATCCTGTTCTACTCCTCTTTTAGCAAATAAGAACTGTCACACTAAACTTAGCCATTTCTCCAAAACATGAAACTAAAACCTCCTGAGCAATTTCAAACATTTCCACAAATAAATAGACATAGCGATGTGTCATAAAATCTTGCCAATTTACAATGCCTACATTACTTCACAGCTAGATATTTCTTTATTTAAAAGCTATTTTATTTTCTTTTACAATTTTCAACATGCACTTGTCTTCCCATTTAAAAACCAGTAAGGTGCAGAGAAAAGTGTCAGCTTAAGCTTTTGTTGCAAGGGTCCCAGTTTCCAGTGAACATAACAAACCACACTGACACAACTTTGTGTGGGGAAAAACCTTCTGTACAATTACATTTTGCATATGTTTAAATAAATTCACAATGGAAGATCTTTTCTATAGAAACACTTTAAAATAAAATGGCTGACTGTTACCATGTGAATGCTTTTTTTTTTTTTTTTACCATGTGAATACTTTTTTAAAGCATAGCCTTTTATAAGCGCATATACTCTTTATCCTTTTCCATTTCAGTCCAGTCCTGGAAAAAAATGAACAAAATACAAAATTCAGTATAATTTTACCATTCACATTAGCAAGAGAACAATGGCAGGTGGCTTTGAACAGCTCTTCCATCTGGAATTCCAGTTACTGTGTAGATTAATAGGTACGGTAGGAGTCGAAATTTTCCGGGCCAGAGTTAACGGTGCCCAGCACAGCCCCTTTCTGAAAGAATAATCCACCTGTGGAAAAAGCCTTCTGTCTGCTCCCATGGCCCTGAATAAAGTGACTGATGAGCACGTGAGTCTGTTTCAAGTTACAGAAAAGAACTTACATTCCAGTTAGCTGCACTGCCTCTTCCCGATATGAATTATGTCAGCTGAGATAATCAATAACTTATCAGGCTGCCGAGAGCCCATTAGCATGTGGTTAACATGCTAGTGTTCACAGTAGTGTTCTTCAATGTGGAAAGTGGCCCTTTGGTATAACACACTTCAATAGTTTAAGCTCAATAATAATAACTCTTGTTTAACACGGTTCAGATTGACACTTATAAATTACAAGATTGTTTTTGTGATCTATGTAATCTACTCTATTAATAAAAATAGAACTGAAGGCTCTTGGCACAATTCATTTCTCACTTCCACTTACAAGTGGGCTCTAAATATAAAGAATCAGGCTTGCCCAATTAATCACAGCACTGAACAATGTGTCTACATGAAAAGAATGTAAAACCACTGCTATTAGAAAGTTTAATTTAAGCCCTAGGGCCAAATTAAAGAGCCTCTCAAATACAGAGATTACTGTCCATTAACAGCAAAACACAATTATGTTTTTTTTTAAATTCCATTCTAGGAAATTATTTCCAGAAAAAAGGAAATATAACAATTTGCTAAATCATTTGGAGGGATTAGAATCTTATTGGTGTCACTTGTTAGCACGAACAAAAGAATGGCAAGAAGTAAAATCAATCTAATAGGAGGTGGTTAAAATCCAAAAATTGTCATGTGCATCCTCTGAGTGACAAAGATGAGGTTTTGCATCTGTTGTCTGTGTACTAACTGCATTTTCCACTGTCTACTCCTTAAATGCAATTTGGATTGTGCATAGTTAAGAAAGAAGTTAAGCGAATGAGCAGGATGTGATGTTTCATGTACTGTTCCCACTTTGGGACTGTCATATTGCATCTGCGGGATTAAATCTTTTAAGGAGTTGTCAGATTTAATTGGCGAATTTGCACAGTTCTGGTTTACTGGATACATCACACCACAAAGATCTTTTCCTTTTATCACTTTCTGTTAACTCCATGATTTAAATATTGCCATCTGTGAATAAAGCCTACAGAATTAAGCAAACAGCTTCAGTAAATTAAAATCTTAACTGCATAATCTGAAGATTTTAACATTGTTTATTTGATATTTGGTATATTTATCTTTCATTTCTCATGACAGGTATAATATTTTGTACATGTTCAGTATGGTAGAATGTCTTATATACACTTCAGTGGGTTCAAAGACTATAAAAAACCCAAAATCTATAATCTCAACAATAGACACAGAGTGCTTTCAAGAATAAGGAAAAAAACACTTCAAATAAATACTTCAAATGAAATCCAACTTTCCCCCCATGTACAAAATCTGTATTGTCTGAGAACTTACACTCCATCTCACATTCCACCTACTAAATTTGCTTTCACTGTCCCCCACACCCAGGTTCTTCTGTTCTTTATGTTTGTGTCTTCTCTTCAGGTCTGGGCTTAAATCCAACTTCCACAAAATGCACAGAGAGCCTTCCTAAACATCCTGAGGTAGCCCCCTCCAGTTATTATCAATTACCTCCCCAAAGTGTTTATTCCAAAATTATCAAAAATTATAATTCTCTATTTAAAATTGTGTTTCTTTGTATGTTGCATTTACTCACAGAATGTGAATTCCACCAGGATAGGGATAAGGCTTTTTCGTCTGCTTCTGTCAACATAGATGCTGCATCTAGAAGAGTGCTGGCAAGTAGAAATGGAGATGGAGTGATAGGAAGAGAAGGAGGTCCAAGAGGAGGGATAATAAAGTTATCTAATACTAAAAATAATGATTATAATAGCTTACATTTCCTGAGCCTTTTATGCCAGGCCCTGTGTGAGGGGATTTGCATGATCTCCGTTAGTTCTTAAAACAATTTTTAGAGGTAGATGCTCCTATTATCTACAGTTGACAAAGGCAAACTTGATGTTCAGAGAGATTAAGTACCTTACTCAGGGTCACAAAATTAATTACATTAGTGCCAGAATTTAAACCCTCAGAATCCCACTCTGGAGTCCACATGAAAAAGCTTGTTATGTAACTGAGTGGATGTGTGAATAAAGAAGGGAAGAGAAAAGAAGGAAGGAAGGAAGGAAGGTGGGAAGGCAGGAAGGAAGGGAGGAAGGAAAGAAGGAAGGAAGGAAGGGATAGATGCTAGGATAACATGCTGAAAAGCGTTTTCATGAATTCAAGCATTCAGATACCTAGGAACTTTAATAACCTAGCTTTTGAAACTATGGGTTCTGAGAAGGAGAGGTTGAAAGACACACCAAGTTATGCTTTCAGGTGAAAATACTACACTTAACATGTGTAGCCAGCTATCTTTGTGAACAGTGACCCTCGCAACACTTTTGAGAATCAACATTGTGAATGAAACACGTAACAATAGAGCAACTATAACTATTTCCCTAAGCTACAAGATCAGTGGAATACTTCAGGCCAGACACAAGTAATGTGATGGTAACAATAGCTAATATCAGGTTATTCTTTTTATGTGTCAATTTTGCACTAAGTGCCTTATTTCTGCATTGACCCTCACATGGTCATAGGAGATGAACACAAAATCACAAGGCCAGTAGACCTTGAACTCAGAATTCATACCCAGACATTCTGATTCCAGAACTATAGCCCCTTAGGAAGTTAGTCTCCAGAGGTCTTGGGTCATCTCTGTGTAAAGTTGGAAGCCATAGAAATGGGCCAGATTGTGAGAAGTTGCTAAGCTTTTCAGTAGACATTATACATTGGTTACATCAATGCATCCTCACAACTTGCAATTTTATTCTGTTTGACAAGTAAAAAAAATGAAGCTCATAGAGAAACTCAAGTTCCTCCAGCCAGTACATGGCAGAACTAGGATACGAGCCTAGCCCTATGTGTTTACAAAGTGTGTGCTAATTCCTTTTAAAAGCCATTAAGTTTATGGAACTTAATGTATGTGTATTGTAGTCCTTGCCAGAAAGGAAAAGCACCCATTGCTTGCTATATTCTAAGTATCCAATTGAGTGATTTGAATAATATTTCTGGTATAACTCTGAATAGCTGAAACACCTAATTTATTCCTTTAAAAATTATTATTTTCTTTAGATACTGGATATACACAAGTTCAGGAACTGCTACGAAATGATCATGATATTATGCTAGCTAGCACCATCCTCAAGAGCAGGCTCTTCTCTAGGATTGCTAAATTGTATCTTAAAGATAAAAAAAAAAAAACAAAAAACAAACAATAGCTACGTGCTCCCATGACTGGTGTGGCTCAGTGGTTTGGGTATCATCCTGCAAAACGAAAGGTCACCAGTTCAATTCCTGGTCAAGGCACATGCCTGGGTTGCAGACCAGGTCCCCTGTTGGACCATGCCAGGGGCGACATATCATGTTTCTCGTGCACATTGATGTTTCTCTTCCTCCTTTTCTCCCTCCTTTCTCCTCTCTCTAGAAATGAATAAATATGATCTATTAAAAATTTTAAATAAAAAAACAATAGTTACACTCTGAAACATTGATTCAAAAAATATACAATCATTTCTTTAACAACTAACTTTTTATGTATTGGTAATAAATGAAGTACCATTTGAAAGAAGAATTTTGAAAGCTAGGATTCGTAAGCACTGATCTGTAAATATGGAAATTTAACTGAAATTCCTTCTATAACTAGAGTCTTATAATAGAGTGACATGGATATATTGTGCCTAAGCTAAATAATGAGTAATTGTTTATTGAGCAGCTCCTACGGCATTCACCATGAAGCGATTAAATAATTAGATCTTGAGCTATTATTGTTTGAAGATATTTAATATTATAAAAATATTTAAGAAGTGTGTGTCCTGTGTTGACCATGTGCAGGTTTCTGCCTGAGGACTGTTTGGGAGACTTCGTTCATCTTCTAGGCCCGAGTAACAGCAGTAACACAGTCTAGCAGAGGAAGCACTAACATACAATGGAAAGCCTGTGCACCAGTGGGGCAGAGGGAGGATGCACCACGCTCAGTCTCCTCCTTCAGAAGGGAGAGTGAAGGGAGGCTTACACCAATGTCCCAGGGCACAGCACCAGGAAAAGGGGCAGGAGGGCTTTCACAACCAGCGCGTCTCTGTCGAATCTGGAGAAGGGGAATAATCCTGAGAATTCTTCCCCCTGAAGGGATAGATAGTAGTGAAACATGCGCATCCATTTAAAAAAAGAGACTGAAAAAAAACCCCAGAATTTCTAGCCAGGCTACGTGGTGACAGCCTCTACCTTCCACAGCCAGTCTGTGAAAACTGAAAGAGGTGACTGCCTCATTAAATCACAGAAATCAATATAAAGCTAGTAGGAACATGAAGAATCAGGGAAATATGACACTGCCAAAGGTAAAAAATAAGTTAATAGTAAAACAACCCTAAAGTAATGGAGATCTATGAGTTGCCTGGCAAATAATTCAAAATAATTGTCTTAAAGAAACTCAGTGAGCTACAAGAAAGCACAGATAGACAAGGAAACAAATTCAGGAAAATGATCCATGCACAAAAATGAGAATATCAACTAAGAGATAGAAACTATAAAAAAGAACCAAACAGAATTCTGGAGGTAAAGAATATAATAACAAACTAAAGAAAATTCTATTATAAGAGAGTTTCACCAACAGACTTAATCATGCAGAAGAACTGGTGAACTTTATGGTGTAGGTCATTTGAAATTATCCAGTCAGAAGAACAAAAAGAAAAAGAGCAGAGTAGTAGCATGCCTAAGTTATATAAAAGGAGGATAGCAATATTATATAATCATAATTAGCATACTTAAGACTACATTATTGGATAACCAATCTTTCCACTAAATGTTAGTAAGTAAAGACATTGCCAAGAGGGTAGCTAGTAGGAAATAGGGACCAGAGGCCAAAAGAAGTCACTTCAGGAAAGTCAGACTCACCAGTACTATATGGGACATGATCCAGATTCAGAAGTGTTTCCAAGGCCGTGATACATCCCGATTATTAAGAGTTCTTAGTTAGGAAGTGGATACATCCTTTATAGTTCATTTTATATAACTGTGTGTGTGTGTGTACACATATATGTGTGTATATATACATATTTTGCCCTAGCATAATATTTTATGTGAATAGAATTTTATGTGAATAGGATTTAATGTGAATATGACAATATACAAAATTAAAGAATCATTGAAAGTGATGTTTTAATTAGATCCTACAGGGTTAGACTGTATTTAAGTATTATAGCCTACAATAAGTATAAATAAGAATATTTTTGGTTTTATGTACATAGAGAAAAACCTCAAATAATGGACAGTCTTTTAAAATATTAACTAACATATATAGTTAAAACATCCATGCAATAGGATTTACACGTGGAATAAATAGTGTAAATCAAAACTAATATTATTTTGCATAATGAATGCATTTTTAAAATGTCATAGATTTCTTTAACATGGCATTTTAGAATTAATGACTTTGCAGTTACCCACAACCTGATTCATAATATAATTTTTTTTTACTTTATTGACCCTGAGTTGGCTTTGATTTTTCTAAGACTATAACTTTCTTTTATGTGGATGAAATAATCTGAAAATTATGAAAAATACTTATCTTAAATTTGGAAGACCTAACCTACAAAAAAATCTACTTTCAAACACTAGGTTGTCCATAAAGCTTTTTCAAGTCCTTTTGAACCAGAGGCAGTATAATTTGATTTTAATCCTTAGCTTTGAAATCAAACATTGCTTCAGATTAGCACCAAATAGATGGTGGGGGACCGTGGAGAAGTAAATTCTGTTACAGTATACGAAGTCTCTGATCTGCTGCATAACCTTCAACTCTCGCGGAAAGACGTTTAAGTTGTGCCCTGATCTGGTGTCAGGTTCTACCTAAGCCCATTTCAATAGGAAACCAATGACAAGGATTCAGATTCCTCTCACTCGCCATTTTCATAAAGTCAGGTGACATCTGGTCACTGAAGTTCAGTTTTCTTCTTTGTTGCTTTTTTTTTTTTTTTTTTTGAGTCCCAGCTCTACCTCATACCAGTTATTTATATTTATTTTTTCTTTTTTAACTTTATTTTTGTTGACACTAGTTTCACTTTAGTTTGCTCATCTATCATATGGTACTATAATATTATTCCCCAAATACAATTGGCACATAGTAAGCACTCAATTAATGGAAGAGATTGTTAAAATTACTATTTTATATTTTCTTTCTTTGAAGCCCTAACACTTTCTGGCATTTATCTCTGTATTCTAAGTACCCTGAGGCTCTCAATTAGTAGGTGATACAGCTTGGTATAATGCTTTGGTTCTCAAATATCAGTATACATAGAACCACCAGAGAGGCTGTTAAAAAACAGGTCCCCAGGTTATGCCCCTGGACTTTCTGACTAGTCGGTCTGTGATGAGGTCAGAGAATTTGTGTTTTTTCAGATTCCTAAGTGACGATGATGATGCTGGTCTGGGGACTGTATATGAGGACTATTTTTAGATGGTAAGACATTAAATTGACATTGGAGTCAGATATACTAGGAATAAAATACTATATTATCCTCGATATATTATAACCTTCACTATAATCCTCACTAATATTATTAAAATAGTATTTTAAAACTTTGTAAGTTACTTCAGTTCTTCAGATTGCCACTCCTCGCTTGCAGGAAGAGAAAGTGGACATTGAGTATGAAAACCACTTTGCTCAGAAACTCCATGAACTGTGCCTTCCCTGGTCCTATGATTGGAAAGCATGGGACCCCCAGGACCTCCCCATCAGCAATACCTTTCCAAGGCCCTGTTGCCCTCTGTCCTCCTACTGCCCATTGATAGCAAAGTAGGAATTCTGCTTATAATCCCCAATTAGCCCAAATCCCTGCTCTGCCCTAACCACCCTCCAGCCCCAGGATGGGTCTTGATTTTTGTCATGCTTTTGTTTTTAACTTGGACTAAACTCTCAGCAGGGCACTGGCTCAGAATCTGCTACCTACTCAGAGACTATATCACCCTGGAACTAGGCCAGGTCCTGTACTTGGTGAATAAAACACCTTTTTGAATAGCAGTCTAGTGAATTCAAGAGAAAGGTTAAATCCTAAGCAAATAAATGCGCACATTATCTATACAGTGATATTTGACATAAGAGTCTTCAAAATCTCAGGAAGAGAGTAAAGAGAAATAGCACAATGCAGTTAAGGGCAGACGCTCAGAAGGAAACCGCATTTCTTTAGGAGGCGGGAGGAAGAACGTTGTGTTCCTAACTACTGCATTACTAGCTGCTGCACTTGTCAGTCACTCGGACCGACTTCAGATCACTTGCAGAGGTTAGGAACAATTCACCTTCATCTCTGGCCAAAGTCACTTGTAACTGTTGAAACAGCGTAAGGTTTACTTAAGACTGGAATACAGACATCACAGTCTTGCTTCTCTTCCCTCAAGAGCGAATGGGTTCAGCTCAGTCGGAAACCCCATTGTCTTAAATTCGCCATTTCACTGCGTGCTTTTCGCCGTCCAACAAAAATGTGTTCTCATGTTTTGGGCATTTCTACCTTTTTGTTTTGTAAAAATTCTTAACCAAGATATGAAAAGCTGAGAGTCTGACTTTATTTTGGTTTGTATTTGAAAGATCTCTACATTAGAGCATATTTACATATGAACAAGAACAAATGTCACTGTTTGTCATTACTACCATTTACTTCTTTAAAAAAAAAAAAAAAAAAAAGCCCAACATAATTGGAGCTGTTCACTCAGAAACATTTGGAAAAGCCAACATCTAGTGAAATGAAGCGGAAGTATCAACAAAGGCAAAGGCCCAAGTCTGCAGAGAACTGGAAGGAAACATATTCATGAATTATCTGTTTCTACGGCTCAAGTGCCTTAAAGCATGTTCAAGTCCAGACCTAAAAGCAATGTGCTTTTGAAAAACCCAAAGTGACAGGCCGAAACCTGGACAGCTTTAAACTGCTGAAAGCAGGTGCATGTTCTCTCCTTCATTTCGCTGACACACACTCAGCCTTATTCATCAACCTGGTTTTCTTCTTCCGGAGCCTAACCTTTTGGTGACAGTAAACATGACTTGACAGAGGGTCCAACACAGAAATTACATGATCTCTGACCTTTTTCTGATTTGTGACAGGTTTGGGACACATCTGGACTAATCCATCAGGGAGGGAAATATCTTTGAAATTATAATATGACAGTGATCTTTCAGAGCAAACAGCCATTTGTCTGTGTAAACTCCTGTCCAGTTTAAAATTAAATGAAGAGAAAAATAATTTGCTACCTAAAGAAGCTCATTTAGTTAGAGTAAAAGGAATATTTCCCATCAAATGAAAGGCAATAATAGTTCAGCATACGTGTTTAAAATGCTTGTGTAGCAACAACATATTTTGGAAAATAGGTTGTAAATGAATTCTCTGGCTTTAATATTAAACAGAGGTATTTGTGTAATTGGGAAAACAAAGAGACTGTAGGCCTCTGTGGAATTTAGGCATTTACAAAGTTGGGACTCTTAATATAAATATATGTTAATATAAATATATTTGTAGTTGAAAATGTCCTTATAAATAGGGAATATTTTAACTGTTCCTGGAAAAAAAAAAATGTGTCCAGTAAAAACTACAACACTAAATACTGATGCAGCTACTCCCTGTTCATGAAATGAAAGGGAGGAACTATATTAAATTGCAAACATTTAAAGATCTCCTGTGCTCTGGGGAAGAACATAGGTGTTTTCTAATCTACTTTTTTTCCTTTCTATCAGGCAAATTTGTATAATCATATTCTGAACTAGAAAAAATCTTGGAAACCTGGTTTAGTAATCTCGTAGCAGAAGTAGGGAAAACAAGGCATTTGACCTCCATTAAACATCACTCTTGCTTCAATGCTTTTACTCATATTGCATATAACTTTATACAATGAGCTATTAAACCACAATTTTCACACAATTAAGCAAAATTTTCCCATCCCTCATCCTCCTATTTTGCTTTCACAGATGACCAAAGAAAAAACAGGCAGTCCCTGCTGTTTTATGTCCTGAGATAGTTGAAACCCCTCCATACTCTTTATTAGTATAAAGTTTCTATATATGCGATTTCAGTAATAATTTCAGTAACACTTTGAATGCTGCATGTAAATTATACTTGAGCCATTTAGCAATCTGTCACTCAGTGTATGCCAAGAAAGTATCTTCCTAGTATGTGGAATCTTTGGTGGAGATGCTTAGCTGAGCCTGAAACAGATTTTAACAACGATTATTTCCTATAGCTGAACTGTATAAGTGTTCTTATTATTGGCTGTATTTGAATAAGGGTCCTTTTTATGATACTGACTAAATGGCCGAGTTGTTTTTTTCCAAAGATGGAAATAAAGAGGGAAAATATGCAAGTCCCTACTATGCTCATGGAATACCATCCATACAACTGTGGGTTTATTGCACTACATTCTTCAGCTCTTCGCTGAGATTATTATAAAGATGTATTTTATAAGCAAGTATTTTGGACTTTAGATTGCACTTCTCAGTGTCAGATGAAGGCCTCACCTTCATCTCAAGCATTCACTTAACATGAGACACTTGCAGCACACTATGTAAGTGAATGCAGGCCTAAAATAAGGTTGGATTCGTTAAGGCTCTTTTATATAAAACACATTTGTAAAATAATGTACTTACTACATTTTTTAAATGACAATGATTTTCTAATTAATTACTTTCCTCTAGTTGTTTACTTCTAAGGTTCAGTGAGGAGTATTTCTATTTAGCTAAAAATTCAGTGTATCAAGTTCACAGAATAGTGAAAAATATTCATTTGCAAAAATATCCCCATGAAATATTCTTGAGATGTATATATAGATTCTGCGCTTAGGAGAAGCCCAGTGGAAAGCAACTGGAGTCGTGTCGGGGAATATATCCAGGGCTGGACAAACGTTGGCATATTACCCAGAATTTGTCCTGAGCTGTTTACACAAAATGTAACCAATACTCAGGCTCTCATGACTGGTCATGGTGTGTGGAGTGGGGACAAGAGGTTGGCTGAGGGTTGTGCACGGACCGGTACTTTGGTAACACTATCAGCTTCAGACTGGGGAGTTCCTTCATTCCCCAGATGTGTAAACATACCTGGAAATTTGAAAATGTCTCAGTAAGTCCCCTGTGGACCTGCGCCATTTCTGATGGGTTCATCTTTCTAAACTTATTTCAGAATTGCACGTAGTGTTGGCACAGATGAGTAGAATGGGGATAAGATTTAGTAGCAACATCATCTCCTCAACGGTCACCATGAGACACTTCCAACCACCCCAAATAATAAACTTACCTCCTGAGTAAAACTAGCGTCTTTGACAACCAAACATATCTTCAAGATGGTTGAGTAAACCTACTTTTCCACAGCAATTCCACTACTTGGTATGTATCTGGAAGAAACAAATCGCTATCCTGAAGGGACATTGCACCCCGTACCCCCATGTTCTTTTTTGCAGTGTTCTTTACAATAGCCAAGATATGGAAATAACCTAATTTTCCATTGATGGGTAAATGCGAAAATAATGTTTATGAATATATTATATATACATGTAAATATATAAAAATCCATTGTATTTATCATAAAAAAGGAAGAAATTCTGCCATCTATGATCACATGGATGGACTTTGAAGGCATTATGCTGAGGGAAATAAATCAGAAAACAGCACATACTATGGGATCTCACTTACATGCAGATAATAAGAAAACCAAATTCATAGAAATGGAGATCCGGTTGGTGATTGTCACAGGTGGAGGTGGCAGAGGGGCATAGGGCAAAGGTGGTCTGAAGGGTCAAACTTCCAGCTATAAGATAAATAAGCTCTAGCGATATGATTATAGGATGATGACTACAATTAACAATACTGTATTGTAGATTTAAAATTTTCTAAGACAGTTCTTACAAGTTCTCTTCAAAGGCAAAAAAAATCTAATTATATGAGGTGATGGATGTTAACTAAACTAACTGTAGTTATCATGTTGTAAAGTGTGCATATAATAAATCATTATGCTATATGCTATAAACTCATACAAAGTTGTATTTCGTTTTTATCTTAGATATGGAAAAAAATAAACCTAATTTTCCCCTTCACAGAAATTCTGAAGATTTCAGCAAAGGCACAGAATAGATGCTTAAGAAATATCGTTGGCTGGATAAAGGTGTTAATGAGTGATGAAAGTAGTATGGAAATAATAATCCAAAATATAAGTTCTAACTTAAAATCATAGAGTTTCTCTTGAGGTTATTGTGAAGGTAGTCAGTAATGTGCTTATAAATGTTTTAATATATGGCTGGGAAACCTAAGCGAGAGTGATCAGCTCAGCCATTTGAGCTGAATTAAATTCTGTGAGAAGCTCTTTATGTAATGGGAAGCTGACAGGAGCTAACATCGGATGCTTGACAATATTCCAAATTTTTTTCATATATGGAGCATCAACCAACAAAATTAAATCAGTGTTTTTTCTAAGGGATTTTCAAAAGGTTTGAGCAAGACTTAGATTGTTGCCTAATGGTAAATAAAAAGTGAGAATCTCCTTCCTTATGTGGGAGAAGAGGAATTTCTGAGTTTAAGATTATAACAAAAAGATGGTAATATATAAAAATGGAAGGTGGCTGTATTATGTAGGAGGTAAACTAATTGAGAATTCTCTTGTGTTTTCTGTTAATAGCAGGCTGTTTAACAAGAGGAACCAACACATTTAATGGGGACCCTGGAACTAAACCTGCTATGGGTTCTGCAAGCTGTGTGGCTACCACTGTAGCACTTAGAACAGAATAACATGCTTCATTCGACATACCATCAAAGTACATATACGGGTGGAGCAAAACTAGTTTTACAGTTGTTCACATAGGAAATAATGCAATGATTAATACAAAAAAAAAAAAAAAACCCACCTCTGTTTCATGTACTTGCAACTCTAAACCTACTTTTTCCCCACCCTATAGTATCTGACCAGAATATGAATAGTCAAAAGGGAAAAGGATGTGTGATATTTAGATAATCCTAAAGTTAGGGTTTATTAGCCACTGACATAATTTAACTTACTCTTACCAAAAGCTTTTTCATGCCCCTTCCCCAGAAAAACTTTCAGGGCCTAGAAATATAAATTACATAAGTGTAATGCAAACTCAGAAAAAATAGCACCAAACACCTTCAAAACTAATGATATAATTTTCCAGAATTTTTTTTTTGGAATCGATCTAGAAAAATTCTAGAATGTGTAATCTCTTAGAAATCAGAGATTTGCCTTCTTGGGATATATTATATTCTCAATAATGTACTTGTTGGTAAAACTGTAATTTCTCTTTGGAGGATTTATATCTCTTCTGGATTAATGCTTTTAATAAATAGATGGAAACAGTTTTTGAACTTTAGATTTGGGGCTTCACAAAAATCTTTCTACACATTGTGAAAGAAGGAAGTAATAGGAAATCTTATAAACTTCAAGTCTTGATTAAGAGAAGTAGAAGAGGGCCTCCGTAAATCACTGATGTATAGTAATAGACCTGGCATGTTGTGATTTTTCCATGACAAGACAAATAAACACTGACTGCTGAGATCTAGAGGAATAGTAGAAGAAAATAGCATAAGTACACAATAGTAAACTAGATGGCTTTAGGTAGTCCTGAGAACAAAGTGATATGTGGGTTTGGAACTAGTGGAAAATAGTATATCACATTTTATTTATAACACTGAGATCTTGCACAGATATATGTCTATGCATGTTAGTATTTTTATAAGAAATGCAAGAATACTACTGGCACTAGCACTGGTAATAAAAAGGCCCCTTTTTGACAAATATTCAACAGTAGAACCAGTCTATACCTTGGCAGGGGTGTTCAACCTTTTGGTGTCTCTGGGCCAACCTTGAAGAAGAGTTGTCTTGGGCCACACATTAAATACACAAATAATAATGAAAACTGATGAGCAAAAAAAAAAAAAAAAAGGTTTTAAGTAAATTTACAATTTTGTGCTGGGCCATCCTGGGACACCTTCAGCCCGTGGACCAAGGTCTAGATGATCCTGTAGGGCTTCCAAGGATGTTGAGCAGCATTGGGTAAAGGCTTGGGTTAATTATTTGTTACTTAAATAGATTAATCCATAATATTTTCGAGGTATCTGTTACTAAACAGCAACTGGGGTCTCTCTTCCCACCACCCTCTAGGCAAAATTTCAGAGGCAAAGGTTTGGTGATGAAGGAAATGAGTCTTTATGCAAAAGCTTCACAAGTTTGGAATAAGAACTTTCCACACGCATTAATCACTTAAGCCTATGAATTGAGGCTAAGATCTTTAACTCTTTACAGCTTTAATCACTTAAACCTATCAGTTAAAGCTAAACTCTTTTAATCCCTGGGTTCTCCCAGCATTCCCCCTGTTAGTTTTAATGATCATTTCTATAGGGTTAGTTTATAAACAAAAACAACATAAGATACAAAAACTACAATTTTGGAAGAATGGCAGGCTTCTGCCTCACAGCTCGCCCCCTCCCTCTAGGCCACCTGAAGAAAAACAATGCTGCCACCCTCTGCCAGGCCAGCCAGTCCTGGGCTGTGCCCGGAGTTCTTTCCCATCAAAGATACCATCCACTGGGAAACATGGGCAGTTGCAGCACGACCGTTCAGGCATCCCTGCGGATGAGCCCGAGAGCCCGAGAGAGCCCGAGACAGCCGGTGCCCCTCCGAGAGCCCGAGAGCTCTTCATTTACTCCAGGTCTCTTCCTTCATTCCATGGGCTCTGGAGGCCTTCAGCGTCAGCCAGTCCCATCCTAGGCTGAGCTCTTTACCATTGCCCAGGGCAAACTCCTCCTTTGCTCCCTCCCTACTTCTCACCAGTGATGTAATCAGGTTTCTTTGTACCAGCACTAGATTTCTTCACCCAGGGGCCTCAAGTGATTCCTCAAGTTGGAATTGGTTTAAGTATACAGGATTGAAAAACAAACACTTATTTGAAAACTATTAGCGTACGTTGCATACAAAAGACGTAAGGTATTTCAGGAAACAGTCCATCTGAAAAACATTTGATTTGTTAGTTATGTTTGAAAGGAGTCTCTCAATAGTAAATTAGTTTGTGTTTTCTCAAAGAAGCAATTTGACTGGCAAGAGGGCTGAGAATTACTTTTGCACATTGAATTAAGGGGAGAGTCTGAAGGGTACTAGAAAAATCTACCACTTCAGTAGCCTTAAGATTCCTAAGGAGGTATACAAGTAATGGCAGGATTTAGAGTTGACAGAAGAGCCACTCTGCCATTTAGATAGTTTTGCTTCTGTCCTTCTATTAGCAGAGATGTTTCCCTTTGATGCTTTAAAAGAATTGATGAAATTGGGTACTATAGTCTCCCTTGGAACCCTTCCTAACCCTTTGGGACCTGTAATTCTTTGCTGTTTTTAATTCAGACGACAAAATCCATTTGCATTGGCTCTTTTGCCTACAAAACCAACAAATGTCTCGTTAAAAGGGTTTTAATGTTTATTAGGGGTGTGGCACTTCTCCATTCATCCGCTTATTTTAAAATCCATACTTTTAGTTTGAGAAGTGTGTTTTTTTCCTATTTAAACATTCAATGCATTCTGCCAAAGGCTGGAGTTCATATGATGGAGCAATTGGCTGGGCTGTCTAATCTTTCTTTACTGATCAGATCAGCAATTTCTGGTATCAGACCATCCAAAAAAACTGTTGGGGAGGGTATTGGAAATGCTAGCGTTCAGACCAAATGCTGAATGTTATCTGAAGGCACTAATTACTTTATCTCTGAAGTCTCCTTTGCATTCCTCGTTTTGCTGTTTGTAAGATTAAACCAGAGTTTATATCATTTTAGCCAGACCTTAGGTGTATTTCTTGTAATAGGTTGCCCTAACTTATATAACCTTAGATACTGATTTCGGTAAATTTACTTCACGAACCTTCAGGTCCTTCTCAGGATCCTGCAATTAGCCTTTCCAAGGAAAGATTTTGCATCTTCTGGCTCCACCAAAAGATACACTAATAGGTAGAGATCAGGGAAGCCTCATGTATATGTGTTCAAGGCAAGTCTAAACATCTTAACAAAACTTTTTTCCTTTCTGTTTGGGAATACAGAAGTCCGTAACAATCACAGAGATGTGCACATGAGTGGGGTTTGAAGTCCATGTAAAAGGAATCTTCTTCAGGGACAGCTTACATTTTTAATGAATGTTTCAGGAGAGAGGATGAAAGATTAAGAAGTCATTGGATTGAATTAAATTTGTGGTTGGAGGAAGTGGAGGCAAGAGAAAGGTGGGATTCAAATAGGGAAGGAAGAACTGAATTTGCTTCTTCATTGTTCCTTTCCTGGGAGTCTTTTAGGGAAGAAATATTTCTGTTCAGTTCACATCTAAAAGCCACCTGATACTGGTTAGGGAATATAGGCCATTGAACAGTCAGGATTTCATTCCTCTTTGTTCTAAGGCTTCTTCCAAATGAATATATCTGTTTAGTGTTTAAAAGTTCCAAAAAGTGTCCACAGGCATTTAAAATTGTCTTTCACCAAAGTGGAATTACCAAATTTAGCGGAGAGGTATGCAAGAACCGGCAAAAGAGAACTCACAGTCATTCCAATGGACCCGAAGAGGAGACTGAGGAGAGTTCTTGCAAGGTTTTGAAAGGTGACAGAAGGGCTAAGTCAGTGCAAAGCACATGACTCTAATGAAATGCACTGATGTAGGATCAGACTCTAGGACAGATGTCATTGGCCACATGTCTGTGCACTCACTATTGACTTCTTTTCGCAGTAGTTTCCCCCTTACTGTGGAGGTTACCATCCATGACCACCCCTCCCCCAACTGAATGCCTGGATCTGGGGATGGTACCAAGCCCTATACACGTAGTATGTTTTTTCTATACACACATACCTAGGATAAGGTTTAATTTAAAAATTGGGCCCAGTAAGAAATTAACAATAACAACTAATGCTTCAATAGAACAATTATAAGAATATACTGCAACAAAAGTTGTTTGAATGTAGTCTCTCTCCTCCGTTTGCTAACTTCGTTGGCCACCGAGTAATCAATGGGTTTGTAATAAATATGTGGTGGGCAGCAAGCGCAGTGTGGATACGCTGGAAAGAGGGATGACTCACAGTGTGAGTGGGATGGTGTGAGATTTCATCACACCACCCAGAACTCACGGTCTTAAAACTTAGGAATTGTTTATTCCTGGAGTTTCCCATTTAATATTTCCAGACTGGTAGACTGTGCAGCTGCAACTGCAGAAAGTGAATCTGTGGAGAAAGGGGGGTCCCTGCATAGACAAGCAAAACCCGAGAAAGTGCACAAGCAGACGGACAGAAGGGGAAATGTTAAAAGTCAAAATTTTCAAGATAAAAAGTAAAACCTGTTCATAATTCAATAGCTAAGAAATAAAAAATGATTATAAAGTAATGGGACTGAACAAAATTTTTGTAGATCAGATTCATTACAGGATTATTTTAGGTCTCAGATAATTTAGCTTTTAAGAGGTGGACTCTAAGTAAATGTTCGACGGGCACACTGTTCCTGGGTTGTATGTCTTAGTCTGCAATGACAAGTGTCTTTGCTGAGTTTTGGTGGAATTTCTACTTTTGTTGAAGCCCAACATCCAAAGATTACCAGAAACACTCTGCACTCAAAATCAGCTTCAGCGGGAGAAGGCGTGCCCCAGAGACACGCTGCGAGACGCTCAGAGAGGCGAAGGGAAGTGTCCGGGCTTGTACGCGGTTCTGAGCATTGTTCGGGTTCTGTTGGAAATACCGTTTCCTGATTGCCAGCAAGGGTGAGACTCTTCCCTTCTCTGATTGTCGGAGGGGATATTTCCAAATTCTCACACTAATGCCATCCTTTGAAGTATGCTAAGGGGCTATTTACGGGTAAAGACAATGCTTTCTCCATCTTGATTTTTAATTAACATAAGCCCTTCAGGTAGTATACAGTGTGGGCCTGTGTAACAAGAAATTTCACTTTACTTTCTAATTCATTTATTTATTCTTACCATACACCAACTACTGTACTAAAGTTTAGGTATATAATAGGGTTTAAAACAAACAAAAAGAACATTCTGTTCTTTTCTCTTTTTTAAATGTTTTATTGTTTATGCTGTTACAGTTGTCCCAAATTCCTCCCCCCTCCCCCGGCCAGCCCACCTCCCACTTCCACTCCATTGTCCATGTCCATGGGTCCTTCGTGTACAGGGTCCAGCACAAATAACACCCTTTTTTATTACAGAATATTTTATTACAAAATCACAAGCATGTAATTCTGTAACATAACAATATCACACTAAAACACACCATATGACATTTTAGGTAAAATGTCCAAATTAAAACTAAGTTATTACACGCATATGATTGATTACCCCACCAACCACACACAAGCAGGCGTTACTTCTGCTGGACACTGGGTGTTCTTTGACAGATCCCTTCACCTTCTTTCAGACAGTCCCCCTCCCCTCCTTGAATCCTTTCTGCCTTAGTGGGGCTTCTATTCTACTGTCCTAGTGGAAGAAATAGAAAACAACCAATTTATAACTGAATGCATTTGGGCAATATAAGTGCTATCAAGCAGATGAAGAAGGGTAAGGTGATAGAAGGCTACGAAGTGGAGTTTGGTAATGGTGTGTTATTTTAAAGAATCAACAGATGGCTTCTCTGGAGTGGCAACTTTGAGCAAAGATATGAGTGAAGGAAAGTAGTGAGCCTTTTGAAGACCTAAGTGAGTAAATTGTGTTGCAAGCAGAGAAAACAGATTAAGGGTGGGTATGGTTAGGGCAGAATAAGATGAAGAGTGTCCTGAGGAAAGGTCAGGGAGATAAGCAGTAACTAGATCACAAGGGGTCCTATACAGAGAAGGTGATAAAGAGTGCAGAGTTCCTCCTCAGTCCTGGGATTTTATGTCCAGCACATGGACATAATCTGATTTATTTTTATAGATTATTCTAGTTGCTGTCTGTAAAATTGGCAATAGGGGCTTTATATGAGAGCAAGGGATAAAAGCCTGCTGCAATAATCAGTGTGAGAGGTGACAGTGACTTGACCGGGATGATGACAGAGTTGTCAGGTGTGCTTGTTGTCAGGGTATGACTTGAGGCTGGAGTCAAAAGGCCTTGCCGATGGATTAGATGTGTGGTTATGGAGAAGAATACAGGATGATACCTGAGATTTTGTGCCAGAGAAACTGAGCATACTGTGAAGCCATTTCAGAATGGAAAAAACTGGGAGACAATGGAGAGTTTGGGGGGAGAAAATCAAGGATTCTCTTTTGGAAATTCTGTGTTTGAAATACTCCTTGGATATCCACATGTCACTATCAAATAGACTCACAGGAGAAGGAGGAACTGTGGATATGCAGCAAACCATAAGTGCATAGATAGAAATTAAAGCTTTGAACAGAGAAAGTCATTAGTATAGATAGGTATAAATAGACATAAAAATAAAATTGAGGTTTGGGGCACCCCAAAATATAGAATACAGGAAGAAGAAAAGATTCCAGCAAAAGATGCAAAATGAAGCAGACAGTGAGGTGGAAGACAATTGAGAGTACATGACTTCCTGAAAGCAACTGAAGGCAGTGATTCTGATCAAGACAGTGATCAGCTAAGACTCCGGTGTGCTTCTCTGAGCTGCTGTTGTAAGGCACCTTGCAAAATGTTTTAAAATATTTCTTTCTGTGTAAGCAAAATAATTCACATCGTATTTTACAGTCCTGGAGCTGAAACACAACTGAGGCCTACATGTTATCTCCAGGGAGAAAAGGCCAGGGGAGGAAAGGTTACCCTGAGGGCAAGGTACTTGTTTTCCCAGTTTTGCTTCCTGCCGGGTACTGGGGGGCCGGCCTTCTGCCCTGGTGACCCTCTGCACCTGGCTGCTAGTTGCTGGGCCATTGTGTTCTGCTGTCTCGGTTTCCCTATTCCACTTGTCAAGGAATTTTCCTACCTTCTCACTATCCCACCTCAGTATTACTGATTTATTTTATATATATATATATATTTTTTTTCTAGTCAATGTCATTTGAATTTGATGACAAAAATGAGCTATTTTGTGCTTTCGTCGTATTAGAGATTTAAGTAGATAAATCAGGTTGGTTAAATTAGGGAATGATGATCAAATTTAGAAAAAGGTCATAAAATGAAATATGCTTGAATCTCCTCTCTATCATCCTCCCTAACCCTAAAGACTGTCTCAGCATGCCAGGTGATCTTATACTGTCAGTTTGAATAACCGAAATCAAAGTATACACACTGCTAGTAAGTTTTAGAATTAATATTTATAGTTTTCAAAAACACGTTATTAAAGGAATATTCTTATTTAGCCTAACTCCAATACTTTGTTTCTTTAGCTTTGACCTATTAGTCTAGATTTCCCCCTGGAAGTAAAACAGTATAAGTTAAATTTTTGTTCATTTTTTCAATTCTTCAAAAATTGCTTAGTCTTTTCTAAGCAATATTTGATTGTGTTTACCTGTTATGCTAACCAACCTTTGGCCATCATCCATTTTCTATTTTATTTCATTTCATTTCTTTATTTTATTTATTTATTTATTTTATTGTTGTTCTATTACATTTGTCCCAATTTTCTCTGTTGCTCTCCCCTGCCTCACCCAACCCCCACCCCACCCCTGCTCCCACAGTCAAACCCCACCCTGTTGCCCATGTCCCTGGGTCGTTTACACCTGCTCCTTGAGTTGTCCCTTCCGCTTCTGTTCCCCCTTATCTCCTTCTCCCCTCCCCTAGCTTCAGTCTATTTCTTGTTCCATGCTGCTGGTGCTATTTTGCTGCTTTGTTTGTTTTGTTCATTAGGTTCCTCTTATGTGTGAGATCATATGGTATTTGTCTCTCACCACCTGGCTTATTTCACTTAGCATGATGCTCTCCAGTTCCATCCATGCTGTCGCAAAGGGTAGGAGCTCCTTCTTTCTTTCTGCTGCATAGTATTCCATTGTGTACATGCACCATAGTTTTTTGATCCACTCATTTACTGATGAGCACTCAGGCTGTTTCCAACACTTATTATTGTAAACTGTGCTGCTATGAACATAGGAGTGCTTAGGTTATTTTGAATTGGTGTTTCAGGTGAGGCTAACAGAATGGAGGTAATTAGGGCTAACATCTGCTCTCAGTTTTTGGCAATATACTATTATTAATGTACCAGTTGCATTATTATTGTTAGTATTAGTAGTATCAGGAATCTCCTGCTGCAGATATAGTGATACTAGTAGAGGTAGTTTTTGTTATTATTTTCTTTTTTAATATATATCATTCTTTGTATTTTTGAGTTTCCAGATGACTAAAATTCTTAAGTGTGTGTTCTACTCCAAGCAGAAATTATTGAACAGCTGAATTTGTTCTCATGCTTGACTTGTGCTAATAGGTTTATATGTGTTATCCCTTTAATTTTCATAACTGTGATTTCTTAGTTTTACCATTAATCGCAGTGGGCAGTATAACATAGCACACTGTTAGGAGTATATTTTCTGGACTACTTTGAAATCCTGGACCCAATATTTACTGTATAATTTTGGACAAGTCAATTACATTTCTGTACCATATTGTTTTTTTATCAATAAAATAAAAAGGAAAGAAAGATTGGCCTCCTCTTACATCCCTTGAATCCTATGCTTGCAAACCAGTTTTGCACTTGTTTGTCCTGCGAACATGACTGTGCCTGCAATAGCTGGCCTTCTGCTGCATTCACCCAACTCTTGTCCCTGCTTTGATAAGCCAGATGTTCTCTTTTGCACTTGCCAGCCCTTAAAGCACTAGTGCAGGTTTCCTTTGATGTCCCAGTAAACTTTATTATTAATTTACCTACATGGACAACTTCCAGTCTCTGCCCAGTGTCTTATCTGTCCTGATAAAAACAATCATACATCAATAAAAATGATGTGTTGAGTATTGCTATATACCATCCTTGTGAGAAAATTTTATCATCCTATCATTTAATTTTCAAAACTCAAGAATTATGCTCCATTATTTTTATTTACAGATAAAGAAAATGTGACTTAGGGAGGCTAACTCAATTGCCCAAAGTCATTATTAGCAAGTGATAAAACAGGATTTAAACCAATGGGTATGTGATTCCCAAATCTAAAATTTTAACTAGTTTATATTGCCTCCATGAAGGGATATTGGACTTGCACAGATTTGAACCATTAATTTCTATGTCAGTAGATTCCTATCTATCAAAGTCTCTAGGAATCTCATGTTGACATATTTAGTGCTTTTCCTGCCTTGAAAACTGGTTTTAGATATCTTATTCTCATCTTCCACTGAAAATTCAACACTTTAAACATTGGGTTAATCCCAGGTCCTGACATGCTCCTCTCTTGAATGAGGTACCCTTTTCTTGTCCTTGTTGAGTAGGTCTGAATAAGTGGGTAACTGGATTTGGAATTTAGCAGAGGAAATCCACTGATTTTACCTCAGAAATTATTGTGATATCGTGTACCACTCACAACCCAAACATAGAACCAGAAACTTGAAACCTAAGTAATATATGTGTCATGTAGTTTGTCACTATTAAATGTAGGCTTATTTTCTCTGTTCATATTTTTCTTCCTTGTCTATATTTTACATAAGCTGAAAGATGCTCTTTCTAGCAAAAAGTTTCATGTCAAATTCTCCCAGCAGCATTTAGGAAAGTCATTGAATAAACTAATAGTAAGCTTCTGAGCGAAGAGTAATTGTGCCACATTGCTCTTTTTTGGCAGGGAGCTATTTTATCCTGTAAATGAGGCACTTTAACATAAGCATACTTTACACTGTAAAGTGAAGGAGGATTTGATGCAGATGTTTTTCAGGTGAGAAAGAAGATCATATTTTTTCCCACTTTTAGATTAATGTAATGAAGTGATCAATCAATCAATCAATCAATCAACTTATTTTTTGATAATCACTGTAGCCGATAATGATTAGAAATCAAAACACACACCTGTGAAAGTTGTCTTTTCTTGATAGCTGAATACCGCATGGCATTTTATATTCAAAAAATACTTTAAAAGCATTCATATTAGTTTCTCCTTTAAGCCAAATTTTGAGGAGAGTTATTTCTCTGACAGCCATTTTTGGAAGAGCAAACTGCTTCAGGGAGGTTAAATGACTTGCTCAAATATGTTTAGAAATCTGATGGCAAAAGTGTGTAGCCCATCTATTTTAGCGTAGGTCACTGTAACAGGTGTGTTATCTTCATTTCTAACCTTATTCAGAAGAGAAACCTCAAGACATCATGAAAGTCTATGAAATTGAGTTTACATATATTGTGAGGTCAAGAAAACGCCTCTCATAAATTTATGTCATTATATATATTCACACAGACACACACACACGCGTGTGTGTGTGTGTAGTTACATCTATAAGGGAAAAGACTGAGGGTTTTAAATGTATAGTTCAACCACAGAACTGCTCTATATTTGAACATAGAGTTTAGTTTAAAATCCATAAATTATCTTCAGGAAATAGTCCTAATTATGGCTAACATGTATTAGTACTTTATAAAACAGCATTCAATATGCCAAGCACCTGAATTACCTCATTTGAATCTTATTAAGCACTGTGAGGCAAATACTATTATTCTTATTATGAAGTGAAGAAAATGAGGATGTATGCAATTTCTTCAAGGTCTCAGACAACAATAGTTGGGAACAGGGCAAAGAAAAAGTGTCTCTATTGTTCTGAAGACCTAATGCTTAAGCCCTATATAACGTTCCTTGGGATCCTACTATGTTCCAGAAAATACGCTACATGCTAATTCTAAATTTGTTTCCTTTCACGGTTAGAGAATACATTTGCTCGTATGTCATAGTATTATGATGGATGCAGCATGCAGTGGTACATCAGAACTAAGGTCACAGTCAGTCTAAGGAATCCTTTGCTAGGCAAAAGTTTGACGCAGCTTCAAACGGAAGATAACAAAATATTCTATTCAGCATATAAGTTGCATTTTGAGACTGAGTACCACACAGGATCAGTTTGGGAAGAACTGCTTGGGGCAACATTTGTTCTCCCTGTTCCCCTGAGCAGTTCCGACCTGAAATTTGCATTCCCCAACAAAACAGAAAAATACAATGAATCAGACCCATTGTTTTTAGGGGCCACTTTAGGGACTTTCATTACTTGTGCGTACCGTCCGTCACCTCCTGCTGGTCACCCCACCCCCCGCAAAGCAGCTTAAACAAAATTTTCCTTCCATTCATATAAATCTCTTTCCTGAGAGGAGGTTTTCCTCCACGTGATACAACCCCAGTGATGCAGAGTGCCTTTGTGGATTAACACTCTGCTCCAGGCTCTGCTTGATCCGTGTAGGTAAATTTCCTTAGATGGGCGGGACTGCGAAGATTTTCTAAGATGGCACACACATCAATTAAGGTAGCACTCCCTTCTGTAACAATAAGAAAGTGTATAGTGACTTTAAACAGTGAACACATTTCTTGAAACATTAAATGTAAAGGGTATTTTCAGATTGGTGGGTGGCTCACGCTCAAATGGGAATCTTTTCTTCTGGTGGTACGGCCATGATCTGAGAGCTCAGATCCTCTAAGTGCATCCTGCATGTGAGGAAGGGGGAGGGCATGTGTATCTCCTCACTTTTAAGCATTTTGTCAGAGAGAAATGACATCAATCTGTTCTGTATGAGTCACAGTGCCTCACACCCATTGAAATGGGGCAGGTAAATGCCAAAGCTGGGGGTCATTCCTTTCTTAGCAACAAGTCTACACTGTTGAGAAAACGACAGCCCTTAAGTATTGTATCTGCACACTGTTCCCTGTGCCTGGAATGCTCTGCCTCCACAGCTCTCTAGAGATGGCCCCTCCTCGGTAATTTCTCAGAACAAACGCCAGATCCTTAGAAGTCATCTTCCTGATAGCGGGAACACTGCGACATCGGTCCTCCTCTCTCTCTCACCTGAGACGTTTCTCTGTGGCACACACCGCCACCGAAGTGGCCGACTGTGTTTGATTCTCGCGTTCATCACTGTCCTCTCCTAGAATGGAAGCATGGTGACAACTGAAGCTCTGTGTCCTACTCATCAGTAGACACGGAGCAGGCACACGAATATTTTTCGAAATGCAGAGGTATTTGTGCTCAGACAAAAAAATAACACATACACACAGTTTCTGCCAAAGGATGCAGAGTGACATGGGATGATTAGGCATGTATCAAGTGGAGAGCAGAGGGCAGGACATTCCAGAGAGAGGGAAGAGCATGCTGGAAGATTGTGAAAACATGCCTATGCAGTATTTTTTTTTTTTTTTTCCGGTGGGAGCTCAGAAGAGGTTGTCACTAATGCCCACTGTGATTCAATCAGGAAATACTGAGCACTACACATGTGCTCCACATTTAGTAGCAGGAGGAGAGGACCCGGAGTTTAATAAAATGTAGCCCCTGTTATACAGAAACTTCTGATTCTTGTGTGAGAGACAGACACTTAGTCAACCAGTACTATTCCCAAGGTTCCTTCTACTTTTTGATTCCTAATACATTGTGAGTTGCAAGTCAATGTAAATTTTAGCAGTTTGAATTCTGGGAAAATTCTGAACTAGCTATTACTTACTTATTTATCCAAAACTTACTTTTATAGAATGCTTTCAAAATGCTGAATTCTCTTATTGGGACAAGAGACAAGGTGGAAAACAAGGTGGGCAGCCAGCCTCCCAGCTCTCGTGAATTCTATGCTCGTGGAAGTTTTATGAGTTGAGGATAATTTCTAAATTGACTGACAGCTGGTTTGAGTTTGAAGTAGGCATATTGATAGTACAAACAGACACGGTGTCTTATTATATGAGGTCCTTCAAGTGTAGTTTTCCATTATGCTTTTACTGGTTTCCAGAAGATGATTTTCAGTGAACAGTGTTATAAAAATACAATAATGCCCAAAATTAAGGTCCACATAAGAAACTATTTTAAAGATACATTGCCTTTCTCAGCCAACCTCTGATTTATTTTAGTTGATTCCAGTAGCTGAAATCTGAATTAGAATTCACTTTCCATTTAAATGCAGATTCAGACTTTGTACCTGAGGGGGGAGAAAGTCATTTCTTTTGACTAAAATGCTAACACATAAGGAAGTTTCATTTACATCAATATTTCTTCCCAGCGCAAGGAAGTCTTTTCTTGTGATATCTAGAATATTTATTGCAATTATTTTATAACTCTTTGTGTTTGCTTCATCATGTTATGCCACGATTTTATGTGCTAAATAATGAAGATAAACACAAATTAAACTTTAAGTCGCATTGGAAAGGTGTGTGAAAATTTAAAAATGGAAGTGGTGAATTAAATGGCACTGAGTGACCAAATCACAGTAAAAATAAAAAATACTGAAAAGCTCAGTGCATTAATATATTGACAGAGATATAATATGTAGAACTATCTTTTATACTTTTGCTCATTTCTTTTTTATTCTTTAAAAATTGAGTCCTGGTAAGTAGCGTTTTAAAACAGAGCCTTGGGTTATGTATGCCAACTCCTCCAATGCATACCTGAAAAGCTGCCACACTTATCTCCCATGTGGAGATTTGTAACAGAGGAAATTGAGGAGTAGAGATAGATCATTGTAAATGAGTTATATTAGCATCTTATTAAACAATTATTGTACTCAATAATAGCTAAAGAAACAGTTCCATTTTAGTGAAAACGCATGACCATTTTTGCCAGTTCAGATGCTATGAGATTTTTGGTTCATGTATGTATATATACAATAGTCATCTTTTCTAGGATATTTACATGTGAACAAAATTTAAAGTTGGAAAACAATATTTATCTCAGATATTTAATATAAAACTTTAC
Source organism: Anoura caudifer (assembly GCA_004027475.1). Lineage (NCBI taxonomy): Eukaryota > Metazoa > Chordata > Mammalia > Chiroptera > Phyllostomidae > Anoura > Anoura caudifer. The sequence continues at coordinate 28,417 of PVKU01001019.1, read as the reverse complement.
AAAGTTATTTTTATAATGTTCTCCTCCCTCAGAAGAGATTCCATCTGGTGGAGTATTATTTATGGCAGTAGTACAGTTTGTCATTATTAAAGCTTGAACAGTTTCATGCATTCATTAAATAACAACAAAAATTGAATACATCTTATGTGTTAGGTGCTGCAGACTTAGCAGTTAAACAACTAGTCTCTGAAACATGTAGCACACACCCAAGTACAAAGCAACCAACCTTTCAGTACACTGATTTAACTTGCAGCATATAAATCTGACACAATCTAACCTTGGTTTTCCTGACACCATCTTCATCTGGTTTTTGTGATTTCTCTTGTAGCTCCCTCTGAGTTTCCCTAGGGACGCCATTTATTTTGCTAGTATTCCCTATCATCCTGAACAATGTGCTCTTGTTACATTATATGTTGCTCAAGTGATCCTGTCCAGGTGCATCCCTTCATCCATCATCTCTTTCAAGGATTATCAGACTGCATAGTGTGTAAGAGTCATCTGGGTGCTTGTGATAAAGTTCGATGTGGTAGCTTTGGTTGAGGCACAGGAATTTTAACATGAATCCATGCCGATTTTGATACAGGTCATCTGCAACTATATTTTGAGGAACATTTTATCTACAAACTAACAGCACCCCAATTTACTGCTGAAGCCCAGATTTCTCATCTAGGTTTCACTGACATATAATCAACTACCTATTGGAAATTTACTCTTGCTTGTTGCAAATGCTCCTCATGCCCTTCAACCCTTCCCACATCACAATGCCTCAACTCAGTGTATTTTTCCTACCATATTCCCTGGCTTAGCTGAAAAATAAAAATCTAGGTGTTATCCCTAACTCTTCATTCTACTTTATTTCCCTCATATTATCAATTACAAAATCCTATTGATAACTCTTCAATGGATCCTGAATTTGCTTACCTCTCTCTTTAATTGCTTCTTCTACTCTTACATGACTGCTACCTCTCCTGTTTACATAATCATCATTTCTCATGTATCTTATATAAAAAGACTCCAAAATTTCCTCTTAGCCTCCCAAATTCAACCTAAACTTTACACTGTAAACCAAGTAAATTTTTAAGACAATGGATTTAAAAAGTTAAATGTGAATAAATGAAAATGCCCTTACTGTAGTTACCAGTGCATGCATGATAGAGCCCTATCTTCCTGTTCAATCTCTTTCCTCTCCCTTTCCCTGCACTCCTACCTGCTTGCTATAGTCCTCCAAATGCTCACTCATCTTCCTTACCTTCCGGGCTTCAGTTGTGCTGTTCCCTCTACCTGCCACTCTCATTTATCACTTGGCTGTTTTCTTCTCCACTCAGATGGCATATCCTTAGAGAAGGCTTCCTTACGCAGGAAGTTTAGCTTGAGTTTATTTTCCAGAGGTACTAATGTTACAGAGCAACAGAAGGTCCGTATTGTCCGCCACCTTATGGAAAGATGCCTCTCAAAGCCAGAGATTTGTGAAAAGGAAAGGAAATGTTTATTGAATGCTATACAGAGTTAAATTAGTGACTTAACGTCTTCATTAAAATATCAAAGTCCTTTAGGATACCCACAGACACCCACAGTGCTTCCTGTCTCCCTCTGCCCTAAGTCAGGGTATCGTAATTGCAAGGAAGAGAAGCACGCGTCTGGGATCCAGGCTCTTGACACCATCAGCTGTGTCGTCGTCCAGGCAGGATCTCTAATTAATCCAAAGCCATGTGGCACATTCTCATGGCCTACTGGCAAGAGTTCTTTCACCCTTCTTCCAGGCCAAGTCTCTCTTGTTCCCAGGCCACACAGCCAAAGGGAGCATCCCAAAGCCGCGTGGTTCTCTTCTACCAAAGCTGTGGGGAAAGGGTCCCCACTCTGGAAAAGCCACGTGGCAATTCTCTGCTAAAGCCACATGGTGATTTTCCCTCACAGGGCTGCGAGGATCCTAACTCTCGTGAAAGCGCGCGGATTCTCCCTCAATGGCTGCCACTTCTCCGTTTAAATCCCGGCGCCAAATCTCTTCTGTACCCCCATTTCTGACTCCTCCCACAATCAGTTACACCTGCCAGCATTCCCATATATTCCAAGTTTTGGGGGATGCCATCATGAGTCTGGGCAGGTGTGTCCCCATTTTCTGGAGCCAATCTTCTCCAAGCTCCCACGCAGGCGCTATGACTTGGGGTTCTTCCCCCAGTCAAGTCTTGGGGGGGAGTCCTTTCCATCCCCCCTGGCTCAGAGCATGGTCACAGCTATTTAACACATCTAAGCTACCAGCCAAAGGCTATAGATATGTTAAATGACCATGCCATGGATTAGCAGCTCTGCATGTCCCTGCTCCATGTGTCCCTTCTCCCAACTCATACCTGTGGGGGAAGGGATGAGGACATCTTATATGTCCCTCTAATATTCCCTGGACACCCTGAGTTCTGGGCCCATTCCAAATCCTTATTTTGGGGGCCCCCCTCCTGGCTGCACCCTGCATCACTAACATTGCCTGATGCAGCCTATTTTGTGTATCTCCCATACAATGTTTGGGACATATTTACACTAAAAAAAAATATTCATTGCTTATCTGAAATGAAAACTTAATTGGGAAGCTTAGATTATGTCTGGCAACTCTAACATGTGCCCACATAATTTATTACATTACAATTGATACTTTATTTCGTTGTTATTCATTTTTATCCTTTCATAAACTGTAAATTCCTCCTGGCAGGAACCATGTCTGCATTTTTCTACATTGTGTCACTAATCTTTTAAGATAATGCCTGGTAGTTTAACAATATTTGATGCCAAAAAACAAAATCATGTATCCAATATTCAAACCCCACTACTTCTGTTTTTCACTCTGCCATATTGCTTCTAAATCAAAACAACAGAAAGTCTGCATTTAGTGTGAATACTCTAAATACAAAAAATAGTGTTTAATTCTTAACAAAGACTAGGATGTCATACCATGACAAGGCCTATGAATGATTATACTTAGGGTTTAATTGACTCTTGTACAACAAATATAATTCAAAGAATCATTCATATGAACTCAAAGCTCCACTAGTACATTTTTCTGAGAGACACAGAATAATGTTAAATAATGATGTAGACTGTCATTCTTAGAGCTTATTTCAATGAGAAAGATTTTTAATAATAAAGCATTAGAAAGGGACTGAGTAGGTTCTTTTCCACTTGTATTCAACAAAAGAAAAATCCATAGTTCCCAAATTTCAGATTTTTCCAAATCATAAGAAAAAATGTTCTTTGAAAATAAAGTTATTTAAACAGTTTTCTGAGACTACATCTAGACTGGTCTATAAATTTTGCCTGAAAAACATGAGCATGGGTATTCTGAGTAAGTTCTGAAAATAGAAAATACCAATATCAATTATAGGTCCATTAAAACCAAGCTTTTCATAATTGACTCCAGTAGTAATTGATCTCCAAATGTCACAAGATGCCATGGGGCTGCTAGAATTGATGATGGATAGCAATTTTAGCAGAATTAGGCAGATATATCACAAAGCAGAAACAGCATCTGTTACATGATAAGGAGTTATTGGTGTATGAAAATAGCTGAAAAACAATATTTTGGGACTAGTTGGGAAAATGTGCATTTTTCCCCTCCAGTGGTACTTGAAAGTAAAGGAATAAATAACCAAGAAATAGCAGAAAATGTTAAATGGTATTTATGCATTGAACTCGTACTTATAGATGCCCGTCTGTGTGCCTGGCATTAACATTCTCTGCTTTGAGGGGGACATAGATAAACTGCAGACAAGAACAAAGTATCCAACTGTGATGCAGAAATGCCAGTTATTCTCCTGTTCTTGACTTGTAATTTCTAGATTTGAGGGTACACAAATACTGATGGACACCGAGTTTCTCTTTTGTGTTTAGTGCTTTTGTAAATAAAGCAAATTAGTTTATCTCCCCCCAAAGTCAGTGAAGATGATCTTTGTTCAAAACCCAGTTCTCACGCTGTCATGTTCCTCAGCAATGTTGCCCACCCAGTCTCCTCTCAAGGGTCATCTTCATCTGGCCCCTTCTTGACCTTTCTATTGCTGTGCTTTCCCTAGAGACTTTTATTTATGTTTTTGTTCTAACTTCCTGTTTCCTGTAAGTTAATGAGACAAGTAATTTGTCCTGCTTGCTCACAATTGCAACTTCCACTTTATGAAGTAAACAAATGTAAAAATCAAAATAATAATGGATGCACAATCTTATTGCTTTGAAACTCATGTAATTCACCTTAGTTACCCATTCCCTCTTTTTTACCTTTTATCTTGACCTCTTATTCATTCTTTACATTAACTGAAAATTTAATTTATAAATTATAGTCTTTCTCTGCTTTCTTATTTTTGTTTTCATTCTCATGACTTTAATATTTAGATAAGTGAAATATCCAAGTTTTTATGTTCTTCATTCTGTTACTTCTTTACCTCCAATAAATGTTTCTTTACTCCATTTCAGCCACTCACTTCCTATGATTCAAGCTATGCTCTGGCTTTATCATTAGCAGAAACTGTGCCACTTCTGAATTGTCTATTTTAAATATTCCCCTTGCCAACCATATTTTCCTATTCCCTTGAGCCATTGTTTAGTTACTTTTAACTACACAATTCTCTGATCACTTTGACCTTGCCGATAGATTCATCACAGCCACTTCTCATTTTCTCCCAGCTGCTTTTCTCTTGACATCTCTATCCCCAGTAGCCACAATGAGTTCAGTACAATATCGTGAATTCACCTGCCTCCCTCGCTGTCTCACTCACGTGGTAATTTCTCATTGTTGGATGACTTATGCACTGAAAAACTATATCATCTTGGAGAAAATCATGTGGTGATTTTAAACTGACTGGTATCACTTTAAATTTAGAAAAACCATTGTGAAATGGATCAGCATTCGTCCAAGTTTTGTTCATTTATTGAACAGATATGCACTGGTAATCTTCTATGTACAAGTAGCTATTCTAGTTGCTAGAGTTATGAATAAAATATTCAAGGAATATTTTGCCTTTGTGTGGCTTATATTCCATTGGGGTCTAAAAAGACAAAAACTGAATAAAGAAATAAACATTCAAGAAATAGAAGATTGTACTAAAAGCTTATTTACTTACTGAACAAATATGTACTGAACACTTATTTATCTGTCAGGCATAATACCACAAAATAAATAAAATAGGGTAATGATATAGAAAGCCCGGGTTGGGGGAGCTTTATAAAAATTTTATAGTTCCTCCCTGGTGGGGAATCATTTTTTGCTGAAACTTGAATTGTGGAGTTTGGTAGAATATTTTGGGGGAAGAGATCAGTCTTCCGAAGCCTTGAATTGGAGAAAATCACGTCCTAGCCAAAGACAGGAAGAAAATACAGAAGGAAAATCAGTGTGGCTGGAGCTTCGTGGTCCTGGGAAAGGCGAGGAAAGCTGAGGCTGGAGAGGAAGGAAGGGGTACGATAGTGCCCACCAGCCACGCACACTTTTTCCTTTGGTTATGAAGGCAGGGAGAAAACATCGAACTCTCCTTCCTCAAACACTTTGGACCATCTCCTTTCATTCTAAGCTAATGCCTGGACTTTATACACAATTTAGAAAATTGAAACCATCAGATACAAAATATCTCCCTCAACCTTCCACCTATAATCCTATCATTTTTTCTTCTATCCTATCGCAACAGACATTGTGTCCTAGCTCCTTCATTGGTAGCGTTAGCCTAACCCTCCGGCACTTTCCTGCTTCCATTCCTCTATTATAGCTAATGCCATTAATATCCTTATTGCTATCATTTCAATCATCATTTAAACATATGCAAATCAATTTCTTCCAATTCAAAAGACAAATCTTCTCTTAACTCTCATCTTCATCTCCCTCTAAATAAATCTCTCCACTGAAGCTCTCAACCCATCATAGGACCTAATATATTTTGCCTCAAAATTATCAACAGCCTTCTCTACATTTCAACTTCGAAGGACTTTTCACCATCTCCACGATACTTCGCATCTCAGCAGCATTCCACAGAAGTGAAGAGTACACAGTAAAATAACAAATAGCTGATTTTTCTCCCTCGATGTTCATCTCTCTATCTCTACTTCTAATAACTTAAAGTTCTGAGACTTTCTAGCATTCATTCTCTGGGTGGACAAGTAAGGTTGAAAATTAAAAGATCTTAATCATGACATAGAATAAATTTATATTTTAATAAAAAACTTTATTGACATCTCACTTTTTAAAGTACAATAAGTATATGGATGTGTGTGTTGTATACATTTGTCTTCTAAGATGTTTTCAGAAAAAATATGTATTCATATACATAAGACCATGCTATGCATTAGTGACTGATATAATTTGTGTGCCTTATGATCTTAATTTCTCAATGTTATATGTCTCTTCCACAATTTGATGTAGTAAATTCTCCTTCCCCAATTCTTTTTTGCTGCTCAGAAGGGGTCTTCTTTGGCATTCAAATTTAAACTGGATTTTACAAAGCAATTTAACTCCAGAATCCAAGAAAAGAAACAAGGATGGAAAATAATCAATGAATATTTTAAAGCAAGGATTTCTTATGTTCATGACTTTTTAAATGACTCAATTTCTTCCAGAATATCTAAAATGCAAAGTAGATAATTTCTTTCAACATTTTGTTTTAAATTAAATAAATTTTCAAAGAAATCTCAGTATGTTTGTTTGTTAATGCCTCTTTCTCCGTCAACTTATGCTATTTTTTGTAGCCGAAGGCAGGCTTTTAAAAAGTATGGAGCAGTAATTGCTTTATTCTGACAGGAACTTCCATATGCTGAGGATGTAAATGTAATTCTTTGATTGGCCTATTCAGATGTAAACATGCCCAGTGGGTAAATGAGTTCGGATTATTTATCATCTCCTGAGTAGTTATATATTTGTGAAATTGTTAATGAGATTTTACAGTTTTTCTCCTGTACCTGTCAGAGAGAACCGGTCAACATGAGGGCATGTTGAAAGGTGTGATAGTACTGTAACATCAGGTGGATTTCAGTTTTTTCCGCTGGCGGCTCTGGGCAGCGGGCTTCTTTGTCAAGTTTCTGTACTATTTTTGTTCCTCCGGGCCACTAACAGCTATGTGATTTTCAGTTTCCTTGGCTTTGCATGATAGACTACTGCTCAGATCCCGAGGCATGAAAATTAAGCTAGTGTTTACATCTAAATGACTTCCTTCATTAAACTCCAAGTTTGATTTTCAATATATTACATTTGTATGTTGTTCAAAGGAATAAAATGATCTCAAGTATTTATTTAATTGACTTTGTTTGTACAATTATTAAATTAAGGTTGTCATTGAGTATCACTTCATCTGGAATGATGATTTTAAAGCTGTCATTTTATAAGTCATTTCAAAAGCATAGCCAAATTTTGAACTTAATATTAGTGAGTACATTTTTTTTATTGATGTATGTTATGGTGAAACTGAACCTAATAATTTAATTTGTAAGTGTAGCCATTTTGAATTTACTAAATGTATAAACTCTAGGATATTTTTAAAAGATTGAAATTAAATTTTTCAAATAGATTTTAAAGAGTTGATATATGCTCAGGTATATACTGTGACACAGCTATTGACTAATAAAACATTGCAAATAAAAAGTACTTCAAATTCTTTTAGACTACATGCATAAGGGTCATTAGAACTGAGCACTTTTTCTAAGTAAATGTCTTTTTCTAGAAAGAAATGTCTTTTCTAGAAAGAAATGTCTTTTTTAAGTAGGTTTATGGTCTAGTGTATAATATATGTTAATTTACTACGGATATGTTTTTCAAAAACAATGCAAAGATAAATTTGGTAATGAATTCTGAAAATGTTACAAAATTAAATTTCTATACTTTAGTGTATATTGGACTACCTCTATAAATAATACATTGATCATAAAAAGAAAATGGGTTCCCTGGTAAAGATGTTACAGCATGGTCATGTTTAAAAGCCTATTTAAAGGGAAATTATTTTAGATGAAAGAGGATAGAACACAGATAGATTCACCCTCAATTACCATAAGACACGACCTTCAATGTCTTTCCAAACCTGAGATAAAATGGCATTCTCTGCATATGTAGTGGGGCAGGGGGAAGATCATGGCTTGCATTTACTCTGCCAATTCATCTTCTGTATCCTGTCAGAAACAGTCAATTTAGAATTATCAAGGACTCATTTTTATCTTGGTTTCAATTTCTTTTCCCAGAAGCAGTTTGCCAGAGAAACAAAAGTAGCAAAGTTTCCTTCCTTCTTTGATTTGTAACTTGCATCTCTTTCTCCTTATGTCCAGATTAAGGACAAAATCTGAAAGACCTTGGAGTTATTTTCAGCTTCTTTTGCATTTAATATTTCCAACATCCTCTGGATGTTAAAAGAGAAATAAAATCACTAATTTCATCCAGGACTTTGATAACGTCCATGGTTAAAAGTACTTTGTAAATGTCAGTTTTCTGTTTCAAAAGCAGCCCGTTATTCTGTCCTTGTGACAAAATACTAAAACTAGCAGATGCCTTCTACATATCTGATTTTGCATTAAAGATCAAATTTCAGATTTCGCCTCAGAAATTTTATACAGCATGCCATTTGGAAAGGCCAATATTTTGGTTCACTTGTCACTGGTAATCAGTGTTTAATGAAGCAAAGTGTAGCTATGCTGGTATTTTTATTGTGGCACTTGATCATTTTTTCATTGGCAGACCCACAGATGGCCTTTTTTAATCCAGAAAATATCTGGCTAAATACACTCTATTTTGGGTCTACTGTTGTTCACATATTTTTTGGAAACCTTTTCCTCTTCTGACTTTTACCGTGGAAGATTTTAGAGTGTAATATTTATATTTACTTTCTAACTTTCTTGAAAACCCTACCCAATCTGCATCCCAAGCTTTCTTTCCAAACTTTATTTTACTGCTCCCTTCACACGTTTTCTGATTTAGCTCCATTGAATTGATTATCATTCTTTAAGAAAAGCTGTTCCTGTTTCTTCGTTCCTGGGCTTCCCTTTGTAGGAATTCTCCCCACCCCTACCAATTCACCCTACTCCTTATCTCAAGCACCACAATTCTTCAACTCCATAAATGGCTGCACTGACTTCTTTGCAGACAGTTTTTTCCTTCTTTGAACTCTGCAAGTATTGCTTTATCTCTTGAAACAGTTTTCTGTTTACAGACTGTGGGCTCCTTGTTACCTTTCTCCTTCCAGAGCTCTTATTCAAGTTCTCTCACTGCAGCTGTTCTGCAATCTAATCATCACTTCCTTCCTTTACCGACCCTCTACTTTGTCTCAGTCTTTTCAACTCTACCTGTTCATTACCTGTCAGTCTTCATGTTATTTATACCCCCGAGGGGATTTTTGACTTTATTTTAAACCCAACCTTCAATGAATAAATAATACATCTTTCCTGGGCTCATCTACTCTAAGGAGAAAAAAAACTAGAACCACCCAACGGAGTCTCTCTGATCTGCATGTGCACACATCCCCTTCTACCAGAAGAGTCGTTCTGAACACTTCCGTCTGCAGAAAATCTTCTCACCTGTGTGCAGATCCCATGTACTCCCCTACTCATAGGTGTTTTACTCTTCTCTGACAAGCCTATCTTTTCTCTCATATATTCAATTTCTTCTTCTAGTTGTTCCAGAGATTCTCAACATCCTCATATTTCTCTAATTAGTTAAACAAACAAATAAAATGCAAAACCAAACTTTATTCCCCCCTTCATTCCTTTCCACTTACAGGCACATCATCACTCTTCTCTCCTTTGCAGCCAGACAGCAGCCTATACCTAAGGTCTCCTGTGTACCTTTCAACTCATGCTAGCGTGCCTTTCATCATCGCAATTCCATGAAATAAGTTTCACCATCATTATCAATGACTGCATGTTGATAAAAATAATGGATATTTTAAAATACTTATCTTACATAATAATTTTGTAGCATTTGATGCAATTAAGCACTGTCTTGAAACACTCTCCCGTCCTTCATTTTCGTGACATGACTTTCCCCTAGTTTCCTTGTAACCCTCTGGCTACTCCTTCCTTTTCCCTTTTGTAGTCTCATTATCGTCTCCCTAGCCAATACATTTAGAGATCCTCTCAACTCGATGCAAAACTTTCTCCTTTCTCACTTGATATTCTCTTACTAGGTAATTTCAACCACCCTCAGGGATTTAATCACCACCAATATTCATCTCTACCTCAGATTCAGCCCTGAGCTACACCAACTACTGTGAGTCTTATTAACTCGATTTTCGACATCGTCATTAGAGAGGTATTCTCAAAATAAAAATTTGCTATTATCTTTTGAGGGTCTCTCCACAAAATTCTCCTCCTCACGCTTGCAATTTTTCAGTATTTTCCCATCGAGATTTTCCCAGCCTGAGCTGACTTCCTTTCCAACACCATCCCCCTTTTGGTGATAGTGATCTTTCATCATGATTCCTCCTAACTACAAGGCATTTGCGCTTTCCATTTCTTTTTCCTTAGATGCTCTTCCCTGCTTCTTTAACTTAAGTCCAACTCAAGGACTTTGGTTGTCAATATCAGATGTCAACTAAAAGTACAACTTCCTTCTGAAAAATTTGAAAACATTTCTTTGCCAAGAACATAACATATCTCTTATGTTCTTGGCAGCATTCTTCACAATGGCCAAGCCATGAAGACAACTAAGTCCTTCCATAGGTGATTGGGTGAAAGCATGGTTCTGTTACACAACGGAATACTACTCAGCCGCAAGAAAAGATGAAATACTGCTACTTGTGACAATATGGAGAGATCTTGAGAATATCTTGTGGAGCAAAATAAGTCAGACAGAAAAAGCCAAGAACCATATGATTGCATTCATATGTGGGATATAAAACTGAAATCAATAAATGAGTGAACAAGACAAACAAACAAATAAAAACTCATAGGCCCAGACAACAGTATGGTGGTTACCAGAGGAAAAAGGTGGGGAAAGGAAGCAGTAAAGGGTGAAAAGGCCACATACACGGTGATGGAAGGGTATTTAACTTTGGGTGATAGGCGCATATGCAATATACAGATAGTGTATTGTAGAATTGTGTACATGAACTCATATCATTGTATTAACCAATGTTACCCGCAAAACTAAAAGTACAACTTCCTCAAAGAAGATTGCCTTGATCTTTCATTCTAGAATAACCCTCATATTTGGGTGGAATGTTTTTCTTTCATATTACTTAGCAGAGTTGTCAATTTATTTTTGTATTAAGGTTATTTGAATAATATTTTCTTCTATCCCAAATGCAGATACAGGTTTTTCTTTTCTTGGAAATAACTCCCCATTATCTACAACACAGTCGAGTTAATAGCTCAATAAATGTTTGGTGAATGAATGAATGACCATATGATGAGATCCTCACATTGTAATACTTTGCCCATAGTAAGAGTTTGACAAATGGTTAAATTACATTAAGTAATTCATGTACATGTTTATATGTATTACTCATGATTGAATTATATTTGAAGGAAAACAAAAATAGAGTAGAATCCATGATTTAGAACAACATATTTATGTTCAACTCTGTTCATGCTTATTTTCATCTTGTTTTCTGTGGCATTTGAACAAAGTTATGACAATTGGTTTTTTTCTGGATTAAGGAATAGAAAATATTGTTCATCAACTCATTAATTAGAATGTTTGATTAAGGTTGGTGATAGCAGGTTCTGTTTAAATCGAAATGTTACTTTGTTGTCCCTTTCAGACTGACCTGAATTGACTAACCATTTACATTTTACATTTTATCAAACCCTAAATTTTTGGAGTAGAAAAGCTAGTATTGCCATACCTTTGGACTTCGGCTTTTATGAATAAATTTTTCCACTTCCAGGGGAAAAATGGTTATAAAAGCTCAATATAACATTATTCATTTTTCCCAGCTTACCCCCATCTTGCTTTTGAAAGCAGCATGCATAAAATAGTAACAAAAATGTTATTTACTAAGGATGATTTATTTTAGCACATTTTAAAATAATCATTAATTTGTGACCTTTTATTAATAGAGGAGAAGCAGAAACCACAAGCAATAACCACTAATCACTAATTAAAGTCACTGATGGAAGAAATTTGAAAGAAATGGTTTTACATTTGTTTTGGAAGAAAATTCAGAAGTACGGCAGAGCTCTGGTTAAGGTCACAAAATTTCCCTATTTTAATCTATCTAATATCTAAATTGTACACTATATTAATCACCACTTCCAATTAAAATTTTAAATATAGCATTGCTTTTCTTTAAAACAAAAATGAGTGTCAATTTCACTAATTAAAAAAAACTTATTATCACAGGATGGCATTCCAGGAAATAGTAAGAAAAATGCCAGGTTGATTTTATAATAAATATTTTAATGAAAATATCACTGAAATTATATTAAACAATTACAAATGAAAGGTGAGCAAAAATCACTTTATTTCTTATATAATTATAAACTAACACTGATCTCCTGACTGGTCTTGCTGCCTCCAGCCTGGCTATATCAAAGCGCTACTCTTTCCGGCAGCCAGAGTGGTTTTTCTAAATGTTAATCAGACTTGGTCTTTTTCTTTGTTCAGGTTCTTTGCTTTTCCCTTAGCAATTCAGAATTAAGCCTGATGTCTTCGGTTAAAAACCCTGGTCCTTCATGATCTGGTGAGACGTGTCTATCATTCCAACTTTAGTCAAAGCCATTTATAGAAACACACGCACACAATCTCTCCCTCCAGCCACACCCAGTAGTGTATGTACTATTTCCCAAATTCTTCACGTGTTTTCATTTTCTTTCTCTGGTCATTCAAATATTCTGTTTGTACTCCATGCTAAAGCCTTTCCTTTTCTTCACCTAATTTCTGTTTATTTTTCAAAATGATTTCCAAATTAAACTGAATATTCTCAGTTTAAATATCACTTCTTCCAGGATACTGATCCTGAATGACCCAGTTTCTTTTAGAGCCCAGAGTACGTGGCAATAAACCTCAGTGACATACTCTATAACTTTAAGCATCAGTTTATTCGTCTGCCTTGGGGCAAAACTATATGAACTTTGTAGGCTCAATCTTCTTTAAATGAATATCTGCCAGCCTCTGGCATACTGCATTTATTTGCCAAGTATTTACATATCCAGTGCGATGTTCCAGTTTCTTAGCTTGGAGCTGCAGACACAGAGATTAAAGACACATGACCACCATCTCTGAGGAGCTGCTCCTCCACATGCTGATGGAAGAATGTCCAAACCTGTAGTAAAATTTTAAAAGATGTTATTTGAGCCAAAATGACAACACGCCGGGAAGCAAGATCTCCAATGTGACAGAGAATGACAGTTTGTAGTTTGGTTGTACATTTAGAATTAAGGCAAGAACATGAAGATTACAAGAAGGTGGGAGAAAACAAGGTGGGGATGGGCTACAGCGTAGTTAATAAGATTGTGTTCTATCTTGAAGGTGGTTATGCTTCTGAAGGATCTAAAAAAGGAAGAACTTCAAAGATGTGTTAATCTAGATGCATAAAAAAACAATGGCAGGGCTTGATTAAAGCAAAGATAAAGCTTTTAGTAAAGAAGTTACAGGAGGTGTGACTACCCACTATAATAAATTGGGAGTTTATTATCAGATTGCTTTGTGAAGTTATTTTTGATTAGATTTAGAATAGCACCCCCATTTTTGTCCACAGATAGGTAAACAGTAGACATTTATTTATTGGGATAATTAGTTTCAAGGATCAGGTTTTATCCAGCCACCTTGTTGATATCATCTTCTTCATCTGGGAGTGCAAAGGTTAAAGACAAAGACAAAAGCATTAGTCTAAAAATAATTTGGAACCTTCACGAGAATTTTAGGAATGGTGCTGAAGGCTGAGACTGAGGTGTTTGGTGGGGACAAAAATGTCTTTATGTTGCCCAGACTAATAATGACTTACTCCAGATGCAAATGAGACACTTTCCTGGTCACATTCCAAGCCTACGTACGAGTGGTAGATACCAGTGACATACAACTCTTAATAGTTTCAATAAGATAGCTTTTGTCTCAGAATGTGCTGGCAGCTGCTCTGTCCATGGAAGAACTGTCACTCAAACACTAGCTTTCTATCAGGATAGCCCAGAATGAGGATTTGTCTCCAGAATAACAGTGGTGTTATTACCAGAGCATGTGCAAAATGGTGTGCAACATGCAAGGGGGGATGATCTTGTTACTCAAAGTAAACCTGCTGGGGAAGGGGCTGCGGGCCTCACGTGTGGGTTCAGTATAGTCAATTTCCCATCGGTGACTGGAGAGAGAAAAATATTTGATTTATTTCAACCTAAAAGAATTCTCTAAAAGTTACAGATATGATTAACATTGCTCTTAAGAGAATAGACACAGTGTACTTTATCTATTTCAAAATGTTGTTGTTGTTATTATTATTATTATTATTATTATTACTATTATGAGTTCCTAAATGATTCAGGTTACCTGGTATGTAATTGAATACCAGTCACAGCCAGTATTTTTCAACTTTTCCTCTACCCACCCTAAGACCAGAAAAAAAGTTTTTCAGGGGGAAAACAAGTATCATTGGGAAGTGACAACATGAGACATTCTTGAAGTTCTTGTCTGCTTCTCCCTGGGCTGAGGAAGATGTGCAGAGCATCTGTATATATTTGGAGTAAGCTAGAGCAGAAGGGACCTATATTCCAGCGAACGCTGGAAAACTGCCTGGCCAGCGCAGTCTGGAACATCAGCCAGGCTGGCAAAGAGCAAGAGGATAGTGGTGCTGTTACTGGGCCACCGCCATTAAGTAATGCAGAGATTTTTAAATGGACTTCTTGATATGATTCAAGATACAGATTTTGGTGAAACTGGTCAGAGTAACCCCTTTTGGCTTTTAAATTTTACAAGAATCATGTGAACTTTCACTTAAAAAATCAAATTATAACGAAAATGTTAATGCTTGTAAAGTATACTGCCAAAGATGTTTTAACTGGAAATTTGGGGACTTATTTCCTCTTGGCTCATTTTTGGGTGACAAGGAAGGACAGGTTACTTACTGAGGAGACCATTTTTTCAAGTTATCTCCTCCATTCAAAGATACAAAGGAATCTGAACCAAAGTGACTGAATGCTGTGTGGCTAGGTATGCTATGAAGAAACACAGGCAAGTAAGCCTACGAATCCGACAGATATCGAAATAAAGGAGACTCCATGGTACTAAAGCGTATTCAAAAGTCTGGCAGTGTTCCTGGAGCCCATGGCTCTGTGCCACTTACTGCAACACTCGCGGTGGATGAGCAGTTCCCTGTCACGCTTCTAAACGAATGTTTCCTGTGATTTTTATTAACACAGGCAGTGCTGAAATCTGCTTGATGAGCATTCTAATAAGGATGCCTTATATGCTAGCAAAAGTTCCAGGAAATAACAAGGAAGAGCAAACTGATGAAAGAAGACACAGTTTTTATCATAACACCACAGCACGTTGCAGGAATCTGACTTAGACACTGACGTGCTCCGAATGAGGATGCCGCCTACAGAACTAGGTCCAGAGAAAGGGAGAGTCTAATATCTGACTTGCCACCCTCAACAGCACCACGAAATAATACTATTAACAAGCAACATGTTGATTTTGAGAAGTTGTGTTATTTAAATTATACTCTGAATTGTTTATTATAATATTTCATGGTAGTTTAGAATTCCTTTACTGGAATTAGGAAGCCAACACCAAATCTGCTAGTAAAACTTTTACTTGGTCAAAGAGCAACAAACAGGCCAATGCATGGATTTGAAGAAATGGTTGCAACCTAGACATGGAAAGTGTTGTCTCAAGTCCATCACCACGTTTAGATAAAAATTGCAGACTTGGTTAGCGATCAGTAAGAAATACTTTGATAATGAGACAATTGTAAATGAGGAAATGACATATGTCTTTGTAGTTGACTTGCCTTTTTTTTTCTTGTAAAACTATTCATGTCACCTCCGTAGCACGTCTGTCTACTTTAACCCACAATCTGTTTATCCTATTCCTGCTAATTCCTCACAGTCCGGTTTAGAAGTCGTGTGTTCGTGGAAGCCTCCTTTAACCCCCAGAACTGCATCTCTTCCATCCCCCTAACTTTACCATTTTTTTATCACTTCTTTCATTGTATTTAAATTGCCTATTGACTTCCTTACCTCAATGAGATTATGACCTATTACAGGACAGAACTGTTGGCCTTTTAGAAATCATACCCTGACTTTATCACCTAACATGACATTTTTGAATGAATACATTAATGAAGGTATATAAATGAGTGTCTGCATGTACTATGCAAACCAGCCATGATTTGTAAAGTCACAGTTGAAATAAGTTCTAAATTAACATGTTATTTTGTGGAATGGCATAGAGTTGAAATGAAACATTTAATTGACTATATAAAATCTGACCATAATGCATTCATCCATTGGATTAAGAGTGCAAAAGGAACAATTATTTGAGTTCTCTAGGATACACAAACACACACATATTTGTGTGTGTGTGTATATATGTGTGCATATACATATGCATACATATATATGCATATATGCACATATAAAATGCATATATATGCACATTTTTTCTGTATTTCCTATAAATCCTTTTATACGCAGACACATTTGGGGCTTTAAAGGTGGCTTCCAATAATGTCTGGTTTCTCTTGATTGCAAAAGATTAACAACAAAGAGTTAAGCAGATGGTAGGTGGCATTGAAATAGGCAGAAGTGGTACTGACAAATGACATAAGTAGTATGGAATATATATTATAAATATCTTTTCATAAACATCTCCATGACATTAGAATGTATTATATGCTAAAGGTTTTCATTATATTTATTCTCTTGGACATAGACATCCAGAGGAATGTTACATTTATTAGCTCTATAATAATAAAAATATTATTGAACAATATTTTATTTTATCCTAAGATATAACATAGAAATCTTAAATTATATGCATTTTATGACTAAATTATTTTTTTATTTAATCCAAGCAACCCATTTAACTCACCTTTAACCATAATTAAATTTCCCCCTTTGGAGAGGATTACTGTGTGAATATAAAAATATTTACAACACGTTCATTCCTGAGCTTACATTGAAGATGAATTTTTTTTAGCAAAACTTATGATCTTAAGTATAAAATATCTAATATTGTCAAAAAAGTACACTGGAGGTACAAGTTCATGTTACAATAAAAGTTTGGTACATATGAGTATATGTGATACTAAATGCATAAATTTAATTTCTGTATTATATCATCCATTCATAAATACATAATTTATAGTGCTGCCAGTTACAAGAGAAAAGGAAACATTCATCTTTGGCAATCAGTTTATGCCCATTAGCTTCATTTTTCTTTGAACTATTACTTTGAATTACTCTTAGAAAGTACTTACTTTTAGATAATTTACTTTGTTGATGTAGTATATGTATTAAAATATTTTCAGAATAAATGTAAAACATAAATCTTACTAAATTATGTATTCAGTCTTTCACATCATTAAAAATAATATCAGTTTCATTATTAATTCAAATTATATATATAAATATATGTAAAATCATACTATTCTAATTCATGATTTTAATTACTTTCACCTTCAAGGTAAAAAAAAAAGCCTATAAAACTGAGTCTTTCAAAATATTTGAAATCTGATTGAACATTTTATGAACTTAGAAACTCTTGATGATTATAACACAATTATTATTGTAATTGAGCCATTCCTCTTTTTTGATGATATCTTTGTTAGTCAAATTTCTCAGCATTTATATAAAGGCTCTGCTTAAAATTTAAATTAGGGGTAGTAGGCACAAAAATCATTAACAAGGTCACTTCTTAAATTTGAAGAGTTCCTTCATGTTGCAATGCATCAAATAGTAATTTGTTAGTTGACAGTTTTCCTACCTTGAGTGCTTCTCAGTCAAGAGATTGTTCTCCAAAGACAGTCAGCTGGGTAAATGTCAGAAGCTCAAAAAGTAAATTATCGTACAAACAGCACTGATATTTCTATGAGATGGAAGGAAAGCATATTTATTTTTAAAATATAGAATTTTATTTAAAACAAGTGAAAACCTTCCATTGTGACCTTTCCAAGATTCCAAACAGTGACGAATTTGGTCATTACAAATAACCTTTTCCAGAAAGAGCTTTACCATTCAGGACTTTCATTTGATAATGTCTGTGAATTAATTTCCGCTCTACGAACTAACTCATGATATTAACATTTTTATGAAATATTTAATTCTTGATAGTACAGTTTTAAACAAATTTTTAAAAGGAAAAAAGTAAGGAAGTAGCTTTTGATAGTCTGTCATTTTTAACTTGTTTTGGAGAAATCATTCAGTCATTTTCTTGTTTCTTCTTTGTAGAAAATGATATTGTATTTGTGTGAGCTTTATGTGCAATTTTGTTTCTAAACATTCTTTACAGGGCTGAGAATAATTCTATTCAGCAGACTCATTCTAAAGCAGTTTGCAACTTAGCAAATAAGCTGGATTCTCTGGGTACATTCTTGACTCATTTGTTTGGAGTCAGATGCTCCTTTTCACCATGTAAATAATATTGTGTATAGTGGTTTAAAGTTGCTTCCCAAGTTAGTCTTTGCTATTTTTTTAACTCTTGGGGATCCAAAAGAACACATATCTAGGCAAAACAGCATTTATATTTAGAATATATGAAATTTTATAAAATTATGAAAATAAATGAGTGGACACATATTATTACCACAACCTCTAAGTATCTTTAATAATGGTATCTCTCTTGGAATATGGGTCCCAAGCTCCAATCTGGAATCACAGGAACACATCCTGACCCAATGCTCCTGATAAAAATGCTCTCTCTCCTCAATCACACATCTCCAAGACACTGAAAACCCAAAGTCCACAGTTGTGTTTCACCGACTGGGACTTCTCACAATGTGAGAGAATTTCAGAAAGGCAGAGACAGTGAGTACACGGAAAGATATAAGGTACTCCAAAAGACCAGGTCTTTTCCCTGGTTGGAAATCCTTGCCAAATTAGTCCAAAGTTTGTTTTTTTCCCTACCTTTCCGCCTATCTCCTCCCAGGAACACAGTCTCTTCTGTCTTCCCCACTGTTAGCTGATGAATTGCCAACTCTATGGATGACTGAGAAAATAGTATAATGCATTTTATACCAGATAGTCTACACAATGTTATGAAGAATGCTAAGTGTCCCCAGTAAGCTAATACATAATAGGAGGAGTGACATTAGCGAGTTTCAAAAATTCTTTTTTAAAGTTTTTTTAACATTTTATTTATCTTTAGAGGGGAAGGGAAGGAGAAAGGGAGACAGGAAGAGAAACATCAATGTATGGTTGCCTCTCGTGCGTCCCCTGCCGGGAACTGGCCCGCAACCCAGGCATGTGCCCTGACTGGGAATCGAACCATGATCCCTTGGTTCACAGGCCCGCGCTCAGTCCACTGAGCTACACCAGCCAGGGCTCAAAAATTCTTAAGAATCATTAACAGAAATTATATTAGTAGTCATTGGAAAATAGACAAGATTAAATTTAGATATTTCTTCTCAGTTGTATACAAAAGACAATGAACTTCCCTGACCACTCTACCTAAAGTGTCAGCCACAAATTCCACCCTCTTATCCAGTGTTACGTTTCCTTATAACCTTAATTATTACTTATATTGTATTTGCTTATTTCCTGCTTCTCCCACCAGAATAAAAGCTTCCTTGATGCAGGTACATTTGTTTTGCATAAGACTGTGTGGCATCCCCAGGTGCTAGAACAGTAACAATCATGCATATACATATTTACTGAATGAATAATTGAGTGAATAAATGAACGGATGATAATTTAAAGATTTAGTTGTTTTGAAACATGATTCAACTTGATAGTACATAATTATATATATATATATTTTTTACCTTGCATGCCACAAGTAAGAACAAACTGTCTCTTAATGGAAAGAACTTTTTAAACACCTGCTAAATGACTGTCTTGCAGAGAGCTTTCTTGTCTGAACTGGTTTCTCCCAATCCATGTCTCAGTGCAGTTGTTTGGCTTGTCCCCTTTCTCACTGGACCACTTGAAAGCCAAAACTCAAACAGGCCACCTGTTTTCCTGCTCCACAAATTAGCCACTCTGTAGTTCAGAGCTATGTACAGGGAGATAACCAAGTGGATGAGAGACAAAGATTGAAAAGCCTTCTATTCAAAAGTAACCAAGGATAAAAAAAAATAACTAGAAAGTAAAGTTAGAAAATGTCCAAAATCTACATAAATTGCACTGCATTGCATGAAGAGATTATCCATTCACGTAATTTTGTTTGAATCTTGAAGAGCTGAGAGAAATGTACATACACTTTACACATGAGTGTGCCGAAAAGGACTACGGGAGTCGTGGAGGTGACACTACCACCTATTAGTGGTGCTCACCAAGCCACTCAATCGTATTTCCTGGTTCCGTTGTGTCAGAGACAGAATACTCAGGGTTACAGGAAATGTACTGTCTTATTTGAACATAAAAGATGCATAAAAACATAAAATATTATAAATTTTGCTACTCTCTTTTTTTTAACAGAGACAATATGGAAATTAAGCTTCACCTTAATAAATATCCACAAGTTCATTTGTTTGGGAGGTTAGTTTAATCCACATAGGATTTCATGTATACTGATGAAACGCATAGGCTGAAACACAGTGGTAGAAGGTTAACAAGGAATTAGAATCAGGCAAACTGTGAACAAGAGTGTAAAGTCCAATAGTTAAATGTAAAATTTGACTCAGTTTAGTCACAATACCTATAACTGTTTGTTAAACATCTATTAATGCCAATGCAAAGTCAGAAAAGCTGATGAACATGACGGAAACCCTGGTTTTAATTCCACAACCTTATTTTTTTAGGCCTCTGGGTGTTTCAGACTCAACCACTGGCCGGAGGAGGCGAAGAGAAGTACCCACTGAAGCTCGTGCCAATTCGAATTCTGTGTTACCGTTCACTTTTACTTTCTTCTCATGTAAATACTTTTAATTTTACATTTTACAATCATTTCATAGACGTGTAATAACCTAATGCATTTAATATTGTTGTGCTGGTTAAATATTCCAAAGTCACAAATACAGTAATAATTTTGCTTTTATGGTGAATAATTGTTTCTTGAACATATAAGTACAATATAACCTTAAATCAACATGCTGCTCAAAGGAATCTGGTATTTTCTGAGATTTTATGCCTGAAACCATACTCTGATTTAAAAAAATATTACATTTTTAGTTAAGATGTCAGGCATATGTAATCTAAAAAAGTGGAAATTAGAAGAGAGATAATAAAGAGTGTTTGTGGAAGACATACACGTTTCTAAAGTGTGTGACTAAAAACCAGCGCAACCGCGTTCAGACTGCAGCTTAAAATAATAGTTACTTCTCAGTAGGAAATCTCTTTTGTGGCAAGAAACCTGCTGGATGCTTTAAATACTGTATCTTTAATATCATCTCAAAACAATCCTGGGGAATAGGTGTTATTTTTCTGATTTTATATAAAGTGAATTGAGACTTGGAGAGGTTAAAATTTGCTAGAAATTAGGTAAAAAATAGATTAAGTAACTAAGGTTTCAGTTCTCAAGTTTTCTTCAAGACTCCAAAGTCTCTACTCTTTCCTCTAAATATACTGACTCCCAACCCTTGATTGAACTAATCAAAACGATATGACGAAGTTACTTAGAATTACCTCCTTTGAAATCCTTCTTAATAATGTTGATCCCATCATTGAAATACCACCTTACCCTCTAAATGCTCCAGAACATTTTAGTATTTTTGCCTTTTTAGAAATAGTTTGTCTTGTGGCATTATTATTTGCCTTTTTCCTGTTTTTGTTCTTTTATTAAATTATATTTTGAAATACTGAGATCAAGTTTAAGAATCTATTGGGCTAAAAACTATAGAAGCCTATATGATTCATTATTCCCTGGCCAATTCAGCACATCAAAAGGGCATTTACATAGTAATTTATTACAGCAAAAACTCAACACTGATTAGTTTTCCAAGCCTGCCTGAGTCACTGGGGTGCTGCTCAGTTCACTTTTCTCCTAATGACATTATATTATCGCCCAGACAGGAAGGGACATTTCTTCTTGGTGTTACTGGTAAGTATACAAATCCACTTGACTCTCCAACCCTATTAAGAAACAACTTTCTGGGTCACCACAATTATGACCCTTGGACACGTGATTATATTATGTTATGTGACAAAGCAGAATTAGGATTGCAGATGAAATTAAGATTAGGAGTTAGCCGTTGACTTTTGGGAGTTAATCCTGTATATCCAGGTGAGTCTAATGTACTCATAAGAGGGAGTCAGAGAGATGTGACCATGAAAAGTGTCAGAATGAATGTGATAAAGGTTGAACCAGCCATTCTTGCTTTGAAGATGGCAAAAGGAGGGCATGAACCAAGGAATGCAGG
The DNA here is from genome assembly GCA_004027475.1 of Anoura caudifer. NCBI lineage: Eukaryota > Metazoa > Chordata > Mammalia > Chiroptera > Phyllostomidae > Anoura > Anoura caudifer. Next base: position 6,038 of record PVKU01001019.1, on the reverse strand, counting down.
CAGCGTCTAGAGTCTGGAAAAGAAAGGAAATGGATTCTCCCCCAGAGCCTGCAAATGTAGCCTTTCTAACACCTTTATTTTAGTAGAGTGAGACTCATTTTGGAATCCTGAACTATAGAAAAGAAAGATCATAAATTTGTGTTGTTGTGGGCCACTGCATTTGTGGTGATTTGTTACAGCAGCCATAAAAAAATAATAACCATCCCCTGTCTGTTGTTCTTTTCAGGTCAACAGTAATTTCGGTAGATGTCTGTGGATATGGATGTGTCAAATTTAGACTTTTTGTCTGGCTCTTATTATCCATTAATAATTCCTTCTTTGGAAGACCAGTAAAGGGACATTTTCCCACAGGGAAGTTCTGTAGCTGTAAGTCACAGGTACAAATCTTGATTATATGCTTTAAGAGCCTGTTTCATTCTTCTCTGTTAGCCTTGGACATGTTTTTGAGAAAATAATTTACTGAATGAATAAGCATATATTGTGGCCTAATGTTTATTCTCCCACTAGTTCAAGTGTAAAGCCCCCCTCCACCCAGACCAGACCAGAAAACAATCTTAGATTGTTTTGTAATTGATTGACAAAAGTTTCCTTAACAATTTCCAAATTTGAATTACTTCAACCTTAAATTACCCATGTTTTCTAATTTTCAGAGGTAGGGGACAAATAAGACATCACAGAAAGTTCTTCATTCAAACAACATTTACAAATCACAATATTTTTTTAACATCTGCAACTATTATTCTAAATACAATTGCATATTTCACACAAATTATATTTCCAAGCTAGGTCAATATTGCTTGTATACACCAGGAACAAACAGCATTATATGAGAAAGAAAGAGAAAAAGAATCCTTAAGAAAGAAAGTCTTCACCTTATCAGGATCCTTTCCAGCTTGCTCAATGTTTATAAAACACTCCATTCAACTTGTACCCATTTGGAAAAAGTCCACAATTAAGATGTTCATTTTTGCAACATGGTGTCATATTCTTAGAAAGCCATGGTGTTTGAGACACTATTGCTTCCTTGGACAGTGAGACATGGGTTTCTCATGTTTTGTTACCCTTTGCCATTTTCATTCTCTCTTTAAGCCAACCAAGCTATTCTTACAATACCTATTTGTTTTTCATGTTGGTTTCTTGCCTTCTTGACTAAATATAGCAGACAGTTTAGCTTTAGTCTTCTTCACTATAAAACCGTATTTGCTTGATAAAGGTATAATTCTTTTCTATTTTGCCTTTTGGAACAAATAGGTGTGTTTTAGCATCACCCTTTGAAATATAGAGAGATAGGAAGATAAGAGATGGGAAGTCCATGACATCTGAAACAAAAGCACCAACTGTTTACGCTAGTCATCTCAGTCTCTCTTCCCTCACATTCTCTACAAAGGAAAGGTCTCTGTTAGGAAGCCAGCACCTATTTGAAGCCTGTAGTCTTTCTCTTAGTATCCTCTGAATGGTCCTTGAAATCCATACTTCAGAAACTTCTAGGGGTCTACAGGTAGAGCTTATAGGTAAGTCAGAGAACAAACACGAAACAAACTACTTTATTCATAAATGGCAAGTCAATATCTCTTCTAATTCATTTGGCTTATTTTTAATTTAACAAACAATTCAATTGTGGTAGATACAGCATTTTTTGAGTCAGGTATGACAAATTCTATAAAAAAGTAATAAAGCAAATTAAGGAGAATAGAAAGTGATGAAGGAGCCCTGGCTGGTGTAGCTCAGTGGATTGAGCACAGGCTGTGAACCAAAGGGTCGCCGGTTCGATTCCCAGTCAGGGCACATGCCCAGGTTGTTGGCCAGGTCCCCAGTGGGGGCCATGCGAGAGGCAACCACACATTGATGTTTCTCTCCCTCTCTTTCTCCTTCCCTTTCCCTCTCTCTAAAAATAAAGAAATAAAATATTAAAAAAAAAAAAAGAAAGTGATGAAGGAGCAAAGAAGATCTCTCTGTTATCTTCTGAAAGGTAAATAAACAATGAGAATACCTTGGTAATAACTATTGCCACAGTGGAAACATCTTTCCTACATTGGTGATCTAACAAGGAATGAGAGAGATGAAGAGTGATATTTAATGGCTTCAGTGAGAGAACACAGGACTGAACTAGTGGCACTCTTAAAGCAGAGCTCTTGGGCAAAAGTTAGACTGGTGTTGGATCTTCCTCTACTTCCTCAAACTAAACCTTGAGATCTGTATACTCATATGTTCCTTGGAGCCCAAACTGCTTAGGAACACTTACTAGAAGCCCTAATTGACTTATTTTAATGAGTCCTGGGCAGGGTGACATAAGAAGTGACATGTCACAACAGGGCACTAGAAAATCCTGGTTTAGCCCTAGAAATGTGGCCCAAAGTTTTATAAGCTTAGATCAGAGATTTTTTCTTAGAAAATTGTTAGTAAATGGGTGTAGCTGGAGAGACCAAACATCTAACTTCAACCCTTAGTCGTCCTACCATGTATAAGGTTGCATAGAAATCTCAATAAAACGTAAATTCAGGACCAAAAATATTTCCTCCTAACACATCATTAGCTAATAACAATGTAGCTCATCATTTTGAAAGTCATCTAATGTATGAGAGATGTCTTGTTATAAACCTTCTAAATAATAATGTTTTTAAATTATTTGCCAGTGATCCCTATTTTATTATGACAGCTTGCTTTAGAACTACTCATATAATAAGACTGATGAAAGGCCACTAATTGTGAAATGTTAACATAACATTTTACATAATTGTAGACAAAAATGTGATAGTTTATTGACCGTTACTGTACAGTGATGTGCCACATAATGAGGTGTTACCAATGATGGACTATGTATATGATGGCGGCCCCTTAACACTGTGATGGAGCTGAATTTTCTATGAGAAATGGAAGGCTATGTGATTCGACAGGAATTTTTTTCTTCTGCTTGAAGCAATATCTGTGGGCCTCGGTAATAGATCCCTCTCACTCACGCACACTGATTCTGAGTGCACAGATTACACCCCAATCAGTCAGCACAGAGGAGCCTGTCCCCCTGCACAACATATTCAGTGGTGATACAGCCCTCCCAGATCTACCTTGGCGGTTTTCAGTACGTGGCAACGAATTCTTTGTTGAGGACATGGGATCCTTTATAGGGACATAGGTTGCAGGAGCTGTATTAACGGGTATTAACTGCCATTGCCACCTTAGTAGAAGCTTTCTGTGGTCATGTGGTGCCAGGCTGTTCTGGTACTTTGGAAATATTTTCCAGTTGCAATGATATGCAACATAGATAAATTTTATTTTTCCTATCAATTCAGTGCCAGAAAGAACCCTTTGTACCAGATAGGGTCAATGGGGCCCAAATCAACTTTTCAAAGTCAAAATATGGAGTCCTCAGTATCAACACCCTCACTCCATGTTAAAAACTCTTTAAAAAAATGAATACCACAAAGTTGCTTAATCTTACTACCGCTCCAGCATGCAATAGTAAAAATGACTTTGGCACAGCAATCCCTATGTTCCTTTATCTCTCCTTAATTTCCTATTCCTACTGATCCTTAGGCCGAATTTTACTCCCTCCAGACAATCACTCCCATGGTGGTCGACATGCTACCCAGCCAGTTTCTCCTCATATTTCCAATGAATCTAGCTCACAGCCCTGTTCATGGAGCAGGACTGACAACCTTGATGTTCTCTTATGACTCTTTTAGAAGGAGCAGCTTGTGCAACAGTGTTTATAAAGTTTATGGCCATGCACAGTAATGTTCTAGGCCTTCACATTCACCCACTTCTCACTTACTGACTCATCCAAGCAATTGGCAGACCTGCAAGTTCTGTATTGCAAGTTGCAGACCTGCAAGTTATTCATAATATCCGACCTATGCAGGTGTTCCATTTTCTCCTACACAGGTATACCATTTTTTAATCTTTTATACTAGATTTTAACTGAATCTTTTGTATGTTTAGACATACAAGTATATATCATTGGGTTATACAGCATTTAGTACAGACACATGATGTACAGGTTTGGCGCCTAGAAGCAACGAGCCATAGCATATACCCCAGGCCAATAGCAGGCTGCGTCAGCTACTTAGTGTGAGTACATTCCATGATAGCACAGTGATGAAATCACCTAAGGGCACGTTTCTCTGAATGTATCCCCCTCATTAAGCAACACATCACTGTGTAAGAATAATTTTCAAAAGTAATTTTCTATAAATTTGATCAAAATATTCTCAGGCAAATGTAAAAATTATAAACCTTAAAGTAAATCAATACTGGGTCAGTATTTTTCTTACATATTTATAACTCTGTTGAAAACAATTAATTACAATAATATTAACCTACATATTTCCAGCAATAAGAACTCAACTCTATAAATGAACTCATCTTTTAACAAAGGCGAGATGGTGGGGTCACATGACCATTCCTCCACATACAAATTTCAACCCAGCTGTTTCAATGGATGCTGATTTTTCTGTATAAATTACAGAGGTAATCACACTTTCTAGTTTTGACCATAGAAAAGAGATAAAAAGACACTGATGAAAGTATTATAAAACTAATAGGGAGTTTAATTCTTTCATTTCTCAAATGAAAGCAAGTTTGCTTTTTCTTAGTTATTGAAAAAATCTCATTAATAAAAATTCACACCAAATAGGTGAATATAGAAAAATGTGCTTATAGTAATACCACACTAAAAAAATCGTTGCTAATGATTTGGGGTATGTGCTTCCAAATGCATTTTCTAGCATCCATGGCCTTTACGAAAATGGAATATATTGTAAATATTGCTTTGAATATAATTTTTTCCATAAGACAATATACTGTAGTCCTATTTTTTGACATGTGACCCATGTCAATAAATATAAACCTATGTCTTTTTTGTAAATTGCTTTATGCTTATAGTGGACATTCAAAATGCAAAAACATATATGTCAAAATAGTGAACATATCCAAAAATGTGGACATTCCATATTTTACTTAAACATATTTCTATAAGTAAAATTGTGTTGAACACCCATGCATATAACTTTTTGCAGACTTCTTTTCAGAGAGCAATATAAATGAAGAAAATTATTACAAGAAACAATTACTTATATTTTATTGTTTCTGGTACATATTGTTAAATTTCCATGCTACTATTATTTTGGAGAGTGCTTACTATAAGAATGTGTTGAAAAATATTTTAAGTTTGTTCATTATTCAAAAAGGAAAGACAAATAAATGTCTTCTACAAAATAATCAGAAAGAAATTAAATTTTATTAATGTTTTGATTATAAAAATAAAATAGTCCTTATTTTATTTTATATATCAATGTTTGTGAATGAGGCTAAATATCTTCACATTTTAATACTTTAAAATTATCTGTTTGTGTTATTTATGTATTTTATTTTATTTTATTATATTAAGATTTTATCTATTTATTATTAGAGAGAGGGGACGGGAAAGAGAAAGAGAGAGAAACACCAATGTGTAGTTGCCCCTCATGTGCCCCCTACTGGGGACCTAGCCTGCAACCCAGGCATGTGCCCTGACTGGTAATAGAACCGGCAACCCTTTGGTTCACTGGCCAGCACTCAATCCACTGAGCCACAACAGCCAGGGCCATTTATCTATTTCAAAAGGGTTTTTAAATTTAATTATTTATTAGTACTCATTATATATTAGGGACATTGAGTCTATGTTATAATTTCTTTTGCATTTTTCTACTTAATTCTGACATTTTTGTTAAATCCTCATTCTGTATTGAAATACATAAATCTATTTACAATATTTTTATTATTCCTGCCACTGTTGAGATCATATGTTAAAGTTTGTTTGCCATATTCTACTATAGATAAATCTCATCAAACAACTAAAGATTCTAGCAGTAATCAAAAAACTCCCAACTCACAAAAGCCCTGGACCAGATGGTTTCACAGGAGAATTTTACAAAGCATTTAAGGAAGAGCTAACCCCTATCCTACACAAACTTTTTGAAAAAATCCAAAATGATGGTAGACTACCAAACTCTTTTTATGAAGCCAGCATCATTCTAATCCCAAAACCAGATAAAGACATAACA